>JARHVA010001800.1:2155000-2712500 GCA_037957365.1 Torreya grandis
AGTAATTCCCTAATTAGATAGTAGAACCATGTGGTGTTAGTATACCTATTTTGGTGATAGTGACTTTTATGCATAACTAGTCTAAGCTTCAAGGTGTACTTGTGTCTAGTTCTATCAAGCTTGTTCCTATGCACATAAGTTTTGGATCTTTGTAGATAACTTTTTTTGATTGATTTTAAGTGAAAAACCTAAACATCCATTTTTATAGGTCATTCAATTGACACAAGTACTAAAGTGTGTTGCTAGTAGGGTAGGTAGACATCTTCAACACCCCATTGTAATAAGAGTTGCTTACATACCAATACTTTGAAGAGGGATCAATCTTGATGTAGTTCTCCCCATCTAAGTGCTGGTGAAATAACAAGTGAAGCTAGTATGAATATTGGCTTGAGTACTTTGAATGTGCTTCAGATTAGAAACCTAAGTAATATGAGTTTAGGAATGTTGTAGATGGTTGTATGCAGAACTAGGGTAGAATAGGGATTGATAACCTTGATTTTTCACAACTTATTCTAAGTTTATTTCTATAATTTGCATCTAATTTCCACCTAGTGGTAAGAGGGATAAAATTCATGTATGTATTTTTATATTTCTTGTGTGGGTCTTAAAAATGGTCTAGGCTAACCTTAGGTGGTCTTTGATTTGAAAATATATATTTTGGTATAAAAAGTAAGGAAAAGGATAATGTCATCAAAACTAGGACATTAACACCATGGAGCACAACTATATCTATTATGGTGCTAGTGTCCAGGTGGTAAAACCCAAGGCATTGAGGGCCAAGATGTCAAAATGAGGGTCTATGACTATTTTAGGGATGTTTAGGGATACATGTGGCCTACATGAAGGTTGGATAAGTGTCTAAGTAGGCTCTAAGATAGGTCTATGGATAATCTTAGGGATGGGTGGTCTCAAGTAGCACTCTTATCACTCAAGTGTCATTTTTAGGTGATTACATTTCCTCCCTTTTATTTTATAAATGCAAAAAAGTGAAATGACTATGTTAAAGGAAAAATAATTTTACCTGGACTTACCTAAGAGGAAAACCCCATGAATATGGATCTAAATATGTGAAACATGCTCCCTTTTATATCTTATAAGTGAAACATACATAAATTAGCCTTACTTAAGTGATATCAAAAGCAAAGACAAAACTAAGTAAAGAGATAAAACTAAGTAAAGAGATAAGAGTGGAAAGGAATGAATACACCTCACTAGGTATGCAATCTAATACATAAATTTGGTGATAACCTGTGTGTGCATGTAGATAGTAATCAGTAAGTGAATAGTTTGGACTAAGTTGATGGATTTATCAATCCCCATGTGGGGTTAGTTCAATAACTCAATCCAATTTTAACTCTATCATTTTCCACCCTTTCTTGGTAGATTATGACATGTGAATAGCTTGGATTAGATTGATGGTATTTCTAACCCTCTCATGTAGGTGTCTCAAGAACTCAACTAGACTATGACTCCATTATTGCCTACCCATGTGTATAAGATGCATATAAAACTAAAACTACGTGATGTAACTAGAGATGTGTCAGCTCTATTGCCACTCAAGAATATTAGGTAGCTCTAGGCCACTCAAGAATGCCAATCATTGTAGATGGAGTAAGGCATGAATCTGGTGTGTAACCTAGAACATGATGTTTGATATGTATAATGTAGATAATGACATGGATTTTATCATTCCATCTAATAAACCAATGTATTAAGTGAACATGCAAAAATAATGTGTCATGCACATGCCCCCAAATCTAATATATGAGCATATGGACTATAGACTAAGTTTTAATAATATGTATTTGAGCCTCTAAACTAAAATAGTATTGATCATGTCATGCATGATGCCCCTAATATGATCAAACTAGTATGAATCTGAGCTAAACTAAGCCAAAAATGGTAATCTATAATTGAACTTATGTAAACTTGGACTGTACCTACTATACATTTCTAACTAATCTAGAATTTTTAGAAACCAAGGCTACTAGAAAGTAGCACCATATCTTAGATAGTAGTGCCATGTGGTGTTAGTGTCCCAATTTAGGAACTAGTGTCCAAATTTTCTAATTTTTATGAAACTATCATTGATCTTTGTGTCATTATTTTCCATTGTATTTTCCTGAATCTAATTTTTATTTTTTGAGCTTGTGTGCTAAAAACTATACTCTGAGTGCATCCAGATAACCTGATCTATAAACCTTTGTGAATACTCCCTCTTTTGAGGGGATTTATTGTACCTATGTAAGAACTATCCTTAAAATAAAAATATCTACAAAATGTGTGTTAGATAGAGTATATATGATATCTTCATAATAAATCAATATAATGTGCATACATAACATCAAAATCTAAGATAATTAGAGCATAAGTGTATAATATATAATATATGTTAGGTATAGCATTTACAAGGCTATCAATATAGATATAATAATGTTAATGAATAGTAAATCTAAATAATAACTTAGTAGATACCTAGGGGGATGGGGTATGATGTCCATCATGACACCCAAGTAAGAAGGGGAGATGCATGAGGTCCCTCATAGCATTGAGACAAGTGTTATGGATGAAGTGTGTAACAAGAAAGAGATAAGTGTTATGGTCATGATGTATACAAGAAAGCATACATAAAACACACATGAGGCATGTAAATTAAACCAAGGGGAAACAATACAAGGGACATGGGCACATGTCACTAAACCTAATAAATCAAGACATACAAGGACATGTTAAAATTTCCACATACTCAGACAACAATCATGTTGGATTAGAACCACATAAAAGGACATGTTTAAATGTCTATATACATAATTAGGAAGGCACACATAAGGACATGGGCACATGTCCAAACATATATATAATGAAAAAAAGTGGTGTAGATCTATATATCAATGGCATATTCAAATTCCCTTTAAGATAAGAAGCATAGAGACATAATCAAGTCTAAACTAGGAAAGATAGAAATGAAAGTATGTAAGAACATATATTATAAATATATATAAGATCTAAGATGTATATAGGCTAATTATAAATTAATAGTAGTCATAAATTAATTTGAGTAGGTGTAGGATGATCAATATCAAGATATAAAAATGTTAAATCTGTGATGTAGAGTTTATAAATATATAACTTGGAAATTGAAATAATTTATAAGATGCCTCCAAATGGGTGAATGTGTCAAATAACGAACCTATGTATATATGTATATGCCCCTAGTGGATGGATAGTATAAAATTTGGATCATTGTACTAGACCTAAGTTTTGTAAGTATCTGAAAACACTCGACAAGAATAAGTGAAACAATGTATGTATGATAAAAACTAACTATATTAAGATAGCTAGCATATGTAGTGTCTAGAAAATATAAGAGATTTAAACATGGTAATGCATACAATCTATAATTTGTATTTTTTGAGTAAATATTTGAATGTTTTTATGTTTTGACATATTATATTATTTTTTATTTTATAGATATAAGTTGTGTATAATAAAGGAGGAAAATAGTAACTGATGAGTCTCATGGGAGACTCACTATTAATGTGGCCTATGTCAAATAAAAGAATGATAATCATGCATATTGTATGAAAAGATAAATAAGGTCATATATCCTACTATATTGATTGATATTTATATATAACTACTTTTGGAGTGGTGTTAATAATCCTTGAAGCTAAATGGGGTGTCATATGAAGTGTATCAGTCTTAAGGACCCATCTGATAGAAGATGTTATAGTTGGCATGGCTGCCTTATGTTGAAAACCCTGGGAACTCAATAACATTGATCTCAAAAGGAAATGGGTAGAGGGAGGCCCTCTATAATTTGTAACATATATATTATGTATGGGTCTCTCTAATAATTGTTTCTATGGGATAATATGCATATGTGGTAACATTATATGATTATACCTCCTTGCATTGGTGGCACAATTGAAGTCTATGGTGTACTGATGGAAATTATGATCAAAACTATAATTAGTAGTTTCCATCTAGCTATTACTATAGTAAGATATACACCAATTCTATTTTATATAGGGTGTGCATCCTCTATAGTAGTGTGATAAGATGCTAGTGGTGGATGTCACTGATACATATAGTGAACACCTAAAGTGCCACCTTTCTCATTAATTGTATGTTTTAGAAATAGATCTAAAAATATTTTCAATGCCTTAGCTTCCATTTTTGAACTTTAGGTGACTTTATGGGTTTTCCCACATTAATGATGTTGGCCTCTTTCAAATCTTCTATCTTATGTTTTAATATAATACATCTATTTGTAGTATGGCCTAGTGCCCTATGATAGTCATAGAATACATTGGAATCATAGTTATTTGGAATAATTCATGTTGTATCAACCTTTTTTATGGGAGGGAGAGATATGACAATAAATTCTAGGAGCTGATATAAAACATGTGTTGGCAATTTTAGAATTTTCATAAAAAATATCCATGGAAGAGATGATAAAACCAAGTGAGGAAGTGACTCTAAAGTTGAGTTAACTATGGCCTTTGGATCACTCTTATTTTCAATCACCCTTAATTTGTATGGATTCCTATTAGAACTCTTAGTATTTGACTTTGATCCACTTGTATATTTTAATTTTCCCATAAAGAGAAGCTTGACTTCCCTTTCTTTCATTTTGTGGCATAAATGTGTGAATGTTAAAAACTTATTTAAAAAGATAGTTTCTTATAATATTGGTAGTAAAATTTATTTGAATATGTCTTGGATTTCTCTATTTACCATTGGTATAGTCATCTTTGACAATATAGTTTTATATTGTAAGACATATTATTCAATAGTCTCATTAGATTTTTTATTTATTTTTTCTACTTGAGCATATGACATCTTATCATTGACGTTAATAAAAAGTGTGCTGAAAACATACCTTCCAATGGATTTAATGTGGTGATAGGATGATTTGTAAGATCATATAACCATTTTATGGCATAGTCTTTTATACTACATGGGAAAAACTTGGTAAGGAGCAAATCATTTGACACGTAGTCCAAGCATGTTGCATGTAAATCTGATAAATGGTGCTCTGGGTCACCCTTACCATCATACAAGGTAATCTTAGGTGCCATGAATCTATATGTAAAATGATTTACCATTATGTGATGTGCTAAAGGTATATGTAAAATAACAAGAGAATCCAAGGCATGTGATGGCCTAGTAGCACCCTACTCAATATGTAACACCTTAGCCTATAGAGAATGAATCTCATTCATAAGGGATTTTACATATAGAGAGGAACAACTAGCCATAGGAGGTGTTTCCATTATTCAAGGTTGTCTACTTAAAAAGGGTTGTTGTATAAATTGAGCTACCCCCATCATAGGTGTAATAATAGTTTTATTTATCGGTGTAGAATATTGACTATTATTTGATTTTTTATTTATTTCCATTATGGATTGAAAAATAAGTGCATGATCATGGGGTTGTTCCCAAAGTCTCTCTAAAACCCTATAAAATCTCACTCTATTGACAATAAAATTTTCATAGTTAAGTGCGGGGAGAGTGTCCTGATTCCCATCTTGTGTATTATTTTGATCTTGATTGTATTTCTCATCTTGTGCTTTATGATTTGGATATGAAAGAGTTTTAGACACAACTTTTCTAAGTGTAGATGAATTTACATTATGAACACTAGCATATTCTAAAGACTTTATACATGTAATTTGATTTGCCAATAATGTGACCTTTTCACTAATAAATAATTTTGATTTTGTAATTCTAATATTAACTTTCTCATACTAATAATTTGATCCTTTAGATTCTCACAAGTGCAAACCCTAGTTTATTTTGATTGAACATGTAGGCACACAACTTGTAGGGGAGAGGTAGAGGCATGGATAGGCTGAGTATGGGCATTAGTAATAATAGCATAGGCCACATAATCTCGTGGAAGAGTGATAGCATGGACCTAGTTAGAGGGAAAGTAACTATCACCCTCATGGATATGAGGAAGAGAAGGAGATTCTTTATTGTGCATAGGATATGACATTGAAACTTTAAATATGGTTGTTCAAGTATTAAATTTATGGATTAAGTGCAATAAGCTATATTATAATTGATCCTCTATGTATGTAAGTATTTGTTTCTTAATTTAATTCCACATAGGAGAATAATAACATGCTAAAGATAGAATGAAATATTACATACATTTTAACTAATATAAAGTATCATGTACATATGTGTTTATGTCATCTTTGAATTCATTCCAAATTAAAGGAAACAATCATGCAAAGGAATCTAGAAAACATTGTATTAAAAAGTGATAAACTTCATCTATCATTATTATCATGATTATATGAAATATAAATCATAAAATATAGGGATCTAAAATCTAAGTGCGAGTCTTAGAAGGCTAAAAACAAAAACCCTAAGATTATCTAGGGTTATGGTTTGTGCAATATATGAAGTAAGTTAGGTTTACCAAATGTTTTAACTGATTAGGACTTAGTGAATGTAAATCCTATGTTGTTAAATGGTTTGAGTATAGTAAATCAAGGTAGAAATATTCAATAAATACAACTAATGATTTGTAATAGAATTGACTTAAGTTTACCTTTATAAAAATAAAAATAAATAATGTAAATAAGCACTTAGGTAGAAAATGACTAAAATAGGAGATATGGAGACTAAAAACTAAGATAGAGGTTGATATAAGTATTGTAGGTAGGATCAAGATATCAAAACCCTTTCTAGACAATAGTGTTCTAATTGGATAGTATCACCATGTGGCATTAGTGTTCCTATTTTAGTGGTAGTGTCCTCTATGTAGAATTATTTCCAACTTTTGGGTCTACTTTTGTCTAGGTCTATCAAGTTTGTTCCTATGTGCATGAGTTCTATATCTATGTAGATGACTTATTTTGATTGATTTTATGTTAAAATCCTAAACCTCCATGTTTCAAGGGAATCTAGATGACACAAGTAGTAAAGTGTGTTTTAGTGGGGTAGGTAGACATCCTTAACACCCCATTATGAGGAGAGTTGCCTACATACCAATACTATGAAGAGGGATCAAGCCTAATGTAGTTATCCCCACCTAAGTGTTAGTGAAAGTGCAAGTGAAGCTAGTGTGAATATTGGCTTGAGTGCTTTTAATGTGATTGATATTGAAAACTTGATTACTCTGAGCTTATGAATGTTATATATGTTTATATTTAGAACTAGGTTAAAATAAGGATTGATAACCTTAATTATGCATAACTTGTTTTTAGTTTATTTGTGCAATTTGCATCTAATTTATATCTAGCATTACAGGGCTAAAATTCATGTATATATTGTTTTGGTGCTTGAGGAAGTCTTAAAAGAGGTTTAGTCTTACCCTAGTGGGCTTTGATTTGAAAAGATATTCATTGGTATAAAAAGGAGGGAAAAGGATAATAGCACCAAAACTAGGACATTAGCATCATGGGGTTCTATTTTCCCTATTATGGTGTTAGAGAGAGTGGTAAAACTTGAGTCACTAAGGGCTAGGATGTCAAAATGAGGGTTTGGGACTGCTTTAGGGATGTTTATGGATGTTTGTGGCCTACACAAAGGTTAGATATGTGTCTAAATAGGTGCTAAGATATGTCTAAGGATAATATTAGGGATGGGTGGCCTCAAGTAGCACTTTTAGCACTCAAGTGAAATTTTTAGGTGATTAAAAATATCAATTTAGATAATAATATCTCATAATAAGTGCTCCATTGAGATAAAATCTTGTGAAGTTTAGTATGACTTGATCAAAATAAGCACTACAAAATGCATGACTCATAAATGATTAATATCTAATATTCATGAAAAATTTAGGCAACAACTTAGAATTTATGGAAATAGAACCTTTCACATATCATAAATAAATGTTTTAATTAACTATTATACAAGACAAACTAAGTATTATATTACGAATGTTACTTGACAAATATTTGATCATTCTACCTTTATCATTGATATATAGCTTGAATATCACATCAATAAGGAAATTCATATTGTATTTATCATAAAATAATTAGACATGGAACATATATTTGTGATTCATTACAAAAATTATTAATAAGTTTAAGGATTAAGGTAGCATCATGATAATAAAAGTAAAAAAAATCCACCTAATGTGGATGCACTAGTGTAAATTTACAATAAAACCCAACAAAGGAATATATTGAATAAAGTGTACAATTATCCACAAATGGACTTGTTAACTATTAAAATATTCATCTAGGGTGACTATCAGCAATAAATTCAAGTTGATGAAGGATAGGGACTAGTAAATGTAGCATTTGATTTCTAAAATAGTTGGGCCACATAATAGATAAATTAAAACATAGTATATATTATGATGGATCAATTTACCATATTAAATTATTGATTTATTATGGCCCATAGGTTTTGGACACATTTAAATTTTTGATGTGTATCAAGGAAAAATTTCATGGCACACTTGGACAACAATAGTTAGAAAAATGCATTCTACCATTGATGCTCAAAATAAGTGTATTACATTCAAGTTTGAAAATAAGATGATAAAAAAATGTCATGATGGAGAGAATGAGAACTAAAAGATAAAATATTCAAGAACAAGTGAAGTGGCATCACTTAATAAGATGAAACTTGACCCTTCACATAATTTTGAGAAAAATACAATGCTTTTTCATAGACATAGAAAATGGAAAGGGAAATATGATGGATGTACCTAAGTATGATGAATCAAATGATGATTATATATGGAAATTTGATATGATTATTTATTTGGAGATAATCATTCTATTACCAAATCTTAGGTATACATTTAGGTATATGTTAGATGTGATCTTAGGATTGTAAAAAATTCAAAAATATTAAAAAATATATAAAATTCAAAAAAAATAAAATATTCAAAAAATAAAAAACTAGGACCTATGCATGAGATGATTTTCTAGTATTCATTATCAATTGATGTTTCATGGTATACATGAGGAGGATGCAAGACATATAGGTTACATATGATACATGGACATACAGATGTGTGACATTATTTACACACATGGGATATCTTTCTATATGAGAGCATGCCTACACTAGGATAATATTTGTACATTCATCAGCGTATGTCTTTGTATACATTTCTATTGATCATATTTAATTTTATATATAAATTTATCTTAATAATTTTAAGAATGTTATTTTTAATGGATATTGTGTTTTGATATACAAAATGATGGCATTGATTTATTATGTGGACTAACATTGTTTACTCTATGCATGCTTCATGTTGATGATTATTACATTGTGTGATCATTGATGTCATCTCTATTGTGTGTTCTATGAGTCATTGATTATGCCTTTCACATCATGTGTCAATTGTGTCAGAATATCCTCTAGTATGATTCATGGCCATGTTGTGTCCATGTCATGTCAAAGTTGAGTCATGTCTTTAATGATTATGTTCTTCATGATCATGACATTGTGTTCATGTGTGTGGTTACATATATGATTTTTGTTGAGCTCTATCACACTTATTTATATTATGTGTGATGTAATGATTTCTATGATGCATACATTGTGATGCTTATTATTGCATTCCTAATTGGTATATTTATCTGACAAGACACTTGTATTCCTATTACCTTGGATTACATGTTTTATATGTGCTTAAATATTTTAATGATGACATATCTCATAGTGTGTGTGTGTGTGTGTGTGTGTGTGTGTTGTGTGTGTGTGTGTATACATATATATATATATATATATATATATATATATATATATATATATATATATATATATATATATATATATATATATATATATATATATATGTATGTATGTATGTATATATATATATGTATGTATATATATATATATATATATGTATGTATGTATATGTATATATATATATATATACATATATATATATACAAGATTACATATCTATATATAACACATTATTCACATAAATATTTTTTTTGAGATGAGTGATTCGTGGGCTTCATACCTCATATCAAAATATGAGCATGTAGTGGGTTTATCTTAGATATTCAACCGATGATAGATAAATAATTCACATTTTAGATAAAATAATGTGAATCAAATAAGACATATTAGTTATATTGGGTGAAAATATGTGATTCAAATGGGTCAAATTGATACATGTTTGGTACATTCAAAAATATTGTGAGGAACATGTGGAACATTATATGGCATTTTGAGACAAATTATATGGGTTAAATTGAGCATATTTATCAGATTGAGAAGTTGAGATACATTAAATGATATTATTATAGAAATATTATAGAATTATATATCACTTTAAGGTATAAATATATCATCTTTAATGCATGAATGTTATTCATGGAAACACTTTTCTATTTTCCATATTATGGATTTTTAGGGAATAATGGTACTATATAAGTACTTTGGATCTACAATACATCTAAAATTATTGAATTTGAATTAAATTTTTACATATGAACCTAATTAAATGTTACATTATGACATATTAACTTTTTTTTGGGTTCCATTTTGACATACAAACTATTTCACAATTATGATTTTGCATGCAAACCTAGTATTGGGGTTCCACAAAAGAATTGTGATGATATTCAACATAATGTAGTTTAGGTTTCTAAGGTCATAAAATTATAGCACTTATCTTTCTCTAATGGTATTTGAGTCACTAACACTCCTCAATTCATGGATTTATTATTTACGTTTCCTTAGGGAATAATCACCCCATGACATTCTCTAGACAAGTTCAAAAAATGGCATCTTGGTTCATATAACCTCAAGTGTATTTATTCCATAAATTTTCAATTTCAAATAATTCAATTATCTAGATTATTAAGGATTTTATATCATGAATGGGAATTTATCTACACATCTTTCCATGTATGTTTTTCATGGCGTAAGTAGGACATTATGGGCATACCTCTCAACACTAAATGTGGTTAATCATATGTACCAAATTTATTATTTTATCCTTTTAACCTAGTATTTTTGATGCTAGTGTAATCACCTTAAAGTGGTATTTTAATGTTAAGAGTGATAATTGAGACTACATATTTTAATATTATCCCTAGACTTATCCTAGAGCTTATTATCACACTTTTTTATCCTTTGTGTCAGCTACAGGCATCCCTACACAGCTCAAACATAGTCCTAAACCCTCATTTCTTGTTCCTGGCCCTTTGTGCCCAATGTTCTACCAGATAGACATTAGCACCACATTAAGGACACTAGATCCATGTGGAAATAGTGTCTCCAAAATGGCTCCTATGTCTTTTAACCTAGCTTCCCCAAACAAATATACTTTTAAAGGTAAAACTTTCCAAAGGTTGGCCTAAGCATATTTTATTATCTACAAAGCAACATAACACTATAGATACATGAATTTTATCCCTATATCTACTAAATGGAAAATAGATGAAAAATACCTATTTAAATGTAAAAAAATTTGAGAAAAATCAAGGTTATTAATCCCTATTATACCCTACTTTTGCATACTACCATCTACAATAACCCTAAACTCAGATTTTCTAAATTCCCATTCTTAATCACACTCAAGGCACTCAATGCCACTATCATACTAGCATCACTTTCACTTGCACTAGCACTTAGGTGGGGAGAACTACATCAGGTTTGATCCCTCCTCAAAGTATTGGTATGTAGGCAACTCTCTTCACAGCAAGGTGTTGAGAATGTCTAGCCTATCCTACTAACAAACACATTTTCTTAGGTCATACCCTAATTTTAAGGAGGATTAAGATTTAAATTTTAAATTAGTTATTAAAATAATAATAATAAGTTCTAAATTTCATGCATGTAATAATAAATCCCAAAAACATAGACACAGGTACACCTAAAAGTTTAGGATAGTCATGCATAGAGGACATTAGCACCAATACTAGAACACTAGAGCCACATGGTGCCTCTATCCAAATGTGGTGCTATTAACTAGGAAGGGCTATAATATATGGTTCTAGTTGATGAAACTTATACATACTCCTATCTCAGTGTCCATCACTTAGATCATTGCATTAAGTGTTTTCTAGATAAGTCTTTATTTAAACATATTTATTACTATTTTTAAAAGTCAAAACTAGTCAAATATATAATAAATTTGTGGCTATTTTATGCATATTATTTACCTAATTTATTCTACTCACCTCTTTAATCAAACATAATATTTACATAAGTTAAACTATAAAAGGTTAAAACATATGGTGAACCTGACTTACTTCAAATACTTCTCAAACCCTAACCCTAGATACTCTTAGGGTTTGTATCCTTTTTGTGTCTATGCTCATATTTTAGTTTAAAAATTTTATATTTGTTTCAATATTTATTTTATTCAATCTTTTTTAGATTAAAATTCTTTAAAGGTTCAAAATATACAACTTGTTTTCCTACTTTCCAAACCATAATGGTATAATTTAACAATTAATTTGATGAAATTGATAAAAAAATAAATGCAATATTTTTTGTCCAAAAATGTGGATATGTAAGATAACCTCATCACTATTATTCAAGAAAAAGTCCAAAAAATAAAAAAATGGTCAATCTTTGACTCCTACAATGTGTCCAACTCAGTTAGCACAATTTACAATTATGATTCAACAACCTTTAGTGATAGTTACACCTCTCATGGCTAGTTATTCCACTCTATATGTACAATCCCTTATGCACTAGGTTCATAATCTACAAGTTAAGGTGTTACATCTTAAGAAGGGAGCCACTAGGCCATCACATGCCTTATATTCTAATATTATCTTACATACACCTATGGCACATCATATATTGGCAACTCCCTTGTCATCAAAATTTTTGGCACCTAAGTTGACATTATATGATGGAAAGGGTGACCCAAAGCACCATCTTTGAGATTTTCATACAACATGTTTGGACGAAGTGTCCAACGATATGCTTCTCACAAATTTGTTTCTATGAAATTTAAAGGATTAGTCCCTACAATGGTTTTATGACTTGCCAAATCAATCTATCATATCATTTAATCCATTGGTAAACATTTTTTATCACACTTCTCCATAAATATCAGTGACAAGATCTCATATGCCCAAGTTGCACAATTGAAACAAAATTCCAATGAACCTACCATAGAATACATCTTATGATACAATATTATATTAGATAAATTGATAAACCCCATTGCATACAAATATATTTAGGACATCTTCAAATATAGTATTTTACCATCATTACATGAATTTATCTTGTTGAAGAAGTTTCTTACACTCACAGATTTGTGCCACGTAGTAAAAGAAAGAGAGGTCAAACTTCTATCAATAGGCAAATTAAAATATACCAGTGGATCATAATCAACTACCAAGAGTTCAAATAAGTTTCCATATAAGGTAATTTCCATTAATAATAAGAGTGATAAAAGTTCACAGTTAATTTAGCTTCAAATACATCTCCTCACTTAGTTTTATCCACTCCTCAACATTGAATCATCACCAAACTTCCAAAGTCACCAGCATAGGTTTTACAGTATCTCTTAGAATGTAATGTCATATCTCTCCCTCCCATTAAATAGGCTGATATGACACATCCTCTTCCAAATAACTATGATTCCAGTGCATTTTTTTAGTATCATAGGGCACCAAGTCATATAACAAATAGATGCATAAGCCTAAAACATAAGATACAATATTTGATTTATGCTAACATTATTGATGTGGGAACACACATAGAGGCACCAAAAGTACATGAAATATAAGATAAGTCATTAAATATATTCTCAAATCTATTTCTAAAGCACACAGGAAATGAGGTAAGGAGCACATCAGGTGTTCACTACACATATTAGGCACATCCACCACCAAATTTAGGGAATACTATTACAAAGGAGGAACACTCACTAAATAACATCATTGGAATATACCATATTATAGTTCCAAATAGACCACTTATCACCTTCTCAGACCAATAAATTGTTAGTGATGATATATATTTACATGCACTCTTTATACGAGCATACATAGATCATAATCCTATCTAGAGTGTTATGGTTGCTAATGGGTCAAGCATTAGCATGTGAACTATAACACTTTTACAACATTTGGGGTATTTATAATAATATATATTACCCATAGACACATTTATTAGTGGTTTTAGTGATCATGCTTAGAGATTCATCAGGGAGATTATACTTCCATTACAGGCTAGACCAGTTCATATAGCCACTCAGTTCTTAATAGTTCCTAGTGTAGGCATGTTTTATATCTTATTGGGTAGGCTATGAATATAAGCTATGAACCATCTCATCCATAGTTTTATAGATGCATAAAATACATACATGAAAATTAGGTGGTTAAAGTTGAGGATCTTCCATATGATTATCCTCTACATATTCCACAAGTAGTTACTTCAAAGTCACTAGTTATAGTTCTAGCATAAGTTATCATTTATAGCTCAGAGTATAGTTCCTATGGATACATCATTGAGTTTAGTAGATCCACTAGTGTAGGTGAGGTCTACTCCTATAGTATCAACACATATGCATACTCTCCTATGGAAACCATTATTAAATATAGCCCTATGTCAAAGATATGTCACATATTCTAGAGGGCCTTCCTCCACTCACTTTTTGTTGAGATCAATATTATTAAGTTTTCTAGGTTCTCAGCATAGGTATCTATATCACCTATAACTTCTACTAGATGGGTTCCTAAGACCCCTACATTTCACAAGACACCATAATAAGTTCCATAGATTCCTATCACCAATACATAGGTAGATATAGATTACTCAGTACATTAGATTATAGGATCATAGTTACCCTTTCACATAGCACATACAATCATTTTTCCCTTATTTGACATAGGTCATAGTGATAGTGAGTCTCCCATGAGACTCATTAGTTAGTATGGTTTCTCTTTTCTTGTACATACTTTCCTTCTCTCTTTCACTTTGTACATAGCTCATTTTTATATTTATTGTATATAAATTGTATCTAGAAAATATAAATACAATATAATATTTAAAAAGCACAAAAACATTAAAATAATTACTTAGAAAACACAAAATTTATAGATTTTATACATTGCTATGTTTATATTTCTTATATTTTCTAAACACTACATATGATAACTATCTTTAGTATAGTTGGTTTTATCATACTACATGCTTCACTTGTTCTTGTTGAGTGCTCATATATTTCTTATAGGACTTCAATCCACTACATTGATCTAGACTTATTGTTATCTACCCATTACGGGCATATACACCGATCCATGGTTATTCACTTAACAGAGACACCCACTTGGGGGCATATTATACATAGTCTATATTACTAGGTTCTATCCTTAAAGTCTCTACATTCCAATTTTATCATTGTTATATCTTGATATTGATCATTGCTACTTATACTCATATTTTTTCCATCTATTACTACTTTAGACTCAACATAAGTACATCCTAGATTTTACATAGATTTTTATTTCATAATCATGCATGCTTCATTTCTAGCTTTCTTAATTTATAATTGATTATATTTCTATGCTTCTTCTATTTGAAAGCATTTGAATATACCATTGTTCTTTGGATCTATGCCACCTTTTTTCATACTATGTGTGCCTTCGACATTTTCCCATATCCTTTATGTGTGATTTCTTCATTGTTTCTTCAGACATTTTAACATGTCCTTTTATGCATCTCTAAGCCAAATTTCTTGTTGCTTGCCTATGTGGGCATTTTAACATGTCATTATATGTCTTATTTTCTTAGATTTAGTGACATGTGTCATTGTCCCTTATATTGTATCCCCTTAGCCTACTTTATGTGCCTCATGTGTTCTTTATGTATACTTTCTTGTATGTGTCATGGCCATGACACTTTTCTTTGCTTGTTACACACTAATTTTCAATGCTATGAGGGACCTCATGCATCTACCCTTCCTACTTGGGTGATGTGATGGACATCATGCCCCATCCCACTAGGTAGTTACTCAATTCTACTCATATTTTCTATTACATAAATTGATTACATATATATTGAAACCCTTATGCAATGCTAAACATGAAATACATCTCACATTGCATACTTATGCTTAGATTATATTACATTTTAATGTTATGTTTGCACATTATATTAGATTATCATGCAATTATCATATATGCTCCAACTAACACACATTATATAGATCTTTTTATTGTGAGGATAATTCTTCCATAGGTTCAATAACTACCCTCAAAATATGGTACATTCATAGAGGTTTTTCATATAGATCAAGCTAATATATTACATTCATAGTACATTTTTAGCACACAAGTTCAGTTTTAGAAAATCAGACACATGTAAACACAACAAAAAATTATGACTCTAAAAGTAGTATGGTGACATAGAATTCAGACTAGAAGGACATTAGCACCCAAATAGGGACACTAGCATCATATGTCATTATTATCCAATACATGGTGCTACTATCTAGTAGCCTTAGTTTGATAACAACTTAGATTGGATAGAACAATATAGTAGGTATAATATAAGTTTGCACAAATCCAATTACATGTTCGATAGTTATGCTCAGTTTTTGCTTAGATTCACATTAGTTTATCTTAGATTCATATAATTTACGTAAATTTTTGGCATCATTAATGGAATGACCATTCCCATGTTTACTTAGATACTTAGATACTAGATTGGGGGCATGTGCATAACACATTATTTCCATATGCTCAATTACACACTAGTTGATAAGATGGAATGATAAACTCCATGTAATTATCTACACTATATACACCTGACATCATATTCTAGGTTATTACTAGTTTCATTCCTTACTCCATCTATATTGGTTGGCATTCCCAAATGCTTTAGATCCACCTAATGTACCCAAGTGGTCATGGAACCAACATATATAGCTAAATATACTTAAACATTTATATTACTTTATGTAGTTTAATTTTAGATGCATATGCTACACATGGGTGGGTAATTATGGATTTATAGACTACTTGAGTTCTTGAGCCACCCACATGAGAGGGTTGGACACACTATAAGTCCAATATAAGCTATTCATAGGGCATGATCCACCAAGCAAGGGTGGGAAATTATGGAGTCAAAACTAGATTGAGTTCTTGAGCCTCCCATACATAAGGATTGAGCAAATTATTATCTCAATCCATGTTATTCACAAATTGACCACTGTATACACACACACACATAAGTTATTACCAATTTTATGCATTGGTTCATGTACCCAATGAGGTGTATTTGTTCCTTTCCTCTTTTCCATCTCTTTACTCAATTTTACGTAGTTACTTCTTTACTCATCATAGTCTTTTGCTTTTGATGTTTCTTATGTAAGAACTGATTTATGCATGTTTAATTTGTAGGTCATGTATTAGATCATGCTTCATATATTCAAACCCAACTTTACATAATCAAACTCTCCTTCACTCCCTTTAATTCTTAGGTAAATCCAATTTTGCTTATTTTTCCTTTATACTAGTCATTTCACTTTTCTGAATTTCTAACAAAAGGGGGGAATTTAATCACCCAAAAGTAGTATTTGAGTGTTAAGAGTGATAATTGAGACTACATATTCCTATATTATCCCTAGACCTATCCTAGATCCTATTATCACACTTTTCTAGCCTTCATGTAGGCCACAGGTGTCCCTAGTCAGCTCAAAAATAGTCCTAGACCCTCATTTCCCAATCCTAGTCCTTTATGCCCAATGTTGTGCCAGCTGGACATTAACACCACATTAAGGACAATAGAGCCATGTGGCACTAGTGTCCCAAAAATGGCACCTATTCCCTTTACCCTAGCTTATCCAAATAAATATATTTTTAAAGGTAAAACCCTCTTAAGGTTGACCTAAGCATCTTTTATTATCTACACAAGCAACAAAACACTATATATACATGAATTTTATACCTCTATTCATTAAATGGAAAATAGATGCAAAATACCTCTTCAAACATGAAACAAGTTAAGAAAAATCAATGTTATTAATCTTTATTCTACTCTACTTCTACACATTACCATCTACAACAATCCTAAGGTCAGATTTTCTATATTTCCTATCTCAATCATTCAAGGCCACTATCATACTAGTATCACTTGCACTTACACCAACACTTAGGTGGGGGAACTACATTAGGCTTAATCCCTCATAAAAGTATTGGTATGTAGGAAACTCTCTTCATAGCAGGGTGTTGAGGATGTCCAGCCTATCCTACTAATGAACACACTTTTCAGCTCATGCCCTACTGGCAAGGAGGATTAGGGTTACATTATAAATTATTCATTATATACACAATAGATACATTTAGACTTTATGCATGTAGGAACAAAACATAGACACAAGTGCATCTAGAATTTTAGGACAGTCATATATAAAGGACATTAGTGTCAATATCAAAACACTAGAGATGCATGGTGACTCTATCTAAATGTGGTGCTACTATTTAGGAGGGGTTGTGATATATAGATCTAGTTGATGACACTTGGACCTACTCCTATATCAACTTCCACCACTCAGATCATTTGTATTAGGTGTTTTCTAGATAAATATTTATTTACACATATTTATTACTATTTTTATAAATTTAAATCTAGTCAAATCTATAATAAATAATTTTTATGCATATTATTTCCTTGATTTAGTCTACTCATCCCTTTAATCAAACATAGGATTTACATAAGCTAAACCCTAAAACGTTAAATAGCTACACTAAAAGGGGGGAATTTGAAGACACATAAATCTAGTATTGGACACTTATTAAACATCAACTTTGGCAAACTTTGACATAATTGAACTTTTTGTACATATTTGACTCTTATGTATACTTTCCCCTATCCACCTACCCACCTATTTTCTTGTCCAACCCAATTTTATAGACACATATATTCAATATCACTCTTGTAGCTACAATAACCTTCAAAAATCCTAAAAAAACCTTTAACATATCTTATATCACTAATTTTCACTCTTCAGATGGTATTGGAAATAGTAAGATGGTTACAATTTTATGTTAGGTGTCTACCTCAACTGGTAGTGTCCAAAAATACTCAACGATTATTTTTTAAATTTGTAAATATCCATTAGTTTAGCCTATACATGTTTTGGGTTAGTCATAACAAGAAATATTAAAAATATATGTATAAATAAAAATCAATCATAAGGCTATACTCACCTAGCACTCATCCTAAAAAGTCCTAACAAACAAGAGAAAATAATTAGCACTTACTTGAGACATTATCACAAAGGCATAAATATTTGATTATCCCTCCAAATAGAATACCAAGATCCAAGTTTGAATACAAATGTAGATAAAAGTATTAAAATCCAAACATTGCATTAAATTCTAGATTGATCACAATGTTTTGCACACACACCTAAGATGAAGAATTATGTGTAGTTTTAGACCTCTTTAGAGTATTAAAATGTAAAAAACACTAAAAAACTTAGTGATAAGTGGTTTGGGTTGTCCAAAATATATTTATAACCCCTTTTTTAAGAGTCTTATTATGTCAAAAATGCAATTAGAGTTTCAAATCAAATAGATGTAAAATATATATTATCACACAAGACCAAATTCAAGTGCACACACAATAGAAATGCACATGTTTTAGTGCAATGGTATGATGTGTCACAATATTACATAGTCAATAAAGACATCACAATCAAGGTCTAGACAATACCATTCACCAAAAGGGTTTGAATTTCACTGATAACATCCATATAGGGTTTGAGATTTTGTTTCCTAATTTGAGTAGTTACAGACCAGATACAAAACATTTTTAGGCAAACATAGTGGGTAAAAAAAATGATAAATAATCTAAGTATGTGCAATCCATATTTATTTTTCAATTATAAATATAATAAGTGAAATATTAATCTATCCTTTTACATTTATATTTTCATTATTACTGGCTTATTTTACATAGTTTGAATATTTCCATTTTTACACTATTTAAGCACATATTAATCTAAAATAAGTAAAACACCCACTATGATAATCAAGGAAGGACAATTCACATGCATCAATGTAACCATAAGATATACCAATGAAATAAATAATGATTAGATAAAAAATATAAAAATGAATGTACTAAATAAAATAACCAAAATAAGACTAAGATGTTTAAAGGATGTCGAACAAAATCTCATCCTTATATGTGCAATGTAGAATCTGTAGAAGCATGTGTATCATTCCCTTAAAGGAATAGTATAAATGACAAATATTAGTATTAAAATGGACCTATATTGAATAAAAATGTATGTGCACTTAAAAATTTACCCCAATGTAGGCACAATATGATATATAAAGTTGGATAATGACAAGACTCAAGGACATGTATTGACATGGCTAGATAAGCCAATCAATGAAAATATTATTAAATAAAGATGCACAAGTGTTCCAAACCAATGGTTAAAAAATACATGTGATATTGCAATAAGAATAAAATTAAAGAAATATGATTAATCAAAATTAAAAATACTTGAATAAGCAAAAGAAATGAATCAAGTGTATAATATGCACAAACACATGATATTAACTAGATTCTTCAAAGGCTTTAATTATAATGTACTTAAGCGATAGGAATTTGTACCACTGTCTCTATCCTCAATATATAGAGAAATAGGTAATGAATCAAGACCATATAATGAAATATTCTCATCAATAAGTGAGGGTTTACATTCCAAAAAATATGTTTGATTATTCAAGTTAAATGGAAATATAGCCTTGTGATGGAAAGGAAGTAAATATGCATATATCCCACATATTATTGAAGAGTTTCATTATTAGAGATGTTTTTAAGATTAAAAATCATGGTTGAAGCCTCTTCATTAATTAACTTAGGGTGTAAAAGTCATAAAGATGTAAAGGTATTTACTTCATGTTTATGAGTTATTAGTCTTGGAAAAATGAGTACGTAAATTTTTTTTCTTGATACCACATTCATGACTGTCAAGAGACCTAAAATTCAATTGAAATGGTACATTTTTAACTCAAGTGTTCCCACTATATCCAATACCTAGTTTGAATTGATGAAAAATTAGAATGATTGGTTCTTTGATATATTGCCCATGTTTTACCTAAACCTTGACCTTTGTATCACATTTTTTATATACATTTCCATCCAAATCTATATTTTTATAAATAATTTTGAACTAGACCAAGAGGTTGTTTTGGCTTATTACTATTGAAACAATTATTTGTCATATGATTGACTAGGTCTTTTATAGTATTTATGTGTAATATAACTGATCAATCCCAAAGGTATGTGTATTCAAGATCTAGGATGACCTATAACTATCCTCTTTCTCTCAATAGATTAATAATTGAATAAATTTAATAGAATAGATCCTTTGTATACTTGGATAAGTAGTTAAGGACCAATGATATCCATAGATCTAGTAGAGGGTAATATAAAACTTAAATGTCAAGAGGAAAGGGTTCCAAAGCCTAAGCCTATGACATAGGGATACATATCTCACTAGACCTCAACAAAGTTAAATGATTGTAATTATGATTTTAAATTTTAAAATAAAGTAAATGATTTTGAAGAGGTACAAGTGATGTAAATGATGGGTAAGTGATTTTAAATAAGGTAACTTGCAATGGTCAACCAAATGGGGGTATATGAAACCTAAGGTGATAAATGGCAAGCCTAAGAAACCCTATATTTAAACCATATTATTCAGTATAAGGAATATCTTAAACAAGGATACACGCATACAACCACAAAGCAATAAACAACATCTAATCTATTAAGTAAATGAAATAGTGTAGGTATATATATACTTTCCTTGGGATGGACCCGTTGATGCTTCAAACTAACCTTTGGATAAAGTGGAGATTTTCAAGAGATGTTGTAGGTTTAAGACCTTAAATGTTTTGATAAATAACTATATATCCTTAGTTAGGAACTCCAAAATACCTTTCCTATTAAACTTTAATGACACCACAATACAAGACCTCCAAGCTAATGTTATAAACCACTAACTCACCCAAATACTTACTTAGAAAAGAAATAAAAGTGAAAGTATAGTGTATGAATATGATATTAATAGGAATTAAACATAACCTTCTATATATATGGTTTAATACCATAAACCAAACCTAAAATCTAAGCTGATGGTATCAGCTAGACCAATACAATTCTGAGTTTCTCTTTTAACATTTCAGCCTTTAAAACATCATAACAACTTATCAACATGTAAACACCCACATATTCCATGGTATCATCCATAAAATAGTCAAAACATATGCGTATGACCTTATATTCAAATCAAAATATTGTTAAAATCATATTCATAACCTAGTTATCATCTTTAATTGTTTTATTAAGTACAAAGTTAAGTTAAATCCTCACAAGTGTTTTTTAAGTGTTATCTCTAGAAAGATATAAGGATTATTTGTATCACTTCAAGGGATTAACATATATACCTCCAAGATAAATTATATTCTCAACATGCCCATACTTTGATCCATTCTTAACATCTACACCTACCTTGGGAAACTTGGGGCAATCCATAAATGTTTCTAATTTAGCTTATCATACATATTTGGTAAACTCCCTTCTCAATAAAAGTGTTTCATTTGAATGGAATGATGTAAGGCTTTGATAACATTAATAAATAATTATTTCATTCTCATAATTTATGACCACTTTCAAATGACCACCCTCTCATCTTTCATACATCATCTACCCCATATTAGTTGGGTCAATGCTTACATAATAAGATGAGTCAGGCAAATAATATGACATTTATTAAATTAGTCACACATTGATGACAATACCTATTACATGAAAGTGGAGGGTGACTATCTCATATTCTACTTTACCATTTAAATGCTTTAGCACTATATGCTTTACCAGACTACCTATGTCATTGTCCATTATGATCCCCTTCACCATTTATTCTATAAGTCCTTATCACCTAAAGACCAAATCATAAATTGGATGGTGCTCTTAATGTAATTTGACCTTAGTATCATTACTCAAAAATCAGTCAAAGGATAAGTGTTCACTAAATAATATGTCCTCATATGTCCCCTTGATTGAATGTATTGATCAATCTATCTCTTTTAAATATTAATTTTAAAACTTCATTTCTAATCTCAAATATCAAGCTCTCAAAGAACCATATATAGTAGCCTATAATCATAAACCATCTATAAAATATGCTTTAGAAGAACTCCCTGAAGTTACCATTGTTCTACATGAAGATACTTAGAAATTCCACCTTGATACAACCAAGTTCCTTTAAGTAGTTAGGGCATAATGTGTCATCATTAACCCTTATGGAAAAATAATTCCTTTCACTTTTTGATTGAATTTTTGTCACTAATAACATGTATAAATATGAATCTCTCATCCTTGGGATACAAGTGGCCATAGAAATATGTATTCCCTATTTGTATGCCTAAGATGATTCATAACTTATATGTTTCCAAGTCAATGGAGTTTATCAATACAAAATTAGAAACCTTATTGCATATCATCAGCTTGTTTCTACTATTTTCAAAGAGTTTTAATCTTTCACCATCAAAGAAATCCCACAAGAGAAAATTTTATGGCTGAATCTTTGCTTCCTTGGCCTCTCTCTTTCATCCTCATCAAGAAATACATGACTCATAATTCTTCATCCACATGAGGAAATGTCCATCTAACTCAATGCCTTAATATGAATCTCTTATTTTACACATTGAATCTCTAACCATTTGGTAAATCCCATGGTATAAATACATCATCAAATGTATCAAACATCATACATATCCTCTCAAGGTTGCTTCCCTTAAAATGACCAAACTGTAAAAGTAAGCATGTAAAGTCAATCCCAGACATAACATCATTTATTATCTAAATTCTCAAGGTATCTTATCCCATTATGTTAATAAATAATAATTCACTTCTATTATAAATTAAGCACATGGGGAAATTTATGGTGCCCATTGTAGGAGACATTCTACATCCCAAAAATTCTTATGGATGGGATACTAATTTCCTACTCTCAAAAATATTCCTTCTAATTTATAAATAAGTGTAATCATTTCCAACTCCATTATAATCTTATCTATTCTCCTCTAACTAAATTTTCAAGCCCTTGAATATCCTTAGCCATTTTCTATGTGGGTATTAGATCTCATTGGTAAATTATCTTGGTTTCAATATGGCCACATCTTCATTATTAATGCCACATAGTACTTTATCAAAGGGATAGAAGCTATGACCCTTTAAAATGTCACTAGAATCAATTTATCTAAATTTATCCTACATAAAATCATAAGTTGTCTTGGAATTCCTCATACCATCACATTTTAAAATGGTAGGAATTTAAAAAATAAATATATGAATTAGTTGTGTATGAAATTTACAATCATGCACAAATTTTATGCAACTTATCATCCTCAGTGAAATGGTCAAGTAGAATCCGACAAAAAAATCCTTAATACTATTAGGGATTTTCATTTGGAATATCATCTCAAGTTTTATAATTTACTTTTGGCTTACCTTAACAATGTTTATATTACCATCAAATCAACTTCATTATCTTTAATTTATGGCTCCAAATTTTTCTTATCACTAGAAGTAGAGTTAACCTCTTTACTCATCTCTCTCCATAGCATCACTCCTAATGAATAGATTCTTGAATCCCACATTCATGATTTATATCCATTTGATAACCAACGTATGAATTATTTTTAGTATAAATTTCAATCTAAAATTCACATAGTTAAACAACATTAAAAAATGTCAAAGTTCATAATTTTGATGTCAAAGACCTAGTGTTGAAACTATATTACACCCACCATAAAAAAAGGGAAAGTATGCCCAAAAAATGGTGAGCACATCCATGGACCTAACACTTATATATTACAAACAAATAAAGGATATATCTTCAAGGAATAGACCAATGCTCAGTTCTTTAATAATTGTTTTGCTTGAATTATGTTATTATTAGTTTCATTTCCTATGCATATACTTTCATTCATATAGTTAGTTTATATATATATATATATATGTGTGTGTGTTTGTGTGTGTGTGTGTGTATTACATACTTTATTTGTACTTATATATGTACCTATATATATATATATATCAATATATATAGCTTAATAATTGAGACTTCATCATATATATATATTATATATATATATATATATATATATATATATATATTGTTAAGCTAACTTTTATTTTAGATCATAATTTGACTCTCTTGTATTACATACTTTATTTTTACACTTCCAAGTTCCTTTTCACACTATCCTTAGTACCTATACTTCATCATTAGGTCTTTTGTCATTTTTACACATCTTATTTTTTCAATTTGTGAATTGCATTATAACATCTCGGGGAATATAATTGAGCCTTCATCATAAACATTCATATCTTGTCTATATTCATTTGTTTTTTTTTCATCAACCATTGTTTCCTTTGACCCTCTCTTATGATGATTATTTATACATACTTGTCATTGTACCATATTCATTTACACGCTTTTTACAATTAGGGTAACCTAATTATTTTATTATCAATTTCATGATTTATCTATTAATTACTTATTTTTTGGCTCACCAAGTTTGTGTTGATGTGGATTTTATACACATAAATGACTATTATGAGGTAGCCTATAAAATTTTAGGATTGGTGAATAAATATTCACTCCAAGGAATGAGTTGTAGGATATTGGGTTTTGTAAACAAACTGGTGATGGAACAACGATGTGCATAGTAGTTGTTTAACTCAAATGGTTTAGATATGACATGAGCCTATACCTAATTGAGATGGAAATATTTATTATTAATCTATCCTAAGGTGGATATAATCAAAATAAACTAAAAATGGAGAAGGGTAGGGTAGAAAATTGGGTTCATGAATCAAACAATATGAAACCCTTCTAAGCTAGATATTAAAATAGGGATTAGACAAACAATCGGGAAACAATGCTTACTACAAGTTAATTTTATCACGCAAATAGTAAAACATAGTTAATATTCTAAGGAAATAATAATAAAATGAACTTTAATGCATATTATCAACAGTTTCTATGTTTGTGAGATTAAAATTACACATCTATAAAGGGAGATTATGATTATTACACATAAAGCATTTAAATTATCTACTATAAAATTTAAATAAATATATAAAATAATGTTCATGCACAATAAAAATAATAATATACTATATTTATGGACTTCTTTAAATACTCACAAATTTGGAGAAGAAGAAGATTTACACATCAAGATTAATTACAGAATAATCCTTAGAATTTATTATCAATCTTAATATCCAAAATTATCTTCACTTTGGAATCAGTAAGATAAAAGTGTATATAATTATGGGGATGGGTTTCCTCATCCTCAAACTAAATTCTAAAATTACATCTTCAAATTTTAGGATGCATGCATGGTATGCATGTACACGATACAAAATAGAATAGCTGGCCAAAATTGCATAGTTATAATATATATATATATATATATATATATATATACATGATCAAATAGAATGAAGATATGAGTCTTCATAATAATATAATTCATTTAAATATATAGATACATATTTAACTAAGGTTCCAACTTGTCACCACCTAAAGAAAAATAAAATTATTAACTTAATGTGGTGACTGAAGTTGATGGAGGTACTATAGATGAAGCTCTAGTAGTTTTCATTGATGTAACACTAGTAGAGTGAGGATTAATAGGAAATACATGATGAATTTTCCCTTGATGTTTAATTATTAATGTAAATGTTGGTGATTATTAGACACTATCCTCATATCATCCTCAACAGTTTTCAACTTTTCAAAGAATGCATAGGCAGCCTCAAATTCTCTATTTATAATGTCAAAATTAAGCATTGAAGATTTGAGTATCTTACCAACTTCACTCATAAAAATTTGATACTTATTTTTAGAGGCTTTAAATATTTCCCTAATTTCCTTTACTTTAGTCATTTCATTCTTTGAAAAAATTATAAGCTATAGAATTTCCTTGCTAGTTTTATACATGGTGCCCTTTACCTCTACTTTAAAAATATTGGTATTTGTTTTAAGAAGTGCATCAAAATTGAGATTATTTATAAATTAACATATATAATTTATCATTTTGGTAACCCTCATATATTTAAAAATATAAATGGACTCCTTTTCTTACCCTACCAATTAGGCTATCAAAACTTTCATTTGATAGTGCCATTGGAAAGCATCATCTCTCTTTAGAATTACATAGTTTAAGTCACAAAATAAATCTTGTGTAGTCATAAAATTAAAATAATTTTATGCATTATTCCTTACACATTGAACCAATAAGTTGAGTCTTTTTTTATTTCTTTTAATTGTCTCCAAAACTTTATTATTTTTCCCCACTCAGGTTGTGACTCAGCCTATAAGTCTTGATTGTCTTCAAAATGTCATACAGACTGGTCATTTTGATTTGCAAATTATCTACGATATCTATAAGAACTTGAATAATTCGTTTCTATATGAGTATTTATTTAACCTATTCCTAAATTTTTTGCATTTCCTCCCATGTTGTGTCTACAAAATCATATAAGTCCTTTGTATAATTTATGAGATTATTTAGGATTTTATTTTATTTCTTAGCCAAGGGAAATATATTTTATCTCTAATCAAATTTTAATTCCTCCCTTGTGATACTATCCACTCCCTTCCTCTATGTCACTCTTTAGATTGTACCACTCTTCTTATTAAATCATGTACTAATCATAGGCAATTCAATCAGGACCAAACTCATCATGTATTTCTTTCTTTATTGTGACTCCCTAACCTAGATAAAAATAATGATTTCCCCTTATTATAATGGTTGAGAGGTTTTTAGAGTAATGTAAATTGGTATGAAACCTGGTGGAAGCATGGAATCACTAATTTGAATAGGGATTTGAGGAAGTGGAGGAGTGAGCTTGCTCTAATTTGAAGTAATCCTCTAGGGTGTAATCTTTACTACATATCTTTGTTACCCCAAATTTATTTTGATAGTCATTATGGAGGTTTCAATTGGAGTGTATTGGGATATGGATAAATATAGCTAGGTGTATGGCCTTGGTGGAGCTTAGGAATTGAAAAATGGAGACTATGACTAGATATTCAAAATGGACCTTCTTCCTAGCATCTTGGGGTTTACAAATTATTGATGTAGTGGTTCAATGAATCAAATAATATTAAGAATCAGAGACTACACATAAAGAATCGATAACATGTTACTCAGTTTGATAAATGTGAGTGTGTGGATACAATGATTGAGTTTCTTTACAATACCTCTACAGGGACTCAAATTGGGAGAAACATGTAACAATTAGGATAGTGAATGGTAGATTAACCATTTGAAAATATTTAATACTAAGAGAGGAAGATAGGGATGACACTACCTAATTCAAATCATGCCTTTCCTCTTTAGTTATAATCTATATGTTTGAACTAATAGCTAGTGTATCTCTTAGAACAAGTGGCATTGAATCAATGGCTTCAAGGGAGAGACTTGGAGTTGAGGTTATAGATTATTTAGTAAGGCCAAGAGTAGGGGATTATTAAAATTTGGACTATGCATGTACATCTAATGTTTGGTCTCTCAACTCCCTTTCTTGTTCTATTCCTTCACCTTCCCCTAATATCTTTGTGTCTATAAATTCCTCTTCATCTATTTTTTTAGATTAAAAAATTTCCTCCTCAAGCTCTGTGTCTACTCGAGAGATATACTCCTCTTCAATTCCCCATATTTTATATTTTTAATCACTAGCCAATACATTGACTATCTCCACTTCTTTAGTCATTATCTTAGGCATCTCCTTTATACCCTCTGATTTTTCATGTAGTAGATCTCCTCTGGTAAGTAGTCATTTGATAGGTATTTCTTCTAATGTCACATTTGAAGTGAAATTGGAGGACCTTTGGGATTATTTTTATAAGTGACTATGGATGGCTTGAAAGTAGTATGGGATTGCCCTGAAGTGGATGGAGTGGGGAATGAAGTGAATTTGATAGTGGAAGGTGAAAATGTACAAATAGTGGGATAAATAGGAGATGTAGGCATTAGAATGGTAAGAAACATAGGTGGAGGAGATGGAGATACTAAAATAGAAATTTTGGAAGATAATGATGCAAAATAACCTTGAATAAATGTAGGGAGACTTACCTATTAGAAGGTAGTCACTGTGGATAATGGTACTACATATAATCTTGTAGCTTGTAGACCTACTAGTGATGAAGCTCTTATAGATAATGTAAGAGACTACATTGTTACCACTAATTGAGGTTATGGTAGTTATTTAATGATATTCCTTCTTATTTGGGGATCTACCTCCCTCTGAGGAGCTCTTTCCTATGAAGGGCCAACTTCTGCTTGTAATGGAGATGGAGGATGATCATGCTTAGGTGATAGATAAGCTTGAGGCTAGGGCCATTGGTAACTCAACTTTGTTTTATTACTCCATTATCTTATTGGCTTGATCTCTTGTGATTGAAGGATCATATTGAATGATTGCACCACCACCATAGGCATTTTGTGCTAAGTCATCTAAGTATAAACCTTAGAATCATCCAAAACATTCATAAAATTTTGGTCATGCTCATATCTCCTATGGCCATAAGGGATGTGGAATTACTTATTTGTGAGGTTATTAAGATATTGTCTCACTCTTCCCTTGGGATCCCAATCCTTGAACTAGGATTGAATTAACCCTTAATGGTTTCTAGTATTCCCAACTGAGTTAAGGTTCCTCTAAGTCTATATTACATTAGACCAATGCTCATAAGAGTCTTATGGTAATACCATTGATGCTCAATATTGAGGTATTTATCCACACTATTACCTTATCAAGCATAAAATTAGGGAGATTAAATAGATCAGTTATTTCCCTTTATCCCAATTATAGTACAATCAAGATAGAGCCAATAGTCTCCCATCTTCATAATGTTTTTCCTTATATTTTATGAGATCTTGGGAATGGAACACCCATAAATATATTAGTATACCATCAGGTATAATTATACAATATTATTTATATCCATCTTAAATTAATAAATATGGAATAATTAGGATTGATCATAGACCCTGTTGTTGATATATTTTGTGGATGGCTCATAGTGTTATCCATAAGTCATGTGAATTATCCACATGATGGCATATATTGCATAAGTCATCATATATAAATTTCCACCATATGGCCTCTCATCAACCTTGATTATTTTTTCCTTAATTTAAACACTGATAACCTCTCTAAGTACTATGATTATATCTAAAATTTAGGATTATGTCCAACAAGGGGACCCATTCTTCAAGAACGTAGGTGATATTAAAAAACATGTATAACTTATTCAACAAGGTTATGGTTATCCTAATACCTAACCTAAATTTTAAAATGGACACTAAAGATATGGATCCTTAAATGTTTAATTTCTCTCCCTTGGCAATCTATTTCTTAAGTTTGCCCTCGATTATGATGATATACCTAGGCATTGGATCAACCTAGTTGTAATCCATTTTAGGTATTGTAAGGTCTAGATATTTCTCAAAAACATCATCATAAATGTAAGTGACCACATTCCTTGAAATCCTCAAGTGAAAATAGTCTCATTTAATAGTTAAATTTAAAAATAAATACTGAAGTAGGTCAGTGCATGGCATTACCTCTGATTTCATAGCTATGTTGTGGAGTCTTATGGCTTTTAATTGTAGTAAGTCATCTACATATCTCTTCTTATTGTCATCAATATAATCCTAGATTGAATATGGATTGATGTTTTCAATCTCATCCTAGAGAGATGACTAGTGGGGAAATATCAATACCCTTATCAAAAACCCTATTGAGATACTCGATTGTTCCTATAATTGAGTATTGGGAAGGGGGATCGCTAGGTGCCCTAGATGAAGAAGCCATTATTGTGTTATAAGATTTGTAGAAAAAATTTAGCTAAATAAATTTACAAATTATTTATTATAAAATTAGGGCTCCTAATGAATTGATAGATTGAATTCATAGTTAGTAGTTCATTGATTAATAGTAATGTGATTTAATGTTATTGAGATTTTGCATATAATGATTAAAATTCAAGACTTAAATGCCCAATTCTTGAAAGGTTAATGTATCAGCTACTTTTTTTTATTTTGATTCCTAATTTAATTTTAAATTATCAAGTCATCTTTGGTGAGTGTCTTTTATATCATGTCAAAGTTTTTCATTAATTATGAGTTTTTAATCATCACTTCATGACAAGTGTCCATTTCTTGTTTCTTTAGCTTTTAGCCTAGTCATAGACTCTATCATAGGTGTTTTGATCCTCTATTTTTGAGATTATGAAATCTATCATGATCTCATCTACCTAGAGGGATCTACTTAAAAATATGTTTTTTATGCTCTGAAATATATGACTTAATGAAATTCTACCACTTGATATGATTTTAGGGGCTCGAGTTTATTTTAAATATAAATTGTGTACCTCTATTGAAAGGGTCCATGTGCATGGGATGATTCTTTGTGGTAAATTATCATGGTTCTAGAGTCTTAAGGATTCTAAGCTTATACCTTCAAGTGAAAAAAATTTTGTTGTTGATATTTTTACATGTGGATGGTTCTCAAGTGCTTTTAGATTCTTTCTAACCTTTTAATCTATACTTTGTATTAGAAGGATCTAGACCACAAAAATTATGATACTATTGAGATCTCATTTACTTATAGGGTTCATCTTTATAACTCTACTTTCAATTCTTTACAAACCACAAATTCATGATATTTATCCATGTGTCATGACCTCATGAACTCAAGGGCTTTAAAATTTAGAGTATGTACCCTTTATAGAAGGTGGTGAGTGAATGGGATGATACCACATGGAACAATCTTGTGGTTCTAGATAAAATACTATATTTGCATCTTTACCATTATGTTAACAAGTTCTAGGCTTCTAAGATGAAAACACGTGGATGGTTCTCAATAATTTGGAGAAAATAGGGTTCTGACCATATACCCTTTGGCTAAAAGGTCCCTAATAAATGGGATAGTGAAGTGTGACTAGTTTAGTTGATCTAAAGACTTATAATTTTTGTTAAGTACTTTGCCTTTTAAGCCTTTGACTTTTGTTATGATGACACCTAGATGGCCCTCAATAATCTAGAGAGAAATCAAAATTCACATTATACTTATAACTAACTTGATCCAAGTGAGTGGGTATACTATGTGGCATGATCCAGAGAGCCAAGAGTTTTGATCATAACTGTTATACCATAATCCTCTAGAATATAGGTCAATGGGATTCAGCCATTTGACTAATCTCATAAGTCTAGAAACCCTTTTGAAATTTTCCATGTACTTTCTTCTCATAGACTTAGAGTGATCAAGATGTCACCATGTTAAGCATTCTAAGGTTCCTAGAACTTAAAGAGTTAGAACTTTTCATGAACACTAACTGCATCCCAGGTTTATAGTATTTTGACATGTGGACAACTCTCACTACTCTACTTCTCTGGATGATTATTGGACTTACACTTTTTTGCTTAAGATCAAGATTAGTGGGATGATGACACATGGATGATTCTCATGAATCTAAATGTTAAGGAAGACTTAAAACTTTTACTATGATTATGGTTAGTTATGGGTGAATGGGATGCCAATACTTATTTTTATCTAGGAGATGTGATGGAGATCTAAAATTTTGGTAACTTGTTGCACATCAAAGCTTAAATACGCTACATATTTTTATCAATATATTTAGTTCCCTAAATCAAAACATGATATTGAATACATACTTTGTTAACAAAAAAAGAATTGAAGGTGATAAATAATTCAAGCACAATAACCAAGCTTTGATTTTTTATTTTTTGGAATAGTTATAATAAAATTAGACTACAAAAATAACCTTAGTCTTGTATATATTTGATCAATATGGGAGTTCTTAAGGTTGATATAGACCATGAATTTATGTCTTAAAAATAATGGGTCTCTATTTAAATTTTATGAAAATGGGGTGCATTGGGGTAAAACAAATGGTGACTCAATGGAGAAATACTCCAAAATATTTGAGAACCCATAATCTTAGTTAATACATCAATATCAAAACTTTAGTCCCAACAAGAAAAGAACAAGCGAACCAGTCCATTGAAAATGATTCCTCCTTCCTCATGCAACATACTAACCCTTTTCATTTTTGGTATCCATGTGTGATTTTATGAAATTTATTTTCCCCTTGTTATGAAATTTTTGACAAAGACCTGAATAAATATTATAGGTTTCATTTTGATTTCAAATTTTATAACCAAATAATAAGGGAATCCTAGGCATTGTTTTAATACTAGTCAGGTGTTCATAGCCCTAATAAGAATACCTTTAATTCTATTATGAGCCTTGTTCTACTACTATCTAGGCATCCTTATCCCTAGTAGAGGTTACTTGAATTACCCTTCCTCCATAATTTTTCATGATTTTGTTTTATATAACATAATGGAAGAAGGGTTGGGAATCACCACTAGCTAGGTGTATATAAGAAAACTTATTTTTATATATACATCCCTACCAATGTGCATCTATTTCAATGTTTATTATCTCTCATAAAAATTTTAGAATTTAATAATGTAGTTTAATATTTATAAATTAAAATTATTTCTAAAATTTACATGAATATATTAAAGAATATCCCAAAGGCCTAGTGAACTCATTCAATCCAAGTAGAACTTAATTCAGCCATAACACATACATCAATCCCAGAACCTCAAGCACTACCAAAATAAATCCTGGTAGATGTTGATTATTTTTCCTCTTACATCATCCCTTTATTTTGGTACGTATTTCATAACCTCAGTATAATAATTTGATTGGATTGTTCTATATTTTTTAGGAAAACTAACCTAAAAAGAAACAACACTAACTATGAAAGACAAATACAAAAAATATGTAATACTAATCCAAGAAAATAAGTAATATTAATATAATAAAGCATGAAATCTATTATATAAAGTCATAAATTGATCTATTTATATATATATATATGCACACTTACAATCATTTAGAAGCATCTCCAGTTGGAGTAATCATGAAATAATGTTTCAAAAATTATCCATTAACTAGAAAAGCAAGGTCATTACCTTGGAGGTCCTTCAAATGAAATGTATTTTTACCTAGGATTTCATATATTTGATATTCTCCAATCCATAATGGATTTAAATTACCATGTTATCATTTCTTCTCATGTGCCTTATCCCGTAAAATCACTAGGTCTAAAATCTTAAAACCCTTAATTTTAGATATTTTATTAAACCCTCTTTTAATGATGTCTTGGTGTTTGTTGAAGTTGTGTAGTGCTTAAGTTCATGCATCCTCCATATAGAATATGTCAAGTTGTTTATATTGGATTATTTCATTCTTTCCCATGTACTCTTTCATAAACTAGTATGTTGGTAACTTGAGAGTAATAGGTGGGACTGATTGTTACCAATACACTAGGAGGAAAGATGAATATTTGAGGGTTAGTTTGTCTTATTCTATCTACCCATAGTGTATAATTTAGCATTAAATATCATTATCTCATTTTATCTTGTTATGATTTATTTATGGCATCCATAAAATTATTTCTAGTAGATTTAGCTACTCCATTTCCTTAAGGATAATAATTTTATGAAAACTTGATAGTATATGGTGGTTGTAGGCCCATTTAGTGAATTATGTATATTTAAAGGCTATACCATTGTCACAGACCAAATATATGGGAGTGACAAACATTTTTAGTATATTTTCTTCTAAAAATCTAATCACATCTTGTGTTTTGGAGTTCATAATGGCCACAACTCATATCCATATGGTATAATAATTAGTGGTTATGAGGACAAATTTATGTCTTACTAAGTAAATTAGGTTGATCACTCCAATGAAGTCAAGATCCCATTGAGCAAAAGGGTGTCTTTAAATGATTAGTTGTAAAGGCATGGTATCATACACTTCCCTTTTCCTAAACACCTAGCATTCATGGTAAGTCCTGACATGATTATGAGAATCTTGAAAATTTTTAAGCTAGTATTATCTCATTCTAAAGATTTTATGAGTTATTGTATTTTCTAAGGGATGTCTTATACCTATATTATGATGTAAATTATATAGGATGTCTATGGATTATTATTTTGAAACACATGTTAAGTACATGCCTTCATAATTATTATAGTATAAAACTCATTTCATTATCATATAATGGGTTGATTTGAGCCTAAGGGCTCACCTTTTTATCTATTGAGCTCAAGATGACATATCCATGAGTAAGTATAGAATGATGTACGCATACCATTCTCCACTAGCCACCTGAGTCTCATTGATTTATTCAATGTAAATGCATGGATCAATCTCAGTCATGAGTTGAATAATTCCTTAGCCTCAAACCATCTTGGTTGGTTTGATGTCTAAATCAAACTCCTATAGTTTTGTCATCCACTTCCCTCTTCTTTCACTTAATTTTTTCTAGCCAAGATTGAGCTTTATGGATGGGTTTAAAATAATGGCACATGTCTTTTTCCTCATAATGTAATGCCTAAAATTATTAATAGCTTTGATCAATGCATATATTTATTTATCTATCATTAAATATTTTAACTTTGAATCTTCCATAATAGTACTCATAAAGGCAATTGTATGCTCATTATCATCTACCTTTTGTGTGAGTATTATTGCTATAATTATTATAAAGAAAATAAATAAAGGAATAAATCTTTATTAAAATCTAGGTTGATCAAAACTAAATATTGAGCAATGACATTTTTGATATCCTAAAAATCTTTCTTGGGTTTAGTTGTTTATTTTATTTTAACATAATATTTCAACACGGAATTTAGTGGCTTGACAATCTCTAAAAACCTATAAATAAATTTATTTACTAAGTGTAATGAAATTACTTAGATGATTCACAAAATTAGAATAATATATCATAGAATTAATAATAGAATAATCAAATCTACAACAATAATTGGTGAAAGAGTAAAATGCTTTAATATTATGACTAATCCACTTCGAGGGGGACACCTCCACAAAATTGAAATAAGAACAAAATTTGCAATATGATCCTCTAATACTAACTAATACCTCCTATATATAGTCTACTTAGCTATGATTATTCCATAGGCCAATCTAATAATAAGATAGAGAAATATGAGAATAATATAAAAGATGTATGTATTCCACAATTCATCCACACATATCCCTAGGCATGTCATAGTATAAGGGCATAACATGTTCCTCCCCTTAAAAATAGCATTATCCACAACATTGACTCAACCTTAGGTGTTGTTGTAGGTCCTCAACATTGAATCAACCCTAGGTGTTATTGTAGTAAATATGCATCTTCTCATGTTGCATTTTCATACTGCATATTTTTCCATTTGATCAAATACACCAAAATTGATCTAGTCATTAGTTGTTTAGTGTGTATTTGAAGGATCACTTCATGCTCTAGAATAACCTAAATTTCCTCCTATAATTCAAGAAACTCAGTTTGAGTAGAAACCAGGGTATACTTAAAGAAACCCCTCCTTTAGAAAAGGTGTAAAAATTTGGCAAAATGTGTAAAACACCTGACAAAAAAAATTATTTTTTGTGGCAAAAAAAATAGTTTACAAAGAAAAAATAATAATCTCCATTGGTGAATCATTCATAGTCTCTCAAATAATTTGTAAAATCTGGGCAAATTGTGTTATTTTAAAACCACAAAAAAATTATACATTGGTGAACAAAAAATAATAATCATAGTAAAATTTTAATTTTTTGGGCACTGGGAATGGGGTGGGATCGGCTTGTGGCACTTTGCGAGAGATATTTTCATACTATTCTATCATGCATACATCCCTTCATGCAGCCTTCATACCTCTTATGATGTCTCCTTGAAATCTTGAAACCCTAAAATATGGCTAAGTTTGAAACCCTGAAACCCTGGAATCTGACTAACTCTGAAATATGATAGGATCCACCAAAACCTAGAATTTGCATTATAGCTCCTAGCGGTCTGAAACCCCTCTCAAACACCCTAAAAGTATATAAATAAAATATAACTTAAAGTATAAGAAACTAGATGTCCATTATAAATGTAAACTTATACTTGAATGTTTATTTTATTTGTATATTGTTCGCTTCGGAAAAAAAAAGGGTTATTGAATGTCTCATTGCTATTTTCTTGAATTCAGATTTATACATATTACAAATGAAAGTGTGTTGGCAAAACGAGCTAACTCCTCCACTTCCCATAATGTGAAACCCGGTGAACATTCCACATTAAGCGCTACCTGGTCGGCTGCGTGAAAGGCGAATACTGCCAGGCAGAAACTCAAACAAAACATTTGCCTTGGCGATTACAAAGCTAGGCAATCATGAAACCCAAGAAAGCTTGGCGACCAGGAAACCATGGAACGGCATAAAAATCGCCAAAAAACACACTGACAAAATGTAAAATTTGCCAAAGTACGAATATTCACCACTAAAATATTCCCTGGTAGAAACTCTATGTCTAGCTACCTTCTTTAGGTAAGATACATGAAATAGTATATGTATGCAAGTGGAATAGATGAATTCTATATTATAGGCCACATCACCAAATTTTTACAAGATCGTATAAGGGATATAATACTTCGGGGATAATTTTTTTTTTTTATTGATTTAAAGACATATGATTATACATATATAATTTCACAAAGACCCAATCACCTATGTCAAAATGTCACTCACTACATTATTGATCTACTTGTTATTTCATGTGATTCTAAGCCATGGCTAAATTTTCTCATAAATTGGTGAGGACCTCCTATTGATGGTTAATGTGTTCCTCAATAGATATAACCTTGGGATGGACCTTTAAGGTTGAAGTGATGGATGGGGGGTGATATCCATACAAGGACACAAAGGGAGATATTTTGGATGAATTATGAATAGAAGTATTATACCACCATTTGGCAAGTGGCAATTAATGAACCCATTTTTCCTATCTATCAAAAATAAAATAATGGAGATACACTTATATATATTTATTAATTACCTCTATCTATCCATCATATTGAGGATTATAGGATAAATTATGAGCCAAATGGGTACCCAAATAAGCAAATAATTTGGTCTAAAAATTATTAGTAAATATGAGATCTCAATCACTTACAATGATATTTGGAGTACCATGAAATTTTTGGACAATATTGAAAAAAGTAGAAGCTAATGTAATAGAGACAAAAGAATGTGATAGGGAACAAAAATGAGTATACTTGGTGATTTGATCCACAACTACCATGATAACATTTGTACCCTCAGATTGTGGTAACCCAATAATGAAATCCATGGGAACCTCCTCCTAACATTGGTTGGGGATGGATAAATGTTGAAAAAAAACTAATATCTTAATGGTTTCCCTTTTGTTCTATTGACATATCATACATTTTGCCATATATTTTTGTTTATCCTCCTTGATTCCTTCCCAAAATAAATCTTGCTTGATCTTATGATATGTTTTCAAAAAAAAAAAGTGACCTTATAGTGAGAGTCCTAAATTTCTTGAATAATTTTATGTTTGAGGAGAGACTACTTACAGAGGTATAATCTATCTTTATACCCTAATTATTTCCCATTACATGTAAATTTTTTATATTAATCAAAACTTTTTTGAAGATTTTGAATCAAATCCTTGGTAGTATTGTCATTTTCTCATTCTAATCTTGTTTCCTCTAGCCAACCTACCTGCCACATAGTCATGGTGTATAAAAGTGACTCAACTAATTCATATTGTTGGGAGAGTGAATCTACCACCACATTATCTTTTCCTTTCTTATACACTATTTAAAAATCATATCCTAAAATTTTAGTTGCCCATTTCTATTGTTCTTCAGATGACAATTGTTATTCTAAAAAATATTTGAGGCTATCATGATCAGTCTTTACTTGAAAGTGATGACCCATCAAATAAGGTCTCCATTACTTGACTATATGTAAAATATACATTATCTCTTTCTCATAGGTTGGTTTGAACTTATTTTTTCCCTTAAGTACACTCCATAACAATTTTTTTTGAAAAAATAGGACTACCCAAAACTGGAGTTGTGCACATAGCCATTTTCAACTATTCAAATACCTTGGTATTTGAATCAGTCCAATGGAAGGAGTATTTATTCAACAAAGAGGTAAGTGGGTTGTAATGATACCATAAATTTTTAAAAATCTATGATAGTAACTTGTTATCCCCAAAAATCCTTGAAGGTTTTTGAGGGTATTGAGAATCTACCACTCCATCATCGCTAGGAATTTTTTAGGTTCAAATTTCATTCCTTCATGTGAAATAATATAACCCATTTTATCCACCTCTTGGACACAAAAATAAATTTTTTTAAGTTTTAGCATAAATTTTATGTTATTATAGAATTAAAAGTACCTATATCACATGCTTCAAATGGTCTTCCTAATCTTTGATGTATATGAAGATATCATCAAAAAATACCAATACAAACTTTATCAAAAGTGGCCTAAAATGATATTCATCAAACTCTAAAATGTATATGGTGTATTTGTGAGGTTAAAATGCATGACCATAAATTCATAAAGGTATTCATGAATTATGAAATCAGTTTTAGGTATGTCCTCATCATGGATTCAAATCTGATGGTACCTAGAGTGAAGGTCTAACTTGGTAAAATAAATAACACCATGAAATTCATATAGAAAATCATCAATTACTATAATATTAAAGTTATCTTTTATGGTGTACTTGTGTTATTATTAGTCTAGGCACATCTTCCAAGTATCATCCTTATTTCTACCTCTAAAATCTCATGATTCTTATTACCATAGGGGAGGAATATTCACTTTGACTATGTCAGATGATTCCCACCTCTAACATCTCATGTACCATATTTTTAATGTCACTCTTATAAGCATAGGGATACCTATAGGGTCTGATGTTGGGTGAGGTACTCCTCGTAATGATCCTGATGGTGTGATCATGTGTGTAACTTGGATGAAGTCCTTTTAGCATGTCACCAAAAATAACATAATGGTCATCTAAAACCTTTTGCAAATTAGAATGTGTAGACTCCTTGGTTGGTTGAACCTCTATGGAAAATAAGTGTGTCATAAATCCCTTAGCACTTTTTCTAATAATCTTCATCATTTGAAGGTAATTAAGCAATTATGAATATTTATCCTATAATCCATGTATTTCAAGGTCCTACCTTCTAAATTGAACCTCGTGAATAGTTCCTATAAATTCATCTCAATAGTTCCCAAAGTGGTGAGCCAATGCACCCCTAAAATGATGGTATCTCCTCCCATGGGAATATAAAACATAGGTTAATCTAAAAATTAGTCTCCCATAGAAATATTATTGCTATGGAATTTTCTATAATAGTTGACTATACCACCATCTATAATCATGACGTAAAATTTTAGAGCATGAAATAATTCAAACAAGTAGCTAGCTTACTACTGATGAAGTGATGTGTGCTCTCAGAGTCAATTAACATAGTCACCTTATATTTATTTAAGAAACCCGCCACCTTAAATTTTGAGGAGTACCAATTCCTGAAAGTGCATGATAGGAAATAGTAGGTTGAGAATATTTAGATTCATCTTTAGGTTATTCTAAACCTACCCCATAAACCTCATCATCTTTTTCCTGCTCATTGACACCTTGAATGTAAAACAAAATATTTTTAATGCATCGATGTCCTTTAATCCATTTATTAACACAACTAAAACTTAAAACTTTTGCATGATTTTTTTAATTTATTGAGGGGTCAATCTGGTATGTTGTATAAATTATTAGGAAAGTGTGTTCACAGACATTAGTGAAAGCTCTTCATCTTATCAACTCTTTTTCCTTATCCATGTGCACCCTTAGTATAGATTTAGATACATTACTAGGATTAAAGATGTAAACCTCAAATTGGATAATATCTTTGAGGCCACCTAAAAATATGTCAATCAGATTTTTCTTAGTGATGTCTACCACATGTAAAGAGAGATTCTAAAATTGATGAATGTAATCCTTTATAGTCCCAGTTTGGATCATCTTGGATAGATAACTAAAGTATTTTTTATATACATTATTTTGATAATGGAGTTGTAACTCCTCAAAAAAAACTAACCATAAAACTATGACATCCTTCTTTTTTCTTTTAAGCACACAACCAATGATACCAAATTAATTGCTCAAGTTATAGATACAAAGAGGCCATGACCACATTTTGTGAATAGAGAGTCTGATGTAGATCAAATAAATTTGAGTAACCCATGTGAATGGATCCTCACCATCAAACTTTCACAAGTCCACTTTTGGCAACATCATATTCAGTTCTAGATTGGTACTAGAATTGTTTGGATTAGGAGACCCAAACTAGAGTGGTGGAGAGTTTTTTTGAAAAGGATGAGCTACAAGGTTGGCCAATTACCCATATAGTTATTACAATTGATCCTTAAATCAAATCATATCCCCTCTCATCCCCATGAATTCTCATTAAACCATATGTATATCATATTTTTGCACCATGTCGTGTAACTCTGATTAAAGGTGTTGAACTACCACTTAAATACTTAGATTTTAAGTTCTAGAATCCATGTCATCTTGGTGAGGAGTTTTAGGTTTTTTTTTCCTTTCCTACATCCACAAGTGTTAGGCCTAGCCATACACAAACCCTAAGAGGGTTTTAAACCTAAAAATATATCATCATATGATACTATCATGATCACCTCACCAAGATGAATTCAACTAATACTAATGTGCATAAGGATGAAAACTTTTGTCCAAAAAAATGTGTCAATAGAATATACCATTATGATCAACTTACAGAGATGAATCCAGTGATTGTTAATTTTCACAAGGTTAAAAAATTGCTAGACTTTTTATTTATTTATTTAATTTTTTCATTTTTTTAAAAAAATCCTCGAAGAAAACTATGGTGGTGAAAAAATTTAATTCTTCTTGGATCATAAGATGTGTTTTTTAATCTTCTAGTGGTTAGGTCTCTAGATCTAGAAATTACACACCATAGAAACTTGCCCAAATCAAAGCTATGATACCAATTGTAATGAAATTAATTAGATGATTTTTAATAATAGAATAATATGTCATAGAATTATGAACAAAATAAGTAGATCCACAACAACAACTAGTGAAAGAGAATAATACTTAAATATTATGATTGAGTCACTTCAAGGGGGAAACCTCCACAATAATGAAATATAAATATAATTCATAATATGATACTCTAAGAATAATTACTACCTCCTATATATAGTATATTTATCCATGGTTATTCTATATGCATACCTAATAATAAAACAAATAAATATGACAAAAATATAAAATAGGTATGTATGCCACAATTCAGCCACACATAACCCTATACATGCCATAGGCTAAGGGTATAGCACAAAGTTTATTTTTTCAAATAAATACTTCAATTATTTCTTGTTATTAAGGGATTAGCTTAGAAATGGCTTGGATCTATTCTAGGTTAATGGAAATCCCATATTTGGTAATGACATGGCCTAATAGTTTCTCTTCAGTAACTCTAAAGATGTTCTTATTTGGATCAATTGATACTCCATATCTTCTACATTTATCAAATACCTTTTGTAAATGATCTGCATGATCAGCTCTATTTTTTGAAAATATTATTAGCTCATCCATGTATATGATGATGCATTTATAATTCCTTTAAATTAAAATTCCATAACTCATTGGAAATTTTATCCTACATTTATTAGGCAAAAAGGCATTTTTTATATGTAAAATTTCCCCACTTGGTGGTGAAGGAAGTCTTGATTATATCTTCTACTTATAGTATCACTTGATTATATCCTAATATTTCATCTAAAAAGGACATCATCTCATATCCACTAACCATTTGGATCACCTTGTCCAAGGAGGGTATGGGATAGTTATCTTTATCTGATGCTTGATTTAGATTTCTAAATAGCTTGATTTCTCCATTCTTATTCATGACTGGTACTAAGTTGGTCACCTAGGTAGAATGTTTGATTGGAAAGATGATCTTGGCATCCATTATATTTTATAATTCTATATGGATGATGGGTTATATTATTGGATTCACTATCTTCTATTATTTCTTGAAGGGATAGTGTTATGGCCTCAGTGAGATGGTATGGGTGATGACCCTGGGATCAAACACATTGAGATTTTCATATGTTCAAGATATCACATCCTTGTATTCTATCAGTAGATCCTTCAAATTTTGTTTTTCACTTTCAGTGTAACTCAAGCCAATGTTTACATACTAAAGATGTTGGTCAGTTCCCAAATTATCTTTGATAAATTTAGCTTTGGTTACTTTAGGATATTTCTACTTCTGAGCCTATGGATCTACGTTGAAATCTCACTTTAATGGGAACATACCCATATTAATGTGGCTCTCCTTTAGCTATAAGATGTTGTATTCTCATAGATCTTTAATAATTATAGGCTCAACATCCTTTTCATCTATTATCTAGGATTCAAAGGCTCCAAAACTTTTCTTGAATTGTGTGATCTATTGATCATCATCAAATACCTATAAATTCTACACATTATCTAGGATAGAGGGGAAAGGAACAAACTCCATAGATAATCTATAAATTTTAGATTCTTTTAGTGATGTTAAGTTTGTATTTAAAGATACTACTAGTGAATTTTTCATCTAGTTTTCTTCCCTTAGGATGACTCTAATGTTGAATGCTTTGAAGGATTTAATCAGATCCCATAACGATGTTTGTACTTATTCAAGTAAGAAAATTTATATTGATATTTATTTATGATCTAGATAACAATCATCTTTGAATCACCAATTATTAATAACTAATTGAGATGATGTTTTAGTGTGAAGTCCATATTAAGGATTAGAGATTCATACTCGACTTAGTTATTGATGCAAGTAAATTAAAACCTATATATAGTAAGATATTGTTTCCTATATAGATTGATCAAAACTATACCAACACCTCAACCTTTATTTGATCTAGCTCCATCAAAATGGAGAGCCCATAACCAAGATGGACCTTCAAAATCTTATTCATGAGGTTTTGGTTTGGTAGTTAAAATTTATACACCTACATATGAGGATGCAAAGTTGACCTTATTATTCTTATCATTAAAATATGTTATCAGGCACTTCATATTTGGTTCTTAATCTACCCAAATTTGATTGGTTATCCCTTTAATTAGTAACCACATGTGTGATAAGTCTATTTTCATGTACCTATTCAATGGATTAGACTAATTTCATCTCAATAGCAAGCCATAGGCTTTAATAATTTCAATGACCATGACTATGTATTGGTGTACATGTGGCTCAGATGCAAGCTAGATGTGTACATTTGTAAACTCCCCAACACATGGGATAGAAAACTTGTCTAACTATGGGTATCACATTAGTTAAGGCACCTAATTTAATCAAAAAATTATGCACATTTTTTATGAACATTTTGATGGTTAATAAAAAAGGTGGTACCTCAAGCTTATCCTTGTAAACAACCATGTTTGTAATGTGTAGCTTTTGATTTTTCAATAGATGATCTCCTAGTTACGGATTTGAAAAATAACTATCTTTGTTTGGTGATTTGAGCTAGCTCATGAAGATTGATATTTGCCTTGATATTATTCATATCTTCAATAATATTATATGCTTTGTGGCTCATTACATAAAAACTAATCATTCCTTTTTAGAGGATGTATATTATTGTTTACCTAGGAATTTGGAGTAGTGGCATTATTGTTTGGAGGTGATGAAGTGGTATTAAGTTACTTATTCTTTAATTGTAATAGTTCTTATGGAACTATTGAATGGCACTTATATCATATGTATTATCTTTCATTTCATTTGCATCTTCTTCTAGGAATGGAAAGTCATGTCTTAAAAACTATTGATGTGCTAGAAAGACCTAAAGCAGTAGAAAAAGATGGCTCTAGCTAAATTTTAAATTCTTCTTGTCTATCCATTTATTTTTGAAAGATCTCAAAGGTGGTACAAAAATCTATGAAATTTATCTCACCATTCATTATTTTTTGGACTCAACACCAATTAGGGAGTGTTACTTCCATTATGTTTATTTTAGGCACTTTATTAGGTGGTTATTACTTTGTGTTATTTTTAGGTCTATTGAGAACCATATTGTACCTTTGATATAGAGAATTATGATTGGTATTCTACCCCATGTGTGTTATTCCCTTAACCTTTGGCATGTCTAGGGATATGTGTGGCCAACTTGTGGCTTACATACCTCTTTTATATTCTTATTACATTTCTCTATGTTCATAGTTAGGTCAGCCTATGGAATAATCATGGCTAAGTAGACTATATATAGGAGGTAGTGGTTAGTCTTTCATCATCATATGAATTATTCTACTCTTATTTCATTCTTGTGGAGGTTTCCCCTTCAAAGTGGCTTTGATATATTATCCATTATTCTATTTTGTTGTCAATTATTATTGTATGATATGTTATATTTGCTTATTATGTGTGATATATAATCATTTATACAAACATCTAAGTAATTTCATTACAAGTAGTATCAGAGCTTTAATTTGGGCAAGTTTTTTGTGGCTTTTTTTTTGGATCTAGAGAAGTGTGACTATTGTGAGAGGGGGGAGTGAAAAAACATAACTTTCAAACTGAGAAGAATTAATTTTTTTGTCAACATAGTATTATTCAAAACACTTTTTTGAAAAAAAAAATTGAAGAAAAAAAAGTCTGGAAAAAAATTCCCTTTGCATAATTGTAGTCATTGGATTCATCTTAGTGAAATGATTTTAATGGTGTATTCTACCAATACAATTTGTTGTGCCAAAAATTTTACCCTAGTACATAAAGGCAGTCATTAAGTTCATCTTGGCAATGTGATCGTAATAGTACCATATATTGGTACCCTTTTTTTAGGCAAAAACCATCCTAGGGTTTGTGTATGATAGTTCATGGTACATGGGGAATAAAAAGAGGAAAGACACTCCTAAGACTCCTTTGATCAGTGACATGGAATCTAGAACTTTAGATCCATTGATTTCTCAACTTTAGGCTAACATAAAGGGCTTGGTGTGACAGGATGACTTTGTTGTAGTTCAAACTAAAGTTTTAGAGATGCATAAAGAGATTAATGGGGTTCACAATCAATTAAATCAGATCACTTCACAATTGGTAACCCTTTAATCTTAGTTACATTCAAACAACCCTCCACTTCAACATTTGGGTACTCTTCTCAACACTAACAACTTCAATTTTGGTATGAAATTGATGTTGCAAAAAGTGGACATGCATAAGTTTGATGGTAAGGATCCTCTCACTTAGATTACCCAAATTAAAAATTTATTTGATCTACATCAAACTCCTAGTTCTTAGAAGGTGATAGTGGTATCTATGTATCTAGAACCTAAGCAATTCATTTGGTATCATTGGTTATGTGTTCAAAAGAAAAAGAATGTTGCTCCTATTATATGGTCTATTTTCACTGATGAGTTATTGGCTCATTATCAAAATAATGTGTTTAAGAACCAATTCAAATAGTTATCCAAACTACAAAAAATAATAACTATGAAGGATTATATTCATCAATTTCAAAATTTATTCTTACGAGTGGAAGACATCACTAAGGAAAAGTTGACTGATATTTTTTTGGGTGGCCTCAAAGACAACATCCAATTGGGGTTAGGATGTTTAACTTAGTATCTGTATCAGAAGCTATTCCAAGGGCACACATGGTAGAATAAAAAGAGGTGGTCAAAAGGAAAAATTTCACTACTAGTCGTGATCACACCTTTCTAGCACTATCATTTCCCCAACCCACTAGATTGAAACCTCGATAAATTGAAGAGAAGTGAGCTAAAGGATTGTGTTTTGGTTGTGATAGAAAATGGAGAAGAGAACATCATTGTGTTGAAAAGAATTTGTTTTACATTGAAGGTGAAAATGAGGATGAAGATAATGAAGAGGTAATTAGCTATGATGAAGAAGGACCTAAGGAAGAGGCTAAAGACTCTCAGCCTACTATTTCTTGTCATGCCCTTTCAAGTATTAGTACTCCTCAAACTCTTAAGGTGGTGGGTTTTTTTAAGAAATATAAGGTCACTATATTGATTGATTTAGGAGCACACACAACTTCATCAATTGTAATTTGGTATCTTGGTTAAATTGTTTCATTTATCCCACTCCAAAATTTTAAGTCATGATTGCAAATGGTGGTAATATTAGTTGTTCAAAAAAATGCCATAGTATTAAGCTAGCCATGGGAGACTACATGTTAGACTCTCTTATGTTTTTTATTCCCATGGGAGGAGCTGATATTGTTCTGGGAATACAGTGGCTCACCACTTTGGGCACTATTGAGATGAATTTTAGGAATTATTCATGCACTTTCATTCTGAGGGAAGGACATTTGAGCTAAGGGGATTAAGGGCTAAATCTCCACAACTCATTAGCTCCCATAAAATGACCAAGATTCTCTATAATTGTGCTAAAGGATTTGTAGCTCATTTTTTTATATGGAAGTACATCCAACTCAGCCATCTACATCTCTTGATATGCAACAAGTAATTGATGACCATTTAGTTGTTTTTGGTGACATGTTAAAAGGACTTCTACCTAGCCACACACATGATCATGCTATCAAAATTATTCCTAGCAATACACCACCCAAAAATAAATATATAGGTATATTTATGCCCAAAATAATGAAATTAAAAATATGGTACAGGAGATGTTGGATGCAAGAATCATTTTCCATAGCCAAAGTGAATATTCTTCACCAGTTGTCATGGTGAGAAAGAAAGATAACACTTAGAGGATGTGTCTTGACTACATAGAACTCAACAAGTACAGTATCAAAGATAAGTTTCTTATTCCTATAATTGATTATTTGTTATATGAATTAAATGGTGATCTTTATTTTACCAAGTTAGATCTACATTCTAGGTATCATCAAATTTGGATCCATGATGAAGACATACCCAAAACAACTTTCAGGACTCATGAGGGCCATTATGAGTTTCTAGTTATGCCTTTTGGTCTAAAAAATACACCATCCACCTTTTAGAGTTTGATGAATACTATTTTTAGGCCATTTTTGAGGAAATTTGTTTTGGTATTGTTAGTAGTTTGACCTATCAAGGTCAAATTACTGCCCCTATCATTCGAAACTTTCCTAAATCTCACTAATATTCCTTTGAAGTAGGTCAAACAAATTAATTATCACTTAAAAGCACTAATTTTGGTAAAAAAGTGTCAAAATGGATTTGAAATGGGTCATTGTCATTTCAAAAGAGCATTGCCAACTTAAAATATGCAGACAATCCATGCACAAGGGGTCAATTTTAAAGGAAATTGAGCATTCTAAGAATTACAGATGGTTTCAAGACATCAAATTTTGTACACAAGGTCATCATGACTTGAGGAAACTTTTAAAAAAAATTAATGGTAATGTTATGAGTGAAGATACTTTTTTGTAATCACCCTCAGCATGTTTGTTAAAGATCACCATTAGAGCAGGCATCATTTTGGAGTACTACAGAAGCTTCTAAATCTAGGTAAAAGTTTAAAAATAATGGGATGATGTTTTAAAATCAAAATCACACCTTTAAAGAGTGTCAAAACTCCAAATTTTGGCAAACCATGCTCATATAGGGTTTTATAAGCAAACAAGCATATAGGCCAAAAAGGGGTTTTTTGACTTTTCAAGCAAAATGTGATTCAAAGTGTTTTAATAGCACGGTAAAAACCCCATGATAATATTTTAAGGCATTGTGAATTAGGTCAAGATTTATTTTTATTTTGGTAAAATTTTCACTTTTTGTAGTTTTAAACAGCCTTTTAAGCCACTTGTTCAGATGCTCGTTTTGTTCACCAAAAGTGGAGTTTGGACAAACACTCTTAGTATATTTTGATTAACCCTATAAACTTATAATTCATGAAAAATTGAGATAATTTGAGGGTCTGAGATTTATGAACAATTTCTAAGAGCGTAGGTAGCCTAGAATGTAGTCATTTCCCCATAGACAAATTTCACTTACATGGTAACTTTTCATATCTTTCACATGGGAGCCCAATATTTTTAATGGTTTCAAAGGGTTTAATGTGATACACATAAATTAAATTGGTTATGAATCTAGAATATTGTACCTCAATAATCATCATTTGAAGATTCAACTTTAAAACCCCTCTTAAACACCTAAAAAACTAGTTTTGAGAAAAATGGATTTTCTTGATATAAAATAACCATGGATCAACCTAAAAACTTCTCAAACATCAAGTAAACTTAGATAGGATTCCATAAAGGTAAATTTAATGTATGGATCTATATATATGAGGTCATAAATCATTTTTTTTATGTTAAAAAAATGTAAAATGAAGTATAGGGTAGTTTGAAGAATACTAATCATTAGAGATGAAAGCCTATAACTTGTTATTCTTCCTCAAATATTTAGTTGCTCAGAAATCACCCTAAAAGTGTCTCTAATAACTCAAGAAAAATGGCTAATCTATTGAAAATTTGAGCGAAATTGACCTAGTCAACTTTGTTGACTGAATGACAAAGGTTTTTACATCAAAATCACATATTTAATGATTAAAAAGGTTGTTCCAGGTCTAATTTGTTGTTCTTTTAGGTTTTATGGCTTCTTTTGTAGGTTTCATGGTGTCCAAGTACACAAATTAGCCTTTAAACATTTTTGGTCTAAATGGCTTTGTTGATCAACTTGTCAATTTTGAGTTTATCATTGAAATTTATCATCAAGGAGTTCAATTTGGAGTTTCACACCACTTTGATACTAATTAACGAATATAATTATGCATTTTTTATCCTTCAAGGTCCTTTTCATGTAAAGAAGGCTATTTGGAGTTGATTGGTCTTATACTTTGGTTGACTAGTTAACAAGTCATGTTTTTCTCCTTGTCATCTCATGCATTTAATGTTCCAACTCAGCTTCAAATGGAGTTCTACATCCAAGTTTTGACATGGATTTTCATGCAAAGGAAGGATAATTGAGGTTGACTAGTTTGAGCTCCAGTCGATTATTTCTCAAGTGCCACATCCACTTTTGGTTTCCATGCAAAGGAGGACTTTCTATTTTTCTAAATCAACTTTCAAACAAATCAAGGGGATTTATTTATTTATATTTTATCCAATATTTTCATGCAAAGATATTTTTACTTGTCAAACTTGGGCCCACCACCATATTCCTACACCAAAGTTTGAAGCTCTTCATGCAATTTTGTGAAGTTGAGGCATTTTATAAATTGTTTAATCATTATAAAAGGAGTTGTCTAGAGTTGAGTCAACCAAGACCACCCCTTATACCTTTTCAATGCCACTTAGGGCTTGTATTAGGTTTAGAGACATATATATTGGCTTTTTCAAGCCATTTTTTCAATATTCCTAGAGCAAAAGAAGAAATTGTAATCTAGATCATACATTAATAAAGAAGATTTTGTTTTGTATATGTGTTTTGATAGAGAATATAATGTATTTTATTTTTAATCAGCATATAAGTGAGATTATATCTCCTTTTGGTAGGTCCCTTCCTCACCTATTGCTTTCTATCTCACCTTCTATATGTCATTTGAAGAGGTAAAGAAATTTATAATCCAAAATCCTTTCAACCCTTCATCTGAAATATTTATGCTTAAGGGAAAAATAAGAATTTTGTTGGCTTATATGCATGCATTAATTTCAATGGCTTCAAGAGGATATAAATAGTTTAGGTGAATCACCCCTTTAATTAGGATTTCCCTTCAATTTCCCCTTTCCCTTTTCATCTGAGAAATTAAAGTAGTCAAACTTAATAGATAAATCTTAAGGGAACCATACCTTCTCATCATAGAGTCACCCACACTCTTAAAAGCTCCCATTGTATCAAATGGAGAGAAGGTGTGCTTTCACATCTTCAAGCAGGGTGCACTCCAAAGTGATAACATTTTTTGGCATGCTTGGTGAGACATCATTCTAAATATCAATGCAAATTTTAGGCACTCAAAATTGGTTCAAAAGATTAGGTATCATTTCAATATTGATTACTTTTAGAATTTGGCTTACTAATGGTCTCCAATGGATTATTTTAGTATGGATCCATATAATCCTTACTATGATTAGTACAACTAGACCTATCATGAACCATTTTACTCATCTAGCCAACATAATCATGGCCATTTTGTAGCTACCCAATCCATACCAGCACTTACACAAACTTTAGTGAGCCTTGAAAAGCTTGCAATAGATCTTTACTCATAGATCTATTATGGCCAAGATACCCCTAATCACCAAATCCATTATGTAAGAGAGTCATTGCAGAAAATAAAAGAGGTATGAAAACCTTTTGAGAGGGTAAATTAGGGCAATCTCACTGGTGAGATGATGGATGTAGGTGGTTACATTCAAAGCATTAAGGATAAATTAAAAGGCCTCAAGGAACATTAGGTTCAATCACAACCTTCTTATATGCCATCTATTCCTCCTCAAAAGACTATTCTAAGTGCTCCTTTGAGTTTGCCAAGTTTTTCATGTATTTCTCAAACCTTCCCTTCTTGGAGATCTATCCAAGAGAATTGTCAAAGAAAGGAGAATGTCATGGCATAGCCTACTATTGAGATCACTAACCACTTTAAAGAGAAGATATTATAGGAGAATATTGATAAGCATATCAGAGAGTTGGAGTTGAAGACAAGAAAAGAGGAGGAGAACTAGAATCAAAAGGTCAAAAAAGAGCCTTTATCTTTCCCATCTTGGAATGAAATCATAGAGTTAAGCAAGAAAGAGGAACAATCAATCATCACTCAGGATGCTAAATTTAGGCAAGAGATCATTCAACCTTCATCCCTTCCTCCTTAGAAGATTAAATATTTTCCTTCATGGAAATCCATTGAATAAAAAGTGTAGAGAGATATGAGGTGAAGGCAATCCAAGAAGAGCAACCTCATGATCAAAATTAGGTATTTATGGCTACTTTTGTAGATCTTTCACATCTTATTGAATACTTATAGGGGTCTTCCATGCACTCTTGGAGAAATAACCTCTTCTTTGTGAAGTAAGTGAAGAAGTTGTAGCTAAAGAGATAGAGAATGATGATAATTCTAGTGATGAAGAAGAAGAAATCATAGTTGGGACACCACTAGGCAAGGATAAAAATGATTTAGTTTTTCATGATGAACAAGAAGATGACTTGTAGGAGGATTCTCAAGAGTTTATAGCAGCTGAGATAGATGAATTGTAAACAAATATTTCTTCAAAAGGATTCCATGAAGACAAATCACATAAAGTCATTGATGAGATGAATAATATTCCTAACAAAGATGATTCAAGTGTAGTAGATCAAGAAATTTCATTCAACTTCATCTAAAAGGTATAAATATGTGATCAACATGTTTTAAATGGTAAGAATACTAATGAATTTCATGTCTTTTACATTGATCATGATGAATAAGCCTTTTGATATGACTTAAGAGAGTTTTTGTGCAAAATTTGATGGTCTATCTCCACCCCAAGTAGAGATTGATGAATGTCTTGTAAAGAGTATTGTTGAAACTGTTCATCAGGAAGAAACTAAAGTCATATTATAGCCATGTTTGGATGCTTATCAAGGATCTAAAGATTTTGAAAAAGTACCACTTCAAATGGATTCAAATGGTGTCAAATGAAGACATAAATCTAGGTATAGTAGCTAAATTGCCAATACAATCATTGAATGAGAATGTGTCAAAGCATGATCAACCTATGAATAAGGTAGACATAGCACTTTTGATACAACAAAGGAGAATATGGGAGGAAGATGATTGGATCATAGATCCATTTCTTCAATCCATGCACTTAAGAATGGAATTTGGAGGCCTAACTACATCATCTAGAATACATGAACATATAAGCTCTCCCATTTTCAAAAGAGGGCTATCAAAAGGAAGAAATCATGTTTCAAACTTTTATGGTACATAAAATAGCTTTCCATTTGATCCAGAAGGGCCAACAAGTTTGAGGTTAGTTTTTACATAATAGACTTCTTGTTTTTGTTTTACTCTAAGTGTATATTTGCACATGCTTTCAGTTGTTGTTTTTTCCCTTTCTAGGTTGTTGTTGTCTATTCCTCTTAGTGCACACATTCACATGTTTGTTGTTGTTTATGTTGGTTGTCTTGTTTGTGTCTTTGCCCATAAAAAATATTCCAATATTCAATGTATATCTATTTTTTTCATATCCAAAGTTTCTTATTTCTTTGACCAATAAATTCATCAAAATTATTAGTAATTTGACCTATCAAGGTCAATTTACTACCCCTATTATTCAAAACTTTTCTAAATCTCATCAATATCCCTTTATATTAGGTAAAATTGATCAATTGTGGCTTGAAATCACTAATTTTGGTAAAAAAATCATCAAAACTAGATTTTAAATGGGTCATTATCATTTTAAAATAGCATTGTCAAGTTTAAATATGCAGACAGTCCATGCACATGTCAATTTTGAAGGAAATTGAGGATTCTAAGAACAATAGGTAGTTTAAGGACCTCAAATTTTATACACAATTTCATTATGACTTGAATAAACTTTTGAAAAAAAATAATTTCCATTAGATGAGTGGAGATTATTTCTTTTTTGTAATAGTCCTCAGTATGTTTGTTAGAGATCACCATTAGAGCAGGCATCATTCTAGAGTGTTACAAAAGCTTGTAAGTCTAGGTAAAAGTATGGTATGATATTTTTACATAATAATAATACCTTTAAATAGTTTTAAAACTCCAAATTTTAAGTAAACCATGCTCATATAGGGTTTTACAAGTAAACATGCATATAGGCCAAAAAGGGGTTTTTTGACTTTTCAAGAAAAAAATTATTTTAGAGTGTTTTGATAGAATTTTGAAGACCCCATTATTATTTTTTTATTAATTGGAAAGTATATGAATATTTATTTTCATTTTGGTGAAATTTTCACTTTTTACGGTTCTAGACACCCTTCCAAGCCACCCGTTCAGATGCTTATTTTGTTCACCAAAAGTGGATTTTGGCAAAAATATCTTAGTATGTTTTTAGGAACAATATGAAATTATAATTCATGAATATTTGAGATCATTTTAGGGGCTGAGATTTATGAATAATTGCTAAGAGTGTAGGCAACCTAGAATATAATCATTTCCTTACAAACAAATTTTGATTTATGAATAATTGCTAAGAGTGCAGGCAACCCAGAATATAATCATTTCCTTACAAACAAATTTTATTCACATGGTAAATTTTCATATCTTTCACATAGGATCCCACTATTTTTATGGATGTCAGAGGGGTAAATTTTATCCACATAGATTAAAGTGGTTTAGTATTTATAGGTATGTACTTCAATAATCATTAGTTTGAAGATTCAGGTTTAAAACCCTCTTAAATGCCTAAAAAACTAGTTTTAAGAAAAATGGATTTTCTTACTATCAAAGCTTCAACTATTTGCAGACACAAGAGGAAGGACGCTGAAGAACCAGGGCCACCGACATCGGCAGTATGACTGACGTCAGTCAAGTGCAATGGAGAAGGAGACCGGCGACGGTAGGAAGTTGGCCAATGTCAACAGCACCAGACCAGCAGGGACCAGCGTCGGTCGCCTGTGTATTTTCAGAACTACTGTTGACGAACAGTGAGTTAGTTGAATCGAGTGTTTGCATGCTAAGGGGCTAATTTAAGTCACGGGCTGTGTGTCTAATTTTAGTAGTTAGAGTTCTATTTTTGTAAGCATGGGATCTTATTTATAGACCCATAAGGCATGTATTGTAATGAATTCTAAGGCAAGTAAAAGCATTGAAGCTAGCAAGGTCAAGGAGATCTACAGGTGGAAGGTCAAGGAGATCAGCTGAAGCATTCAAAGAGGGATAATAACTCAGGATTTAGAGTTGTTGTGTTGAGCAAGAGAGAGAGGGAAGAAGGTTTTGAGGTGTGGCAAGCCTTTGAGGTGGAGGAAGAAGTGGCATCTTCCTTATTGTATTTTTTTCTAGTAATATTTAATATAAGAGTGTGTATTGTCTCTCAAATTCTTTGTTGTCTCAAGTTTCTAGCTACTTTATCATTCTGGTATAATTTCATGTTTAATTGAATATAAGAAAGTAATCAATTGTGCTCTAATTGGTAGAGCTGTAGATCCCTGACAAGTGGTATCAGAGCTACGGTTTGTAGGAAGCAGGGTATTGTTTTTTATTACAGGTCATTCACAAGGTTTTTTGATTGAGTGGGAGTTCAGCAATGGTAGAAGAAAGTAGACTATGAATGGAGAAGTTTAACGGCAAGAATTATCAACACTGGAGGATGCAGATTGAGGACTATCTGTATCAGAAGGATCTGTACTTACTATTGGGTGGGGTTGCATGCAAGCCCACAGATATGAAGGATGAAGAATGGAATGTTCTTGATCGGAAGGCTCTAGGTTCCATAAGGTTGAGCCTTGCATCATCTGTGATTTCCAGCTTATCACCGTGTAAGACAACAGAAGAGTTGATAAAGTCCTTGGCAAATTTATACAAAAAGCCCTCAGCTTCTAACAAGGTATATCTTATGAAGCAGCTATTTACTTTGCAAATGCAGGAAGGTGGATCGGTACATACTCATCTCAGTGATTTCCATGGTTTGGTAAACCAATTAGCTTTAGTCAATATTGTTTTTGATGATGAGGTAAAGGCTCTCTTGATTTTATGTTCTTTGCCTGAAAGTTGGGACGGTATGGTTATGGCAGTAAGTAATTCTGCATCTACTTCTAAAATCTTAAAAGTTGATGATGTTGTGAGTGTGATCTTGAATGAAGAAATACGTAGGAGAAGCACAGGTGAATCATCAGGGAATGCTCTAAGTGTAGAAAGTAAGGAAAGGCAAAGGGAGAAGGTTGAGCAAGGGAAATCAAGGTCGGGAAGGAGATCCGAGTCCAAAGGTATTACCTACTGGTTTTGTGGAAAGAAAGCACATACAAAGAAGGAGTGTTGGTTGAGAGATAAAGAGAATCAACATGCAGGTATGGGAGAAGCAAAGGATGCAAATATTGTGATGCAAGATGCTCTCATACTTTCTTCAGATAGTCAGGTAGGATCATGGATTTTAGATTTTGGTTCATCTTTTCATGCATCCCCAAATAGAGATTTGTTCTATGAGTATGAACAGGGAGATTATGGAGTGCTCTATTTAGAGGATGGTACGCCTTGTCAGATAGTTGGCAAAGGGAAAGTGCAGCTGAGATTGTAGATTGACAACACATGGGTGTTGAAAGAGGTCATGCATGTTCCAATTCTGAAGTAGAGTCTGATTTCTGTAGGAAGGTTGGGAGATGAGGGATGCACAATAACCCTCACAGCAGATTCTTGGAAGGTTACCAAGGGAGCACTTGTTCTAGCAAGAGGTAAGAAAGTAGATACTCTTTATCTGTCTACTTGTATTACTGATTCTACTTTTGGTGTAGATTCGAAGATGTGGCCTAATAGGCTTGGTCACAAGAATAAGAAGGGAATGGGAGTTCTTGATTCAAAAGGTATGTGTTCAAATTTGGAAAGCACAGATACAGTTCATTGCAGAAAGAGGAAATTTGATGCTTTTGATAGGAACAAAGAAGCCTTGGTGTTTATGGAGGAGATGAAGGACAGAGACCAGTCATAGGGGCTAAATAAGTCTGAGCAGGGTAGCATGGATAGAGGTTTGATCCAAGAAGAGCTTACGGATGAAAATTTCATCACTTACAGGAACACACAGACACCGATGTCAATAGCTTGGCACCGACGTCAGTCATCCAGATACCGACATCAATCATGTGCAAACCAGCAGGGTCGGTAGGTCGGACAGGAGAAGTCTGACGTCGGTCATAAGGACCGACGTCGGTAGGAGGGACACTGGCGTTGGCTAGGGAAATGACATCGGTAGTCAGGATTAGTGCAGGGAACCGACATCGGTCAGAAGCAGACTAGGAGATGGCCTAGATCGGTCACTGGAATGGATGTTGGGTGAATTAATAAGTCTCAAACACCCATGTGGAGGTCAGGAAAGGTATGTGAACCTCATATTCATTGTTCACCTTATTTATATTGCTTACTGATAGTCATGAACTAGAAAGATGGAAGAAGCAATGCAGGTAGAATCCAGAAACAGTGGGAGCTTGGCATGGATGAGGAGTGTGAGTCCTTAGAGAACCAAACAGGTATTTGTTGGTAGTGTTGTCAGCTGGAAGGAAGCACTGGATAGAGGGATGGATTCTCATTTTAGAGAAGAGAGTGGATGGACACATGAGACAGAAGGCTATGGTATATGGTCTTGATTATGCTGCAGAACAATGGAGGTTTGACCATTGTATTTTATCTTTACCAGGTTGGATAATATTAGCTACATTATCCTGTTACTATATTGTGTTACTTGTTGTAGGGTTTCATTTACAGGGAGTTTTCTGAGCTAAGGGTAGAGTTGGTTTAGAAGTATGTCATGGAGAATTTGGGAGCAGCAAAATTCTTATGGCATAAGAGACAGGCATTACATCACAGGTTTGCGTGGTGGTTGGTATTCAAGAGTGACATTGAAGAGGGATATAGAGCCTAAGGAACAAAATAGATGGTGTATAGGTACAGGTACAAGTTGCAGCTATTTATCTCCAAGTGGGAGATTGTTGTGGTGTGGAGCTAAAAGCTTCAACTGTTTGCAGACACAAGAGGAAGGACACTGAAGAACCAGGGCCACCGGCGTTGGCAGTATGACCGACGTTAGTCAAGTGCAATGGAGAAGGAGACCGGTGATGGCAGGAAGTCGGCCGACGTCGGCAGCACCAGACCAACAGGGACTGGCGTCAGTCACCTGTGTATTTTTGGAACTGCTGTTGACGAACAGTTAGTTAGTTGAATCGAGTGTTTGCATGCTAAGGGGCTAATTTAAGTCGCGGGCTGTGTGTCTAATTTTAGTAGTTAGAGTTCTATTTTTGTAAGCATGGGATCTTATTTATAGACCCATAAGGCATGTATTGTAATGAATTCTAAGGCAAGTAAAAGAATTGAAGCTAGCAAGGTCAAGGAGATCTACAGGTGTAAGGTCAAGGAGATCAGCTGAAGCATTCAAGGAGGGATAATAACTCAGGCTTTAGAGTTGTTGTGTTGAGCAAGAGAGAGAGGGAAGAAGGTCTTGAGGTGTGGCAAGCCTTTGAGGTGGAGGAAGAAGTGGCATCTTCCTTATTGTATTTTCTTCTAGTAATATTTAATATAAGAGTGTGTATTGTCTCTCAAATTCTTTGTTGTCTGAAGTTTCTAGCTATTTTATCATTCTGGTATAATTTCGTGTTTAATTGCATATAAGAAAGTAATCAATTGTGCTCTAATTGGTAGAGCTGTAGATCCCCTGACATAAAAACTAGTTTTAAGAAAAATGGATTTTCTTACTATCAAATCAACATGGATCAACCTAAAACCTTTTAAAACATTAAGTAAAATTAGAGAGGATTCCATAAATGTAAATTTAATGCATGGATTTATACATATGAGGTCATAAATCATATTTTTTGTAGAAAAAACATGTAAAATGAAGTACAAAGTAGTTCAAATAAGTCGAATCATTAGAGATTGAAGCTTAGAACTTGTTCTTCATCATAAAATATTATATGGCTAGTCTACTAAAAATTTGAACAAAATTGGCCTAGTCAACTCTATTGATTGAATGGTGAAGGTTTTCACATCAAAATCACATATTTGATGATTAAAAATGTTGTTCTAGGTATAATTTGTTGTTGTTTTAGGTTTCATGTATTTTTTTGTAGGTTTTGCGGTGTCCAAGTGCACAAATTAGCCTTTGAACCTTTTTGGTCTAAATAGCTTTATTGATCAACTTGTTAGTTTTGAGTTTAGAAGTGAAATTGATCATCCAAGAGTTTAATTTAGGGTTCCAAACCACTTTGATACTATTTGAATAAGATAATTATACATTTTTTATCCTTCAAGGTCTTTTCATGTAAAGAAGGGTTTTTGGTGTTGATTGGTCTTATACTTTGGTTGACTAGTTAACAAGTCATACTTTTTCTCCTTGTCATCTCATGTATTCCATGTTCCAACTCAACTTCAAATGAAGTTCTACATACAAGTTTTGGCATAGATTTTCATGCAAAGGAAGGCTAATTTAGGTTGACTAGTTTGACCTCTAGTTGATTATTTATCAAGTGCCACATCCATTCTTGGTTTCCATGCAAAGGAAGACTTTCTCTTTTTCCAACTAAGCTTTCAAAGAAAGCAAGTGGAGTTCCTTCTTTGGATTTTGGCAAAGCTTTTTATGTAAAGATATTTTGACTTGTTAAACTTCGGCCCACCACCATATTCCTAGACCAAAGTTTGAAGCTCTTCATGTAATTTTATGAAGTTAAGGCATTTTATGAATTGTTTAATCTTTGTAAAAGGAGTTGTCTTGAGTTGAGTCAACCAATACCACCCCTTATCCATTTTAAATGCCACTTAGGTATTGGATTAGGTTTAGAGACATATATATTGACTTTTTCAATCTATTTTTTCATTATTCTTGGAGTAGAAGAAAAAATTGTAATCTGGACCATACATCAATAAAGAAGATTTTGTTTTGTATATGCATTTTGACAGAGAATAGAGTGTATTTTATTGTGAAACAGCATATAAGTGAGATTATATCTCCTTTTATTATGTCCCTTCCTCACTTATTGATTTCTATCTCACCTTCTATAAGTCATTTCAAGAGGTAAAGAAATTTGTAATCCAAAATCCTTTCAACCCTTCATCTAAAATATTCATGCTTAAGGTAAAAATAGGAATTTTATTAGCTTATATGTGTGCATTAATTTTAATAGCTTCTAGATGATATAAATAGTTTAGGTGCATCACCCCTTTAATTAGGATTTTCCTTCAATTTCCCCTTTCCCTTTTCATTTGAAAAATCATAGTAGTCAGACTTAATAGATAAATCTTAAGGAAACTAGCCATCTCTGAAGGTTTTTCTTATCATAGAGTCACCCACACTCTGAGAAGTTCCCATTGTATCAACTGGAGAGTAGGTGTGCTTGCACATCTTCAAGTAGGGTGCACTCCACAGTGATAATAGGTATTTTTTAATGATATATTCACTTATAGTAAAAATTAGGAAGACCATTTGCACCATGTGAAATAGGGACTCTCAATTCTAGAACAACATCAATTATATGCCAAACCTTATAAATGTACTTTTGGACCCTACAAGGTTGAGTATGGGTCTTATAGTTTCACAAGAAGGAGTGAAAGTGGATCCTAAAAAAATCCAAGCAATGATGGATTGGTCAATTCTTAAGACACTCAAGTAACTAAGGGTCATAGGTTTTTCAAAAATGATGGTAGCATTACAACCCAACTCACCTCTTTGTTGAATAAAGACTCCTTTTAGTGGACTGATATAACTATCAAGGCATTTAAATAATTGAAATTATCTATGTGCACCACTCTAGTGTTGGCCACTCCTAATTTTTCCAAGACTTTTTGGTTGAATGTAATACATCTGGGTATGGTATGGGCATTGTACTCATGAAATAAGGAAGACCACTTGCATTTTAAATTCATCAACTAAAGGGTAAAAAAATCACAAGCCCATCTACGAGATGGAAATGATAGCCATTTTACATGTAGTCAAATAATGGAGACCTTATTTGATGGGTCATCAGTTTTAAGTAAAGACTAATCATGACAGTTTCAAATATTTTTTATGAACAATAGTTTTTATTTGAATAATAATAGAAATGGGTCACTAAGATTTTAAAATAGTTTGCAATAAAGGTAAGTATAATTTCACTAATATGTTGAGGCATTACTTTATGTTATGACCATTCTATAGGCAGATTAGCTAGAGGAAGCACGATCAGAATGGGAAAATGATAGTATTACCCATGATTTAAATCAAGAACTTTAGCAAAGTTTGGGTGGATTTGAAAAATTCACATGTAAGGGTGATGCCTTATGGTATAAAGATAGATTATACCTATGTCATAATTCTCTTCTTAAACAAAAAATCCTTCATGAACTTCATGTAACTCCAATTGGGGGTCAATCAAGATTTTTGAAAACATATCATAGAATCAAGCAGGATTTTTTTGGGAAGGAGTCAAGAGGGTTATCCAAAATATGTGGTTGAATGTATGATCTATCAACAAAATAAAATAGAAACCATCAAAGCTCTAGGTCTATTGCAGCCTTTATCCATTCCTACCCAACATTGGGAAGAAGAATCTATGGATTTCATTACAGGGTTATCGAGATCTGATGGTCAAAATGTTATCATGGTTATGATGCATCATCTTAGTAAGTATGCTCATTTTTACTCTATCATATCCATTTTTTTCTAGTATAGTAGCTCCTTATTTTCTCGATATAGTTAAAAAATTGCATGGTACCCCTAAAATTATTGTCAATGATAGAGATCTCATTTTTAATAGTAATGTTTGAACTAAGTTATTTGCATGTTTGAGCACCGAATTAGATCATAACTCATCCTATCATCCTCAATAATATGGATAAACTAAGGTAGTTAACAAATGTCTAGAAGGATATCTCTATTGTTTTGTTTTTGATAAATAGAATAAATGGGTTCATTAGTTTTGTTCATAGTTCTTCCAAAATGTCTCTTTTTTTGGCACTATATGGATACCACCCACCATCCATAACTTCAACCTTGAAGGTCTATCCTAAGGTTCATATAATTGAAGATCATATTCACCATCAATATGAGGTCCTTACAAGTTTTCATGAAAATTTAGCCATGGCCCAGAATCACATGAAGTAGTAGGTAGATCAACACAGGAGTGAGAGGCATTTTGACATTGGTGATTTGATATTTGTTCACTTACATCCATATAAGTAGATTTCCTTTAAGAAATATAAAAAGGATGACAAGTTTTCCTCTAAATATTATGGGCCTTATCAGATCTTGTAGAAAATTGGTAGTGTGGCCTACAAATTAGAGTGTCCTTCCTCCACTCGCATACATCCATTATTACATGTATCATGCCTAAAGATATTCATTGGACACAGAGGTACTACTCAAACTAAGTTACCAAAATTAGATGAGGAAGGAATAGTTATTCTTGATCCTAAGGCAATTCTTTAAATGTGCATGAAGCATATGTGATCTAGAATGACTAAGAAGTACCTAATTAAATGAAATATTTTACCTTATGAAGATGCCACTTGGAAGGATGGATCCTTTATGCATCAGCATCTAGATTTGACTCAACATTTAGGATAATGTTTTTTTGAAGGGGAGGGACATTCTACGCCCTTAACCTTTGGCATGTCTAGGGATATGCGTGGATGACTTATGGCTTACATACCTCTTTTATATTCTTATTACATTTATCTATGTTCTTATTTAGGTCATCCTATAGAATAACCAGGGCTAAGTAGACTATATATAGGAGGTAGTGGTTAGTCTTTCATCATCATATAAAGTATTATGCTCTTATTACATTATTGTAGTGGTTTCCCCCTCAAAGTGGCTTTGTTGTATTATCTAGTATTCTACTCTGTTATCAATTATTATTGTGCAATCTATTATATTTTCTTATTTTATGTGATATATAATCATTTATCAAAAAATCTAAGTAATTTCATTACATGGTGTTTCCCATCCATTTGCACATGCTCATAAACTCATTGCTTAACTTTTATACCATCTATTGGATAACATATAATTCTACTTTTATAGATTCTAAAGCATAACCCTATGTAGTAGTAGTATTGACTAATATAAAAGATAATTTGGTTTTAATTTTTTTGGTTAGATGTAGACACGAGATTATTTAGTGTTATCAAATAGTTTAGTGGTGAGAAGAATAAACTATAATAGCAACTAAACCATATTAAAACCCAAAGCATTAAACTTTGACCAGAAATAATAAATGAAGTGAAGAAGAATAACCATAAATTTAATGAGATCATGAAAGATATGTTTTATTCAAACAATGGCCTAATTTCACATTCTACACATAATTACCTATAATGTCTCTTCATCTTCTTTCTCAACTCTTATTTTCCAATGACTCTTTGGCTCCTTGACATCTCATATATCTATTTTATTTTTTATTGATAATAAGTCCCTTTACCTTTGCTAACACTCATCTAGGCATAAATAGGTGTCTCATCTTGAGACACATAAAGGCCTTAATAAATTAAGTTTTATAATTTTATGCCATTAAAAATGCATTTAATATATTATCTACCTACTAGGGGTATCCTCTCCTTGAGCTCCCCTCTCTTTTCCATATCATTAACTCCTAACTAATCTCTCTCCACTTTACTCCTAGGCCCTCTCATTACCTTTTCCATAATTCCTCAATATGGGTAGCATCTCTTTGATCTCCCCTCCCATTTCCATATCCTCTATACTAACTATTTATTACAACCTCAATTAATAATATTAAAAAATCTATAAAATATTCCACTTTGTTCAAATCTTAGGAAATAATGTCTAATCCAAATTAACATTGCAATATTCATCAGCTTTTTATACCAGAATGGAATGAGATGATAACATCCATAAAGGAAAAATATTAATGTTGTAAAGAAGGAAATATCTCTACTATTATAACATTGCAGACATAGACAAGATATGCATCATGGTAGGTATCTTGTGGATTTTTCTTCCATCTCTTCTATAATTTTCACTATTAAACTCTTCACATCCCTTCAAGCCCTAGCAGGCCTAAAAAAATTATAACCTATTCTCATTTGATTATCCTCAAGATTCATATTTCTAACTATTTTACCACTATCAAAGTTTTATCTTGTCCTTATTAATTCACAGCTTCCACTCATATAACTTGTGGAAGCTATAATATCTAACCCATCATCAATTATCCTAAAAAGCATTAAAAATTGCCATAACACATTCCACATAATAGTTATAAATTATATAAATCTTTATAAACTCATATTTATTCCCTTATTCATCATCTCCATTGGCATCTACGTGTTAACCGATATCCATTTGGTAATAAATTTATACCAAGGACTAACTTCACATGGCCTTCCAAAATAATGATGCTTCTTCATGTGCCAATGCATCTAATCCACAAGTTTATATAAAAAAACCATCATAATGAAAATCAATCCAATAAATGGTTCATCTATGACCTTCTTATCATAGTAATTTAATTCTTGTGTTACAATCTTCATGTTTTCGCAAAGCTAGTAGTGCACAAATGTATGCAACAAAAGTAAGATGACCTAAATGGACTCTTACTATGCAATTTTTCCAATGTTATGCCTTTCAAGGTAGATTTTCCCACCTTTCACTACAGAACTAGTTTCATATTTATTGAAATAAGTCATTATCAACTTATTCTTTTATCACATTAATTCATTTCATTATCAAGTTATTTCATCTTTGGAATCTTCATGAGACCATGCACAATCTTTTGATGATTCCTTAAAAACCATTCCATATTCCTATCAAGATTTCTCCCAATAATGCCAACAGCATAGAGTTTGTGCCTCTAGTAAAAGCATTCATTTCAATTTTCACTACCAACCATGCATCCCATGCTACCAGAATAAGTAGTATGTACTCCAAAAAATATTAAAACATCTTGTAATAGTCTATGATTCATTAAAATTCTTTCCATAAAATATTTGATGAAATAAAATATAGAAATAACAACTAGAATATTGACTGAAATGCCACACTAATAATTCCAACACACTTTTATAGGTTTGCATACTCAATCCTATCTCTCCACGTAAATTCATACATAATCAGAGTTATTTTAATTATCCATGACACATTAAAATATTAAAGTTGGTAGTTAATCCTTTCTCTATGCATCCTATATTTAAAATACAACATGTTAATGCAACTTATTCTAGAATATATTAATAATAAGACAAAATTACTATACCAAATGCCTCAATAATAAGGTTGATCAAGGACATCACCCACACTACATGATCTTCTAGTAGAAATTCCACACTTGTATGATTATTTGAGTGAAAACATTCATGACAAGAGTACAAGGTAATTTTGACTGATCCTTTTGTACAACTTATTTTCACCAAATAACCTAAACCAAAAAATTTTGAGCTAACTATATATTACATGGTAGTAATGCTTCCTTCCATTGGTTATCATTATTTAAAATAATAATCGTTCATTCTAATCTGACATAATTCAAAGATAATCCATTCAAATACCCCATTTCATGTAAAATACATAAAAAAAAACATTGTGTTCTTTCATGTCCCATGGATAATAGAAAATTTTAATGGAAACGAGATGATTCAATACCTTCTTCCTCTTTTCATGGATATATTCCTCTGAGACCCACACCTTATTAGTAGCCACACCATTTTTATTTGCAGTTTAGTAGAAAGAATTAAATAGCTTAAAACAATCATGAACACTAACGATAAATAAGAAATGAAGAGAAGAAGAAGAATAACTTTATATGAAACCATGAAAAATGTGTTTTATTTAAATAATGGCCTGATTTTACCTTCTACACTTAATTACCTATAAAGGCTCTTCATCTTCTTTCTCAACTCTTTTTTCTATTGACTCTTTGACTCCTTGACATCTCATATATTTATTTTATCTTTTATTAATAACAAGTCCCTTTATCCTTACTAACATGTAGGAAGATAAAGTGTTGGTTAGGTGGAGCATGGGATAAAGGCAATTGGGTGTACACTTTATTTTGATTTTGAGCCACAACATTCTGATTAGCATGCAGAATGGGCTTAAGGGTTGGAAAAGTAGGATCAATATTATGTGGGCCCAAGGCATTTAATTAGGTATTTAACTAACTATCAATTTTAATATCTTTAGCATAATCCAAAGTTATTATGGTAATATTAGCCACTCTATAGAGAAATATAGTTGTCATAGAATCTAGATCATTCTTATACATCTCAAGGGTTAATGCCTCATTAGGTTTATAAGTAGTGTCTACTTGACTATACATATTTTGGAATCTTATGTTAAATGATATAATTGGTTTATGGGGTTCTCTCCTCATATTTTCAAAGTGATATTATATGACACTTGAGCTAATGACTTGTCCAAACTATGCCAAAAAGGTTTTTCATCATTGGTTTCAAGAGGTAATTGAGACTTATAAAATATTAAAGAACCAGTCATAAGTATCATCCTATAAAGTAAAAGGGAAATTTTGGTAGGTTATATATTTATGGGTTATGTTCAATATCCCTAGGGTAGTTTTTTAAGGTTGTATGTGTTCTTTAGCAGTCCTTCCTCCTAAGGGAGAAAAGAAGGGAGATACTTCTCAGGGTTCCTAATAAAATCATGTACATCTGTAGAGATGACAATAGCATAACAAACTAACCAAGCTAGGTCCATCACACATAAAGGAAGCAAGGTCTTACATTTGTGGAATATGATTAGGCCAGGGGTCCTATTAAGACACCTCTATCTGACCTAATTTTTTTATGTATTTACAAAGGTGGGAATAATAGGTAAATATTTGAGGTGCACCTCATCAATATTTTGGGTATATCGAGTGCAACTCAAGTGATCTTTTCAAAGAAACAAAAAGGCCATCTTTCTAGTGATAGACAAATTCTTATTATTTTGGGTTTTATGCACACTAAAGAACCTTATGAGGTAGCCTTTAACATTTTTAGTATCGGTGAATAAATATTCACTCTAAGGCAAAAATTATACGATATTGGGTTTTTAAATAACCTAGTAGTGGAAAAATGATGAGCAAAGAAGTTATTTACCTCAAATAGTTCAAATATAATATGAGACTAGACCTAATTGATATGGTTAGATTGATGATGAATATAACCTAAGGTGGGTAAAATCATAATAAACTCAAAAGGAATAAGGATAGGGCAGAAAAGGAGGTTTGTGAATCAAACAAGATGAAACCCTTTTAAGCTAAATTTGAACTACGGGTTTTACAAATAGTCATGAAATAATTCTTGTTATAAGTTACTATTAGCACATAGATAATCAAACATAGTTAAGATTCCAAGGAAACAATAATATGATTAACTTTAGTGCACATAATCAAAGGTTTTTATGTTTTTGATATTAGAATTGCACATCTACAAAGGGAGATTATGATTATTACACATAAAGCATTCAAATTAGCTACTACATAATTTCAATAATTGTATCAAAGAATTTTCATGCACAATTGAAAGCCTAAGATACTAGATTGATTTAAATTCTTTAAAGACTCACAAATTTTAAAAAGAATAAGATTTGTACATCAATACCAATTACAAAACAAACCTTAAAATTTATTATTAATATTAATAGCCAAAATTATCTTCCCTTCAGAATAGGGAGGATGAAATTATATATATATATATATATGTATATATATATATATATATATATATATATATATATATATATATATAAATTGGATATGGGTTGACTCATCCTCTAATCAAAGTCTAAAATTAAAGATTTCAATTTTAGGACTCATGCATGGTATGCATGTATAAGATATAAAATATAATAATTGGCCAAAACCGCATAGTTACAATGTAAATATATATACATAATCAAAATAAAATGAATATATAAATATTCATAACAACATAATACATGAAAATATATACATCCATATTTATATAAGGTACCAACTTGGAACTACCCAAAGAGGAAGGAAAATGTGAAATCAACATGGTAATTGAAGTTGATAGAGGTACTGCAGATGAATAGCTAGCATTTTTTCTTAATGTAACCCCAGTAGACTAAGGAAGAATATTTGTTTCATGATTAAGTGGACCTTGAGGCTAAATTATCAATTTAGATGTTGGTTCAGTAGTAGACACTATCCTCATATATCCTCAACAACTTTTAACTTTTCAAATAATGTATAGACAGCCTCAAATTCTTTATTTATAATGTCAAAATTAAGCATAGAAGGTTTGAATATGTTACCAACTTCACTCATCAACCTTTAATGCTTAATTTTAAAGGATTTTAATACTTCCCTAAGTGCATCCAATTTATTCACTTTGTCCTTTACAAAACTGATAAGCTGCATAATTTCCCTATTGGTTTTATACATGGTGCCTTCCACCTATGCTTTAAAATTATTGGCAATTAATTTAATAAGTGCATCAAAATTAGAATTATTTATCAATTTCCCTATACAATTTATCACATTGGTGACCATCATATCTTTCAAAATCTCAATGGCCTCTTTTTCTTGGCCTACTAATGTGGTTATCAAAACTTTCATTTAAGAGTTCCATTGAAAAGTACCATCTCTCTTCAAAATTACTTAGTTTAAGGCCCAAATTGCATCTTATGCATTCATAAAATTAAAATTATTTTATGAACTATTCCTTTCATATTGAACCAATAATTTTATTCTTTTCTTTAGTTCTTTCAATTGGTTCCAAAACTTTGTTATTTTCCCTTATTTAAGTTTTTACTCACCCCTAGAAGTCTTGATTGTCTTCAAAATGTTATACATCCTAGTGGTTACACTTCATACATTATCTATGATATATCTATAATATTTAACAATCTACTATTAGAGTGTTCTTTGTTTAGCTTTCTCTTGAATTCTATATATTTCCTTCATTACCTCCTTTATTATGTCTACAAAATCTCCTAAGTCCTTTGTATACTCTATGGGATCATTCAAGATTTTATTTTGTTTCTCAACTAGGGGGAATATATTTTCTCTCTACTCAAATGTTAGTTACTCCCTTATATTTTTGTCCACTCCCTCTTTCTCAGTCTTTAGATTGTACCACTCTTCTTCTCAAAATGGGTACTTATCAAAGACAATTTAGTGATGACTAAACCCATCTTAGCCTTCTTTATTATGACTCCTTAACCTAGGTAGGGATAATAATCCCCACATGTTCTTATAGATGAGAGGTTTCTAGAGTAATAAAGGGTGATATCAAACCTAGTGGAAGCATGGAAACACTTATTTGAATAGGGATTTGAGGAAGTGGAAGAGTGGGCATGTTCCAATCTAAAGTTATCCTTTGGAGTATAGTCTCTAATACATATATTTTTTCCCCAGAGTACTTTCCATAGTCATTATGGAGGATTTGGTTGGAGTGGATTGAAATATGGATAAATATAGCTAGGAAGATGGACTTGGTGGAGATCAAATATTGAAAAGGAAGACTATGACCAGATATTCAAAATGGACCTTCTTCCTAGGGTCTTAGGGTTTGGTCATTATTGATGTAGTGTCTTAATGTATTATTTAATAAATTAGAGAATAGACCTAAATAATCAAGAGCCTATTATTTAGCCTACTTAATGTGATCTTGGGGATACAAAAATTGAGTTTTTTTACAATACCTTTGTATGAACTCAAATTGGGAGAGAGATGCAAGTTAGATAGTGGATGGTAGATTAACCATTTGATAATCTTTAATAGTGATATAAGAAGAGAGGGATTATACTACCTAATTCAAATCCTACCTATCCTCTTTATTGAGAATTTATGTACTTGAATTAGTAGCTAGTGTATTTATTGGAGTGGGTGATATTAAACTAGTGGCTTCAAGGGAGAGACTTGGAGTTGAGATTGTAGATTCATGAGTGAAGCCTAGAGCATGGACTTATTACAATGTTGACTATGCATATACCTCTAATGTCTTGTCTCCCAACTCCCTTAATTATTCCATTCCTTCATCATCCCCTGGTATCTTTGTGTCTATAGATTCCTCTTCATCTATTATTTTAGATAAGTTTGTTTCCTCCTTAGGATCTATGTCTAATTTAGATATCCACTCCTTTTCAGTTCCCCATATTTTATATTCTTCATCACTATCCAGTACATGTACAATATCCACTTATTTATTCCTTCTCTTAGGCCTCTCCTTTATACCCTCTAATTTTTCAAGTATTAGACCTATTTTCGTAACTTGTCATTTGATAGGTCATTCTTCTAATGAAAAATTTGAAGGTGAAATTGAAGGAGACTTTGGATTCCTTTTATACGTGACTATGGATGGCTTGGAAGTTGAAGTGGCTTACCCTAAAGTTGATAGAGTGGAGAATGAAGTGACTTAGACAGTTGAAGGTGAAAATATAGAAATGGTATGATAAATAAGGGATGCAGCCATTGTAATAGTAGGAAACATAGGTGGAGGATATGGAGGTTATGAAATTGAAAATGTGGAATATACTAATATAAAATAACCTAAAATAAATATAGGGATACTTACCTACTAGACAATAGTCAATGGGGATAATGGAGGTACAGATAATGGTGTAGCTTGCATACCTACTAGTGATGAATCTCTTATAGATATTGTAGGAGACTACATTGTTTCCACTAATTGAGGTGATGGTAGTCCCTTAAGGATATTCCTTCGTATGAGGGGACCCACCTCCTTTTGAATATATCTTTCCTATGAAGGGATAACTTTTGATTTTAATGTAGATGGAGGATTATCATGCTTAGGTGATATTTAAGCTTGAGGCTAGGGCCATTGGTACTCACAACTTTATTTGTCTACTCCACTATCTTATTATCTTTCTCTCTTATGATTGAATGGTCATATTGAATGTCTTACACAACCACCATAGGCATTTTGTGTTGATTCATCTAAGTATAAACCTTAGAATCATCCACAACATTTATAAAAATTAGGTCATGCTCATATCTCCTATGGTCATAATGTATGTGGACTCCCTTATTTATGAGGTATTTGAGATACTATCTCACTCTACCCTTGGGATTCCAATCCCTAAACTAGCTTGAGTTAACTCGTAGTTGGTTCTAGTCTTCTCAACTGAGTTGAGGTGCCTCCTTAGTGTATATTGCATTTCACCAATGCTCAAAGGGGTGTTATGGTAATACCCTTTATGCTTACTAGTGAGGTCATCATCCACATTGTTATAGATCTATAAATCTATCTCTTATTTTTTAACCTTTTCAAGAACAAAATGAGGGAAATTTAGCAAAGAGACTCTAGTCCCCTCTATCCTAGTTACAGTATAATCAAGATAGAGCCAAAAGTCTCCCATATTTACAATGATATTCTTTATATAATCTGATATATTGGGCATGGCATGACCATAAATAGTTGGTATAATATTGGGTAGACTTATTCTGTAATATTTGTTATATCCCTTCTAAATCGATAAATATGGAAGATGAAGAAGTTATCATAGACCCTGTTATTGATATATTTTTTGGATGGATCCCAAGGATGTCCATAAGTCATGTGCATTGTCCCCATAATGATGTATACTACATAATACATCATATAGAGATTACAACCAAATGGACTTTATTCAAATTTGAGTATTTTTGCCTTGAGTTAGACACTAATAACCTCTCCAAGTGCCATTATTTTATCCAAATTTATGATTATGTCCTGTAAGGGGACCTATTATTCATGCACGTAGGTTATATTAGAAAACCCACATAACCTATTCATTAATGCCATGGCCATCCTAATACCTGACCTGAATTTGATTATGGGCACCAAAGAGATGGTGCCTCAAATTTTCAAAATTTCTCTCCTTTGGCTATCCATTACTTGAGCTTATCCTTGACTATTTTACGGTCTAGCCACGCATTGGTCATGACCTAGTTATAAGATATTTTTGGAACTAAGAGGTGTATATATTTCTCAAAAGCATCACAAAATGTAAGTGAACACATTATTTTGAATCCTTAGGTGTAAACAATCTCTTATAATAGTGTCATTTAAATAAAATCATGGATTAGGTCAAAACATGCCATTACCTCTAATTTCATAGCTATGTTTTGGAGGCCTATAGATTTTACTAACAATAAGTCATCTACATATCTCTTCATGTCTTCATCCATCTAATCTTGGATTGAATATGGATTAGTGTTTTCAATCTCATTCTAGATATCTGAGTAGTGGGTAAATGACAATACCCCTATCAAAAACTATGTCTAGATATGTAGTTGTTCTCATGATTGAGTATTGGAAATGGGGTTGGCTAGGTGATCTAGATGAATAATCCATTACTATGTTACAAAATTCATATCAAGATTTTAGATAAATAAATATGTAAATTCTTTAACAAAAAACTAGGGCACTTGAAGACTTAATAGCTTGAATTTATAGTTATTAGTTTATTTATAATAACAATGTGATTTGATGTTCTCAAGATTCTACATATATTGCTTAAATTTAGAGACTTGAATGCCTAGTTTGTACAAAGTTAATACAATATTTGATTTTAATTCTACTGCTTCTTATTTCAATTTGAAATTGTCAAGTTAGTTTTGGTGAGTGTCTTTTCTATTATGTGGTAATTTTTCATTAATTTTGAATGTTTAGTCATCACTTCATGACATGTGTCCATTTCCCATTTACTTAACTTTTATCCTAGTCTAGACTCTAGCATAGGTGTTTTAATCTTGTCTCTATGATATTGTGATACCTGTCATGATCTAATCTATCTAGAGGGACCTAATTCAAAATTATGTTTTTCATGCTCTACAAGCTATGACATAACAAAATTCTACCACCTGTTATCATCTCAAGGAGTTGAGGTTATTCAAAATTTAATATGTGTACCTCTATTAAAAGGCTCTACATGCATGGTATGTTTCCATGTGGAAAATTATCACAATTATGGAGCCTTGAGGATTTTGATCTCATACCTTCAAGTGAAAATATCTAGGTTGATGAGATTTTTATATGTGGACGGTTATTAGGACCTTGGAACTTCTTTGGAAAATTTTGATTTTTACTTTGTCTTAGTAGGCTTTAGACCATCAAAATTATGATACCTTTCAAGATCTTATTTACCTAGAGGGTTCAAATTTTTAACTTTGTTTTAATTTTTTTATGGGCCACTACTTAATGAGTTTTCACCATGTGTCATTATCTCATGAATTAAGGTCTTTTAAATTTATAATTTTTGCCCTTTTTGGGTATATATTCCAAATTTTAAAACCCATAATTCATCAAACCATGTTATTAGGTCATTGATGATAAGGATAAGGGGAAGAAGAAGCTATATTAGATATTGGTAGGAATTCTCAAAAACTGTTAGTCCCTCTTGAGTTAAGATACATTAATTTAACTCTTGTATACCATTTTTAAAATAAGTCATGAATATATCATATGCTATATTCTAATTTGTATTGAAAATCAATGAGTGAATAGAATGATGCCACATAGAACAATCTTGTGATTCTAGAGAAAATGTTGCATTTGCCTTTGTAAAATCCTATTGACAAGTTTTGGGCCTGTGAGATGAAAAAACATGGATGGTTCTTAGGAATCTATGTAAAATAGGGTTATAAACAAGTACCCTTTGACTGAAAGGTCCCTGATTAATGGTATCATGACACATGGATGGTTCAGTTGATCTAGAGGCTCATAATTTTGGTTATGTACTTGTCCTATCAAGCCTTTGACTTTTATGATGATGAAACCTAGATGGCCCTTAGGAATCTAGAGAGAAATAAAAAATTTCATTATACCTATAACTAATTTGATCCAGGTGAACAAGATTTTATCATTTGGCATGATCTAGGGATCCTAGGACTTTTTATCACAATTGTCATACTATGATCCTCTAAAATATAGGTCAATGAGATTCTACCACTTGGCATGATCTAAGAAGTTTGGAAACCCTTTTGAAATTTACCATGTACTTTCTCCTCATAGACTATGAGTGACTAATATTTCACCACAATGATAAATATTAGGGTTATTAGAGCTCAAAGCTTATAAATTTTCATGAAAACCAATTACATCCCAAGTTTATGATATTTTTACATGTGGAAAGATCTTGTTGATCTACTTATTTGGATGATTTTGTGATGTAAACTTTTACATTTAGGCTCAAAGGTTAGTGATATAATGAAACTTGAATTATTAACATAAATATAAATTCTATATTAAGACTTGAAATTTTTATTATGACTATGCTTAGCTACAGGTGAATGGGATGATAATATTTGTCATAATTTGGGAGACTTAATGGAGATCTAAAATTTTGGGAACTCGCTAAACATAAAAGATTGAACAAGATACATGTTTCCATCAATCTCGTTTGTTCCCTAAATCAAAACATGATATTAAATATGTGCTTTGTTAACAAATAAAATAATCAAATGTGATAAATAATTCAAGAGTGATTCCCAAGTTTTAATTTTCTCTTTTTTATAATAGTTGTAATAAAATTAGACTACAAAAACAACCTTACATTATATATATTTGATCAATATGAGAATTCCTAAGGTTGATATAGGCCATGAATATACATTTCTTAATAATAATTGGTCCTTAATTGAATTTCATGAAAATGGGGTGTGTTAGGGCACAATAATTTGTTGTCAAGATTGAACTCTTTTCTAAGGTGCAATTCTATGAGTACTTAGGTTATCCTCCTTAGTGGATAAGTGTAACATCTCTTGTGATAGTCATATTTAACACCCATGTTTAGATTTTATAAATATGTACGGAGGAAAATATAAAAAATACAACTGTCAAAATCATAATCATAATAAAAGGTAATGTTAAAATTAAAATTATATATTAAAAGTTAGATCACACTAAAAGACATAATTTTTCTGGTACATCTCCTATTATAATTAAATCTCAAACTACATAATTTACCTCATAATATATCTAAGGTATATTATGGTGTGGTAGGAAAATAGACCAAATTAGGAGATCTCATTACATCATTATTAATCTATATGTTTTTACATTTTTGTGTCACCTAATTTCTCACACAAGTACCCAGTCTTCACAATAGACTTATAGCTCTATAATGGGTCCTAAAGAGTGGGTAATGTGTTATGGGAACATGGGATAATTTTATTTTTAATGTATTCTAGCCTTCATGGGATGATATTTATACTTCATTAGTTAACTTAATCTTGTGTTTATTAGGTAGGCTTCTCTAGTACCATTGATGTTGAAAACTCTTAGTTTTGCCAACTTTATTTGAGTGTTTTATTTTTGATAAAGACCATGTTTTTGTCTTAGTTATGCCTTATTTCCCTCCCTCAATTTTCCCCCCTTTGATTGGTACATTTTTTATTAAATATTCCCCATATTTAATTCATATTCTCCATATATTTCAAACATAGTAGTACTATGAAAATTCTAGCTTTTCCATCTTTAGAAAAGAAGCTATAACTTTGAGTCATTATGAGATTCTCTCCTAGTAATTACCTTTAATTTCTAGATTTTTCTTAGTTACGTTCATGGCCTTGATTTTTCTATTCATTTTTTTTTGAGCCATTTTCTCTTTTTTCCCCTTTCATGCTTTCACATTTAACATATTTGTTTAAGTTTGGTTTGTTACTTCTCTTATATTGATGTTTTTATCACAAATTAGTTATTTATGTCCTTTTTATGATTTTGATTGTTACTTATCTTACTTTGATTCATTTTTTACATTTTTAAGTCATAAGTATCCTTGGAATTTTGGCTTACCAATTTCCCTTTGTCTTTATCAACTTCCTTGGATTTTTTGGTGTTAACCTAGCCTTATCAATCTCAGCTTGTCAATTTTTCCAAGTATTTCAATAATTTCTAAGATTTATTCCTATTACATCCATTTATTTATCATCTTACATATTCATGCATTAATTGTATGCATTTTTATCCTTGTATTTTTAGGGTTTCTCAATTGAATTTATTATTTCCTCCATGATTAAGAAATTGGTATTTTCATTCATTCATTTAATGAAAGATAATTCAATGTATGTATACAATACTTTTATTTATTCATGTAATAAAAATTATTTCAAATTTTATTTTTATTTATTCTCTTTTGTGTTGCTATGTATAAATCTGAAAGCACCATCTCATGTTACACTATTGTGACATACGATGAGCTTTAGGTGGGGCATATTTATACACCTAATATTTTTGAATTTGTCACTTTACTAATACTTTCTATTGTAGTGGCTTATCGATGCATTAATATCCCTGAGTGGATGCCTTAAAGGGTACACCAAAATTAGGGTGGGATCATTTTTTAGTACTTTATGAGATATTTTTTTATACTATTTTTTCACACCATCACTAATATAAATTTGACCTTCCTTTAGTCTCTATCTATCTTTCCTTTCTATCTACTTTCCATACATATTTGCTAACTTCCTTACATCCTACAATATCATCCTGGTTAATATAGTTTATTTTGTGATTAAGTACTTCCTCTACTATATCATCTAGCTCGATGCAATTCTAAGTATATATTTTGAATTTTTTTATTGTACCAACCTACCCGATACCATATTGTGTTAGTTGATATCTACACCATACTAGTGCCAGCTAACAACTTCCAACTATATTGGCCCATTCAATACCATTGGCCTAGAGTTTAAGGTTGGTTCTAGGTATTGGAACCATATATATAGGGTTCATATTTCATTATTTATAATATATATCACATCCATATTCTCTATTATCAATTGAATTTCTTCTCTAAGCAGTATTTGGGAGTGTTAGTGGTTTAGAATCTTATCTTGGATGTCTTGTCTTATGGTGTCATTGAATCTTAATAAGAGAGGTATTTTGGAGTTCCTAACTAAGGATATATAGGTATTAATCCAATCATTTGAGCTCTTTAATGTAAAACATCTCTTGTAAAGTTCCACTTGATCTAATAAGGGAGATAGAAGTGTCGAGAGGTCCACCCAAAAGTAAGTATGTATATCCATATATTATTTTTTTACTTAGTTTATTATATTATGCTTGTTTTGTTAAGGATATATGTGTGTATATTTTATTATGATCCTCATTATACCAAATAATTTGGTATAAATATAGGGTTGCTTAGGCATTATATTTATCACCTTAGGTTGCATACACCCCCATTTGGCTGACCTTTCATCTTACATTTTTTACAATCACTTACCCATTATTTAATTTACTTGTACCCATTTATAATAATTTACTTTACTTGCATCTTTACAATCATATATATAGTCATTTTCCTTTGTTTAGGTATAGTGAGAGTTATATCCCTAATTCATAGGTTTAGGCTTTGTAACTCTTTCATTTTTACATTTGAGTTGTAGGTTACCCTATGATAGATATAATAATATCATTGGTACTTACCTTCTATTCCAACTATATCCAATATATATATACTATTGACATTATTCAATCCCTAGTCTATTTAGAGAAAGAGGATATTATTATGTAATCATAACCTGTGTATATAGTATGCATGTCATCTCTATATTCCCTTGAACTGATACGAGTAAATCTTAGCTTGGATAAATGCTCATCTATATTATCATTATGATTTACACTATTTTCATTGGTCTTACTAATTTTACCCATTTTAAATGAATTCAATTATTCTATGGGAAAGTATGTTTTAGATGCCATAATATATGGTGGTGGTGTATGGAGTTATGGAATAGATCTTTATGTGGGTTCTACCATATTCCAAAACAAGATAGAAACATCATATATAGGATAATTGTTTATTTATATCTTGTAAATAAATTTTAAGAATATAGTTAATATAGATGGGATTGCATTCATAACATGAATCCATGGCCTACCAAGTAAAATTTAATATCCCATGTCATTACATATCACTTGACATTATGTAGCTAATGATTGAGATCCAACATTTATATTTGATTTAATTATACCTAGAACCTTTCTTGGTTGATTTTCAAACCAATTTATGATCATTTTCAAAGGTGTAATATATTTTTCAACCAATCCCAAGTTTATTATAAAGTTATAATTAAAAATTAGAGTCTTGAACCATTATCTATAAGCACACATTTAATCACGTTATTATGAAAACAAATTGAATTTACAAGGGTCAATTTTAGTCCACAATATTTTAATAAGTTAAATGATTTATCTCAAAAAATATTAGGCTATCACTATCTTGTATCATGAGGTAAATCAATATCACATAATGTCCCATTAATTATTTCCTTGTAAATATTATACCTTTGGAGAAATTATAAGATATAATTTTTTTCATAAGTATTATTAAGTGATCTATGATATCATAATATTTAGTTAATTTGACTCATATTCTTGGAGTTTTTGGAAGGCTATGAGGGGTATATCATTTAACCCCATCTTGAGGGTCAAAAATAGAGAGGAGGAAAATAATAATTACATGATCTACCATTTTTGGGTTGTTATAACATCTACCTCATAATCCATCATATAATAAGCCACATAAGATGTATGACTTGAAGGAATAAAAATAAGCTATCAATTTTAAGAATATTAACACTAAATAATCATTATCACATATAATTGTATCTTGATTCAAACCATATACTAAGATTCTTATATAAATGTGATGAAATAGTCACGTAACCATTGATAAACATTTACACAAAAACCATACCATCAAGACTAATAACATGTAAAAGCTATGAACCCTCCATCTATATGATATCTTAGAAATAAATTTTATATAAAAATCTTATCCACTCATGACAAAAAATAAAATACAAAAACATATACATAATCTACCAAGGGAAAGATGACCAAAGATTATAAAATTCATCATGGTTTAATCAAGGGGAAGAGAACCAAGGCTTTGAAGGAATGACATGGAAAAAGGAAAGAGAAGCATGACAATAAGGCACAAGAAATAGAGGGTGGATAGCAACCAAAAAATAATCATATCTCAACAAAATAAATATCTAGATAGTTAAGGATATGGAACCCTAAAGTTAGATGATAATAAAGATAAGGTTTAGCAAAAAAAATGTTGAAATTTTATTATTTTTATGAAACCCTAATGTTGGATGATAATAAATATAATATTTAAAAAAATAATTAAAAAAATAGTGCAAAATTGTTGAAGATACTACGCGAATCAAGTAAACCAATGACATAAGATAAATCAAGTAAATTATATTAAATCAAATCTACCTAGTTATTTAACCCTTATTGGAAATAAGGATTAACATGAAAGAGTATCCTAATCAAAAAAGGAAAAACTTCTCTAAATTTTAGACCAATTAATGAATTTAGATTATACTAATATTCTAATAATAAATATTGAACCTAAGCATATGCCAAATATAAAAAAAAATACAACATTCAATATTTTGGTGATAAAAATATGAAGGAGAAATTTTACTTAGTGTATACAATGAAGTGCAGGTAGGTATGATTAATTCAAGTGTATAAATAGATTGTATGATGATTATGATCCAATCATCAAATTATAAAAATTATATTTTTTTAATGCAAACACGTGTCACCTTATGAACACTTGTATTAATGTTATTATTTGTGCTTAAATGCATATATCATGTATGTATTATTGATTCTTGACTAAAACTTCCACCTAGGTATTTCTAAGTTTTCTATCACCTTTTAGATTATGGGTTTAGATCGCATGCATAGGCTCTTGATATCCAAATATAGCTCAAACCCTAGATCATCCTCTTAGGTCTTTTCACCTTTCCAAAAATCGGTTTAATGGGATCATAAATTCTAGCTGACCTCAAGTATGCATCTATCAATAAGCATTTTCTACATATCCAATACTCTGAAGAGGGACTCAAACATATGTAATTTTTCCTTATGTGTTGGCTTGTGTGTGAACAATGGTGGAGAATGTTATATGCAAGTGCATGTGGTGATCTAGCTTGTAACTTGAAAAAAATGTTTCATGGGTTGATATTTGAATGTTTTATACCTATAATATGATTGATCGTATGATTGATATCCAAATAGGAAAGCATAGGTAAAATAGCTTAGTTTTAAAATTAGTTTTTATTAGTGTAGTGTACCGTAAGCTAGAGAGGTGCTTGATAGGTTTTTTCTAGATAAATAATGATTTGGATTTAACTTTTATTTATACCACCTCTTTTGAAAAAATCCTCATAGAAGGGTAGTGAAACATAATAGGTTGACTTGTGCATATCAAAATAATTGCAAATTTGAGTGTTTATAAGGTATGAACACTTGCATTGGAGAATGGATAGTAGCATCGATGTTATTTTCCAAGTCTAAATGTAATTATTAATGAAAATATAAGGTTGTTAGATCTCTATAAACAATAGCAAATGATATATATCAAATGTTAAGCATATTTTGGCTATAGATGATTTGGATAATCATAATAATAGGGTTAGACTATAAGATAAGCATTAAGGCCTAGTGAGATGGCAAACACAAGCCTTTCAACTTTATTTAAGGTCAAGAACTAAAAGTTAGAGCCTTGAGTGATATTTTTAAAGTATATAAGACTATTTTAACATATAAATCCATATTTAATCATCTATATCCCCCCTATTCAATATAGTAATGTATAAGGATGAAATTACAAGTTTAAAGGAAATAAATGTGTACCATGGCATGTACAACACACCTTAAATTGATTTATCCTTATTTGAATTTGATGTGTGTGTATGACCTACAATCAAGATCATGTTATAGGTGTAATTAGTGTATATAATATGAAAATGAATAATTGAAATTTGTATGGAAGAAAATAGAGAAATGGAGTACATATGTGTGTTGATGCAACCATGTTTTCTCTTGATATTTTGATTTGGTAATGATGCTTCCTATTTGAAAAAATGGAGAGAGATTTACAAATGAACCTTAGATATGTGAATAGGGTAATTAGAGGGTGATTATGCCCCAAATCTAGTATAAGGGTGAGTTGTGCCAAGTCCATCAAGAGATCATAATCTCAATTTCACCACTCTAGTGTATCATCATCTAGCCAACCTCGCTCGAGTCAAATGATATAACCATATCAACTCAAAATACTATAAATAATAACAAGTCCATCATGGAAATTGAATATCAATTTCACTAATCAAATAATCCAATTACTACAACATATAAAATCTCAAATAATACATCTTAGCAGGGTTAGTGCATGAGTGGTGTGTATTATCTAAAAATGTATCTTAATTTTGTGTATTTTCATGGCATATACACTTTAAATGTGCTTAAAACTAGAGTATTTTTCAAAATGTAACCTTTGATCTATAAATGTGTATAATAGTATCACAAATATGAAAAACAATGTCCCAAATATGTATTAAATGTATAGAATTTTGACCTAAGTATATATCTAAATCATGTAATTTGAATCAAATTATTATAATTTTTTCAACTATATGTATTGGAATCATGTCTCTATGACATTTTTAGTGTGGGTTTTTTATACTATTACATGATTTTTCCTACATATGTTGTTTAAGTTGCTTAGGTGTCATATTAGGTCATTTAGGAAAATATGGCTTAACTTAGTTTTTAATTTTGAGCTATTTTTTGCTTCTATATAAATGTACCTTTCCTAAAGTTATTTTCCTAATGAATTTTCATAATACGATATTTAGTTGTTTAAAATAATCTTATCATTTACTTATGTTTGATTTTACTTATACAATAGGCAAGCTCTTCTATGTATTTCATTTTGCATGTTTCAAAGATTTATGCATTCATGTTTATCCAATCTCGATACTCAATTATGGCCCACTCTAATATGGTATCAGAGTTTTTATGGTAGCTAAGTCCCATATATTCTATTATGAAATCTTTATTTTTTATCTTGTCTATCATAAATATAGCATTTTTTGACCTTACATATAGATTCATCATTTCTCAGATTTTGCTCTTATTTTAGGGTCCTTTACTAATCTAGTTTCAAAAAAAGAACAAGGGAAAAAGGAATTTTTTTAGGTCATCTCTTAGACACTATTTTTCATAGAAAATTCTATTTTTCATTATTTTTAGAAGGTGCCAAAACCCTAGGAAGGCTATAAACACTACCTAGTTTCATGACAGTCAATTTTAATCTTTTTAGAGGGTTTAGAGTCATTTTCTTAGAATATGCACAAATACATATGGAAAATGACTTGTAGGAAAAACCATTTTTGGTTTTATATGGGTTTCTCAAAAACTTTAATATGGGTTTTTTTTTGTTTCTTTGTTACTGTAATAGATCTATTGATTTTGAGCATTTTTTAAGGCTTGGAAGAATTATGCCCCCACACAGACATATTGTAGATTTGGACCCTTACTTGGACATTATGTGGATATCAACCCATCCATGTGCACTAGGAAAATTTAGAAGCCTTGGAATACATTTATATTTACCTAGACATCCCTCGTAACCTGAGCTCTACCTAGATGGACATCAGAACCTGAGCCCTACTTTGATTAAGCTAGCAAGGAGTGGAATTATTCATTTAGAAATTTGGAAAGGGATATGGCTACCCCAATCACATCAAAGAGTAAAGAGACATCATCAATTGGGAGGGGGTACTCATCATAGGTATTATCCCCTATTCATATGATATTTTATCCCTTGGTCATAACCAACCCAAGGGGGTCTTAACTTTTATTGAAATTTTGGGTCTAAATGTTTTTCAAGCCCAAATTTTGTTTTTCAAGGTGGATTTTTTTTAATAACTTAAAACTCACATAGTTTTTATTAGGCAACTCTTTTTTAGATGTCATGTTTTTTGAAAGTGGGATTTTTTTTAGATCTATACATTGGAACTATTATCATGCCTTGTAAAATTAAACCTTTATAAATTCAATGGGTTTGTATTTATTTTTTACTATATTTGAACACACACCTCTTTTATGTACCATGGATCAAAATTTGGCTCCACTTTTTATACCATTCAACTATCATGAGTGGAAAACTAAATTACAAATCTTATTTAGGAGTGAATGATGACTACCAAAACAAAACCAACATTTGATGTAAACAAGGTGAAGTGGTTTGACATATTTGAAGAGGCCTTTGGTCTATTATGCTTATCAATTTCTCTTTACTTTCTCTTTCACATTGAATCTACAAATACTCCTAATGAGATTTATACCATACTAGAAAAACTCTTTGGGAATTAGGATGTAACAAGGGGTCATGAGCTGGAGAATAAACTCATTATTTTGAGTCCAAGAAACTTTGACCCTAGACAGTGCTTCTTCACCAATTTCAAATCACTTAATTTTCACTTCAAATAGTGTGACAAACAAAAAGGATGAATAGTTGATTCTTTAAATCCTTTGCAAATTAGGTTCTGATTATTCTATATTTATTTCTACCTTCCATGCCACCAAGCATGCCTTTAAAGTTACATGGACCATGGTTTCATTGGATGCTTCTCCTATTAACTTGACTCAAGAGTAAGATAATATTATTTATATGGATATGTTTAATTCCTATAAATCACATTCCTTAATTATGAATCATGACAAACATAAGGTTTCTAGTAGTAAGGAGAAAAAATAGAACAAAAACGATTACGAGTAAATAAATTTTCATCAAACTCATGTTAAGTCCAAAACATTAACTAAGACCTCCCTTTCAAGAAAGAAACACAAGAAAGAGAAGCTCATATGTGTTTATTTTAAGAAACCTAGGCATTATGGAACCAAATGTATGAATAAATAGATTGATCAACTAAAAAAGATGCTTAATAAAAATAACATCAATCTCCCTGATTCAGTCAAATAGAGTTCATTATCATAGGAGTAGTTTGAGGCCAAAGATATTAGTAAGGTAAAAGGTAAGGGTAAGGCCCTTAATTTAGTTACATCCCAACCTTCCACATGTTTAATTGATTCTATTTCATTGCACCACATGGCTTCATCATAGGATCATGTCTCATCCTTAGAGCCCTATTCTATGCCTTCCATTTTTTTGGGTGATAACACTTTCATTGAAGTTAGTAGGAGAGGGTTTGTTGAAATGAGTGATGGTACATTTAAATATTTTCTATGTGTTCCCTTTTTATTAACTAATCTCTTATCTATTTATCATATCATTCACATTAGTTTAGGAAAGAGTTGAGTTCACACCTAATTCTATGATTATTAGGGAATTGCACAATGATTCTAGAGTTTTAGTTAGGATAGTAGATCACCAATCATAGTTGTAAATTTTCTCACATTTCATTCCTTATCAACCCTCTACTACACTAATCACTCATACAAATTAGGTGATTAAATTATAGAATGAGTAATTTATCCATCTTAACTATCTCCACCTAGAGAAACTTAGTTGTAGTGACATGGTTTTAGGGTTGCCTCATGTCCACTTTTCTAATGGTGTTTTTCAGGGTTGCATATATGGTAAGCATCATGAAGAGAAGTGTGATAAAGGTAAATCATGGAGAGCTACATATATTTTGGAGCTAGTCCATAGTGATATTTTTGGTCCTTTTTTGCATCTTTCATTTAAAAATACCAGGTATATTCTTACCTTCATTGCTAATTTTTAAGGTATACATGGGTGTATTTTCTTAAGAAAAATTTTGATATTTTTTATCATTTTCAAGATTTCAAGGCCCTTGTAGAAAAATAGTTAGGTAAATCCATCAATATTTTGTGCACTGACAATGGTGGTGAGTATGTCAACCATCATTTTGATTAATTATGCACTTCAGAGGGGATTAAACTACAACATACATTTCCATAAAGTCCTTATTAGAATGGTTTTGTAAAATGCTTGAATAGGTCCTTAAAGCAAATGTAAAATTTTATGTTATTCTTAAAATCACTTGCACCTCAATATTGTGTTAAGGGCATCAACTATGCTTATTATATCTAAAACTAGGTTCCTCATAAAGCATTTAAAGTAATCACTTCTTTTGAAGCATGGAGTTTTCAAAAACCCACATTTAAATATTTTAAAGTGTTTTGATCTCTTGTTATGGCTATAATTCCTAATAAAAAATGTAACATAATGAAACCTTAGATTCAACCTTTCATCTCCATCAGATATCATGAGGGTGTTAAGGGATATAGGCTTATCCATCCCATCACTCATGAGTTGTTCATTAAGAGAAGTGTTCATTTTTAGAAGGGTCCTTTAGAAACCACACTTGATACTTCTCCCTCTTCCTTGGACTCACTAGGATTCAATGACATTTATAATGATTCAAATCGACCTGAGTAGCTTCTTGATGATTTAGATTCTTCTTCTAGTTCTGATGAGTAGTGATGGGGGTTCACCTCCTTCTTCTTTAGACTATCTTTAGAGGATGAGGAATATACTCTTGACTTTCCAAATTTTGGTCCTCTTTGGAATAGATAGACACTACAAAGTGGTTGAAATTAGGTTAGATATCCATTAAACACCAAGTGAACATGTTCATAATTCTGAAATGTACCACATGTATTAATTGCATTTGCTTCTGATCCATAATTAGTTTATGAGGCATCAATCACCCCTAAGTGGGATACCATAATAAAAGAGGAGTATGGTTCCTTTCTTAGGAACAAAACTTGGTATTTAGTCCTTATTCCTAAGGGAACAAAACTTATTTAATTTATAAGGATCTATTAAATAAAGTTTCTAGTAAATGGGTCTATAGATAAGTTCAAATTACGTTTGGTAGCTAAGGGTTTTTCTCAAGCACCTAGTATTGAATATACCAATACTTTTACCCTAGTTGCCAAAATAAACTCAATCCAACTCACTCTTTCCATTACCATAGCACATCACTAGTATGTTCATCAAATGGATGTGAAGAATGCCTTTCTTCACAGTGACTGTAAGGAGAAGATATACATGAAGAAACTAAAAGGTTTTATTAAAGATTATTCCTTAGTTTCTAGACTTTAGAAATGTATTTATGGACTCAAAAAATATCATTGGGCTTGTTATTCCAATACTGACTCTTTTATTCTTTCATTTGTGTTCACTATATGTCATTATGATCCTAATGTCTACATTTTATAGTAGGCTGACTCACTTTTGATTTTGGTTCTTTATGTGGAAGACCTTCTGATCATTGAGATTTCTTCATCCTCCATTACAATAGTGGAAACTATTTTATCTGGCATGTCCTTGATGACTAGCTTGGGCTTGTTTCATTACTTTATTAGGATTTAAATTCCTTAGTTTCAATCTAGGATCACTATTTCATAATCCAAGTATGCTCTTGATTTTATTACACAATTTAACATGGTTGACTATAAGCTAGGTCCAATTCCCTTTCTATATGGTGTGAATCTTTAGGTTGACTATCTTTCTCCTTTAGTTGATGCTACCTTGTATTGACAATTTGTTCACAGTCTCATCTATATTGCTCACACTAGACCTAACATCTCATATAAAGTGGGAATGGTCTCTAGATTTATGTAGGAACCATATGAGATACACTGTAAAGTAGCTAAGTGAATTCTCTGCTACATTTAGGGTAATCATAGTTTTTGTATTTACTATGGAGTAAGCATTGGCATTGACTTAATTGGGTATATAGATTCAGATTAGGATGGACATATTTAGAACCATCAGTCTAATTCAAGCTAAAGTTTATCCCTTGGTTCAGGACCAATTATTTGGTCAAGCAAGAAGTAGAATGTGATTGTTTTATCTTTTATAGAGGTAGAATAAAAATGAGTTTTTAATCTACCACTGAGCTTATTTGTCTTCAAAGGATTTTCACTAAGTTTGGTATCTAGATTAGATGACCAATAGTCATCTTCTATGATAATCAAAGCACCATAAATATTTGCAAGAATCTACTCTTCCATCATTGGACCAAACATATTGAGATTCACATGCATTTCATTAATGTGTTTATTCATGAAAAAGTCATTGATCTCTATTACTACTAAGCATCAAATAAAATTGATGATATAATCACTGAAATATTCACTAAGATAATTTATCTTCATTTTAAGGATCTTCTTGAGGTTTAGATAGTTATGGCATCATTTTTTGGGGATATTTTTGGTTCCTTCCTTATTTATACTTTTGGTGTCTTCTCTCTATTTGTTTGGGGAGATTTTATATGTACTTGGGTACATCATTAGGACTTCTTTTTATCACCTAATTCATCTACCCACATAAGTTACACTTAAATGGAATGTTAGCATTATGTCCAACAAGACCCCATTTCTTCATATAAAAAGGGGACCCCTCTAAAAAATCTCAATCTAGAAGTTTCTTAGAGTTCAAATCTTCTCACACTTAGTCCTAAACTATGTAAAAATTTTAACCCTTATTTCACCTTGATTAATTAAATAATTCACAACATGTATAATGAGTGAATGGTCATAATTTAAATCCCTACAGTCACTTATATTTATAATAGTTTATACCTTGTATATTTCAATATGAAGGTTTCTCATACTTAAAATATTCTATGTTAACTATGTTATTTCATAGAGTTAAAATTATGCAAGTTTTCTCATGATGACATCACTCTAGAATCCTACTTGGAATTTCATGGAGCTTCATTGGTATATAGGTAAGTTTTATTTTGATTGTGCAACCCTTTTTATAACTTTATCACTTTTTTTAATCTTGAAATATCTTGATAAATAATAATTTATTGTGTGGAACCTTTTGAACTTATCAATATCCTAGAGGCATTAGAGTTGTTATAGCCCTGGGAGAGCCAGATGAATGCAAATACACCACATTAAACCTATTAAACTTGTTAGTCTCCAAGAAGTGTCAACATTTTTAGAGCCTTAGGAGATCATGATGAATGATAAGCTACTACATGGAACATTTCATACTTTTTAGTATCTTAGAGGTGTTAAATGTGTCAAATAACCAAGAGATCCAAATGAATGAGAATTTATCACATAGAACATATCAAAAATGTCAATATCCTAAGGACAATAGAGCTATTAGATCCCTAAAAATCTTGATGAATGACAAGCTATTACATGAAACCTATTAGACTTGTTAGTCTCCTAAGGACATCAGAGATGTAAAATCCCCAAGAGATCACAATGAATGAGAAGCTACCATGTGGACCATGTCATACTTTTCAATCTCTTAGAGGTGTTAGAGTTTTTAGACCCTTGAGAGAGCCTGATGAATGACAATATACTATGTAGAAGCTATCAATTTTTTATTATCCTAAAGGCATTAGAGTTATCATATCCATAGGAGAGATTTATGAATGAAAAATTTTCTCATAGAATCTATCAGACTTGTTAGTGTCTTGGAGGCATCATATCTATCAGAGCCTTGGTAGAGCTTGACAAATGAAAATTTACCACATGGAACCTATCAGACTTATTAATCTCTTAAGAATGTCAAAGATGTTAGAGCTCTATGATATCCTAACCATTCATAGGATATCACATGTTAATTTTGTTCTAAAATGATAGAGAGGGCATGGAGGGCCCTAATTGAGCTAGAAAGAAAGCCCATCCAAAACCCAGGGCCAATCACCAAATGCCACATGTCACTTTCATACACCAAATGGAAAAATGATTCTAAATGGTACAAATGAGGAAAATAAAAGTATAATTTGAGTTGAAAGTAGATAGTAGAGCACCATGTGTGCTTGGTAGATATAAGTGGTTGACTCTAGTGTGTGAAAAGGTAAGAGAGTGATAGTTAGGTTGTGCCTAGTTAGCATAGCCTATAAATAAAACACCCAACTAGAAGAAGACATATGGCCCATCTAAAGGATACTTGAGGTGACATAAGGGATAAAGTAGGTGTGTGCCTACCATGACCTTGCATTAATAAATTTAGTTAAATGAGATCTTATTAAATAACTTGTAAGCATCCCCTCTCTATCACCAAATCTAAATTGGGTGTACATTTTCAAAATTCTCTAAGTTAATATCAAATCAAGAAACATTTGAGTGGTTTGTGCCATCAACTCAATTTTAAATCTGTGAAAGGTGAGCCTCCAAATTCCATTAATACAAGAGATATTTTTGGATCCCTATAAGTTCCTAAAGTGATCTAATTTACTATTATCACTCCCAACTCCCAACAATCCTTCCCTTCAGCACATTCTCAAGCTTTCAGTGCTTCTTTTGGACTCATAATTTTGTAATAAGTAGATCCTAACTCCCAACCATAGATGCATCATATTCCAACCCCAAGCATAAGCCAAAGTACATATATACCACCTTCTCATTATACTTTATACATTTTAAGCATTACAATAAAGTGTTTAGGGCAATTTAGAATGTAGATAAGCCCACCTCATATGATGATAAAGATGAGATTGATTTTCTTGATGAGCTTGCATCCTAGGGTAAGTTAGGATTTCATAAATCTATCACCCAGCCATATGTATTCCCATGCATTGATTTCTTCATCAATGTACCGTATATCTCTATGTGCATGTCTGATGCTACTCAAGACCTAGTGTACTTTACAAGGTCTCAAAATAAAATTATAGACATCTCCAAAGTTGCCTTTAAGTGGTAGTACAATCTCCCAAAGTAAACCCTAGTTTATGACCAAAATGTATTAGATGTGTGGACTGATACACATGAAATATATGGGGTCATCCAATATTGGGCCATCGATCCAAAATTATGGATGAAAAATGAGGACATCAATGCTTACCTCATTCACCTCTTTCAGGAAGAAGTGCATGTTGGGATGCTCTTATTAAATCAATTGTTTGGAGTGAAGGATGTCATACATGTGAACATCCTCTAGGTTCCCCTATTGAGAATCATCCTCAAAGTAAAATAAGTCTCAAACCTTGAGATCATCATTAATTTCAACATAGTCAAGGGTGTCAATGAGGCCAAATGAGGTAGAAACTTCTATATGTTGAGCTATCTAATTGATGTAGTATGTGTCACCCTCACATTCAAATCTTGTTTTCTTTCTATGGACCCATTATATCTTTATGGTTTATTTGTTTATTAATTTTTACAAACACCACAACAAGAACCACATCTAGGACATTTATGATTCATTCAACCCTTTGATATGCATGTCCATCAATGAGATGCTCATGCCATGACTCTCAAATTAGATAAGGAAGATTATCTTTCTCATAGGATCCTAATCTTACTAAAAAAATCACACCATCATCCAAGTAGAATGATTTTAGAAAGACCCTCTTCTCTTACCCTATCAAGTTGTATATCACCTCATAGAGAAAGAGATTGCTTATCAATTGGTTGAGGGTGTCATGTATTACTTGCTTGATTGCTAGCAAAAGGCATGTCCAAACTTCCCAATTTTCATCTACCATCACAAATCTAAAAAAATTCTTCACTAAGGAATATGGCACATAATAATAATTTATATGCCTTGGTAAGAGCATAACATGTACAATGGGACCCATGTGGGGTTATTAGTGCCCATGTGGCAAGGTCTATAACCTAGCTCAATAACACATATCACCATGAGCCTCATGAATATGATGATATTCATATCAATCTAGATAATGATGTTTTGGTACTAGTGTAGGTGGAAGTGGTAAAAAATATAGGAAACTAGGCCCAATCTAGACTAGTACTTCAAGAAATTCATCTTCCACCTTCACAAGCTCAAAAATGTAGTCACCTCCACTACAACAAGCCTCAAATCCCATGATAATTCATCTAAGAGAGGAAGTGTAGGAAACTACACCCCACATTTATAGAAGAATCATATAATGGATCTTGATGCCTTCACCTCCATGACATTCACCTCCCCTAATCTTAGCTTTAGCTCCAGCACCTCCAACACCATTGGTAACTCAATCATAGGTAGTGCAAGTGATGTATTTCAACATTAATGATAGCCCTAAAATAAGACTATAATGGGACCAACAAATGGCACCACTAAATATTCCTTCCCCCACTACCACCATCTTATAGTAACCTATAGGACCACCCCCATAAATGTATGCTCTTATTAGGACTCTTCTAATAAGGCTTCCCCTAGTCCTTATTTCCCCTACTCCCCAATTCACTCAAGTGCCCTTGAATATAGCCATGTTTAACATCCTCACTTTTTAATTCTCCTTCACTCATCCCATTTAACCTGTAGGAATCCTTATGGACCACCTTTGGTCTTCATGATTCTTAGTTATGTGGCCCTCATCCCACTAGTATCTAGTTCATCTCAAAAACTTTTGTAAATACAAGGAAGGCTCAAAACCTATTGGCTCCTAGATTCACAGTGATAACATACACCATGGTTACCACATTAGTGGCTCCATTATCTACTCTTACATGGACACCTCCTAATGTCCCCACCTTGACCTTCCTAATGTATTCCACCTTAGTGATAGGTTCACCCATATGCATAATTCAAGAGACTCATAGATTCATGACACTTGTAGTCACTCCACCAAATCCATAAGTTACCCTAATAACAATTACTACCATAGCTCCTTTAATTATTATAACATAGGCTAGTCTAATAAAGGCACTTCAAAAGAGGAAGAAAGTAAATTTTATCATGCATCTAAATCAGGTCCCATTTTCCACCATAGCTCCTTCAATCATGACTATACTGTTTCACTAAATTTTGAATCTATTTGATGTTTAAGGAGAAATAGAGATGAAGGGTAGGGATTAGAAATTAAAGATAATCTAGATTAGTTGCACACTATATCTAGATGATGTTTAGTACTCGTCTTTGGCTGGGGAGGACAACCTATGAATAAGAAAGTACTACCACCAAAAATATTTGTTAGCAGATATATGAGTGGGCTACCAAGCTACGTGTTTGTTCCTAGAAGTGTCAAACTTCCTTAGGGATGATAGTTCACTTTTTGAAACAAAATTGGTAATGAATAACAAAATAAAAGAGAGTAAGAGAGAGATATTTATACTATTCTTATAGTCTGAGTGCATCAGAGAGTGACACAATGCAAGTAATTTGACTTGTTGATGTTTTTGGACGTGGTTGAGGGAGGTTCAATGAGGTTAGTTGAAATACATAGTCATTGATGTTGATTAGGTTGTTGATGTCAATAAAGAGATATTGTCGATGTTGGTTATATGACTGACATTTATTATGTGACTGATGTCGATAGGGGCAGTATGTCCTTAGGGGGTTATAAGAGACTTTTTTGAGCTGGGAGGTGGATGTTGGTTAGGTTTATGAGGTTGAGAAGAGTCATAAGGGAGTGTGTAAGACTCACGTGGGTCTAGATAGAAGGTTTGTATGTTTGGAGTAGAGAAAAATAGGTGAAGCAATTTTACAACTCCTCTATATGGAGAGTCAGGATGTTCATAAAATGATAAATAGTATAATGTAAAGTAATTATAAATGACTATTTAAAAGAATTACTAACACATAGAGATATACTCACCCGATGAAATAGATGAATCATGGGTGCTAGATAGATGGCTATAGTGAGACATGTTGAAGTAATAGGTCAATAAAAAGACAAGTGTGTGCTATTAGTTCAGAAGAATCAAAGATCTGTGTAGTATATCAATTCCTAATCTAGACTGATTTATATAGAGTAAAAATAAGCCTAAATGTAGAAAGTTGAATACCAAAGCCTATATGTGAATAATTGAGTTTTTTATATTTCTACTGACCTAAACATCAGTTTGGAATTTGGCTTAAGTAATTTATGTTGGTGATCCCATTGATGTTAGTTGTGGGTTGACCAATGTCAATGGCATGAGAATAGGTAAAAGGGCTATTTTTAGCCTATTTTCTATTTTTTTCATGCCAAGTGTGGTATCCACTAGGAAATGATAGAAATTTGAGGTTAAGAAGGATATAGTTAGTTAGGAATTTATTTTTGGGGTGAGAACAAGTCATGGGTAGTTAGGATTAGGGGACTAAGTCTTGGGGTGACTCATAGCATAAGAAATAGTATTAAGATGAGGTGGCCAGGTAAGGTGGCATAAGTAGTGTTTAATTAACTTAATTAAATATTTTAAATTAATTAAATGTGTGAGGGGTAAAAATATGGGTTAGGAAGGATAATTTTTAAAAAGGGGCTCAAAGGGGGGTTTTGACATAGGAAGTTATGCATGTGTGTGATGTAATTTTGGTGGCTATATTTCCCCTTTTTGTCTTGAATTTATACTAACAAGTTGCAAGATAAAAATAGGAGTTGGATGCTCTAAGTATTGGATGAGGTATCCCCCCTAAAAATGGGAACTGATAGAGGAAAAATCGGAATCAAGTACCGATTGATGAGTGGATGTTGAGTGATAACATGGTATATTGCTAGCATATATACTACTATGAGTTATAGTCAACAAAATCAAGAACAGGTAAAGATGAAGAGGACTTATATAGAAATAACCAAATCATAGCTTGTAAGTGATAGCTAATAAGGTTTAAATGATTAAATTTGTAGCTCTAATGCTCTATGTGTTCTAGGTATTTGAGATAGGAAGTACCCCTGGTAAACACAATAGGTTGTAGGTGACAAGACTAGCTTGATCATGATCCAAAACACCTGATATACATATGTGTGTACAATAACCAACTATAGCGAGGTAGCATAAGTAGTCAAGACAAGCAATGCAAGGGTTGTTTAAAAATGTCTCTCTCATCCAAGTCATTATGCTTGAAGATTTAAGTGATCTTCAAGGTTGGTTGTCATGGTTAGGGAGATATATGTGATCTCCAAATTGGTTATCACGGTCAGGGAGATATATGTGATCTCCAAGTTACCCTAGATTAATGGTATATTCTAAAGGGCTATGCTTGGTGTTGGAAACTCTAATTTAAGGGTGTTGATGTTAGTTATGTCACCAATGTCAGTAGGAAGTATTATCAACATCGATGGCTTAGGTCAAGGATGCCAACATCAGTGGGCAACCAAACTTGATAAAATGGGGTTTGGTATCACACCAAAACCCATTTGTAATAATTGATTGGAGAGAAAAAGAGCTCTAAGTGCTAGTGAAATGGTAGAGCTGGGAGGGGACCAAATTGGAGGCATGCCTCCATAAGGGCTAGCTATTCTAGCCTGGAGGAGACAGAGAGATGAGGTAAGATCCTGCAAGAGTTGAATTTGAATTTAAGTTTGTTAATTTTTTATTTTAAGTAAAATTTAAAATTTAGGTGGAAAAAATGAATTTAGGGGGTAAAAAATGGGGTGGGGTAGGTTTAGATGAATTTAGGAGGGATTTGGGGGTAGTTTATAGGGAAAAACTCAAAAGTGGGATATGGGTTGTTTAGCCCTAGGGTCAAACTAGTTGATGGGGTTCATCAATGTCAGCTGACATGGTGATGATGTCAATGGAGTCCACTGACATAAATCAAGACCAAGAACTAATATCAATATATAAGACTAACATCGATGACCTTGAAAAACCCAAAATAGGAGAAAAGGCCAATTTTGGATCCCCAATTGAAGTAGTCAACTAGCCTAATGGCCAAACTAGCCTCAAAAGACCTCATGTCAACTGAGTACTTATCAAATAACTTGGTTGAGGGCCTCAGGCCAATTTATTTCTCCCAATGCATAGGTAAAAATATGTAAGTTATCATTAATAAAAATTTAAGGCAAACGGTTAGGAAAAGGTAGGTTGAAATAGGTCATGGGACCTAGGGCTTAAAAGATAGGTTGTAGGGTCAAGGGTTTAGGATATAAGCCATGGGGCCTAGAGTTTTGATAGATAGTGAGGCATAGAGTGGAGATGTAGGCAATGAGGCCTAGGGTGGAGAGATAGGTAATGAGGCCTAGGGTTTAGGTGGGAGAACATGTTAAATAGTTAGGTGGGTATATGATTGAGCTAACCTCAGAAGACCTTGTGTCGACTGAGTGTTGCCTATATAGTCTGATTGAGGGCCTCAAGCTAATGTAGTTCTCCTAAATATAAAGGAAAAAAGGGTGATGGGTAATATTAGAAATTATGTGACTTGAGGTATGTGTGTGTGGATGTAGGCTAGGGAGGAGTTGACTTTATGAGATTGATTACCTATGTTACTGATATAGATGAGGAAGGATGTCATCCTAGATGAGTGGGAGAACATGGTAATCATATGGTTAGGAGTGTGATGATATTTTAGAGTTGGATGGGATGTTAGTTTTATGATAGCATTGATAGAGATGTGGTATCACACCACTAACACCTTCTATTTGTCGATCGAAGAGTTGATAGTGACATAGGAGGACATGTATAAGATTTAATGGTTACTACTCAAAGGTGAAGATATCTTCTCATGTTTGAGAGAGGAACATGATATTCACATGGTTACATTATTTAGAGAGCATGTTAGTGAGGTGACCTATCACTCAGTGAGATTTGCATATGCGCCATTGTACACTACTAATGAGGAACAGCATCAGTTGAGCATCCTCATGATGATAGGGATTATAGTATATGTACTATCGAATGTAGATGGTGGGAGATTTCATATTGCATTGAAAGGTGTTTTGGAATATATGGTTAAGTAGTAGACCATATTTGCATAGGGACTAGCTTTTTTGACACATTTATAGTATCAAAGAGAAGTTACATAGCTATCCTTCAAGGGAGTAGTCTAAGTTGAGAATCATGACCTGAGAAATTATAAATTGTCTACATATCCATTTTTTGTTTTTTTTAACTTTTAGTCAAGGACAAGACTATAGAGGCTTAGGGGTTTTCCACTTTGAAGGAAAAAACATAGCACTTCATAGGTTAACTAAGTATGTAGGATTAAGGGTTCAGAGGGAGGGAGATGAATGTAATAGGGTTACTCAAGGGACAAACTCAAGTTAAACACGAGGTGAAGTGTCACTTGATTAACAAAATAATGGTCATACGTGCAAAGCATTTAAAGTCTTGGGTTCTATCTTTCCTTTGAGGGAAGATAAGTGATAATATTTTGAGCCATACTTATGAGATATGATGTAGAGTCCAAGCCAATTAGGAGCAAACTTACCCAATTTACTTTTCTCCATGTTCATCACATATTGATTTTCCTTTATGATGAGATATCTGATATTGAAATCTCACTCGTTAAGGTTTTTTTTGTAAGCATGTTTGATACGCTCTTGATAGATTTGGAGGTGGTTAAGGGATATGAGACAGCATTCATCAAGCAACTTTAGTTGAGCCAAATGTTCTTGGTGAAATTCATCATTAGTTAGTATGTCTTGTAGAGAGATGCAAAGAGAAAGAATATAGACCTCAAGAGGAAAAATATCTTCCATCCCATAGACCAAAGAAAAAGGCATAGCACCTTTAGGGGTTTGAATGCTAGTTTGATAAGCCCATAAATCAAAAGGAATGTGCATGTGCCAATCCTTACCAATATCATTGATTACCTTCATGAGGATTTTATTTAAGGTTTTGATAGAAGCTTTTGTCTATCCATTTACTTATGGATAGTATGGTGATGAGAAGATTGATTTGATTCCAAAGGTGTCATAAAGATTTTGGATAGTCTTATTTTTGAAAGATTTACTGTTATCTATTAATTTATGGGGGATACCAAAATGATAGATGATGTGATGGTTGATAAAGTCAACAATTTTATTAGCCTTAGTGGAGATGAGAGGAATGGCCTCGACCAACTTGGTAAAGTATTATATGGTAGTAATGATAGAATGGTGACAAAGAGATGAATGAGGGTTAATCTCACTAATTATATCCAAGCCCCATTGGGAGAAGGGATAGAATTTTTTAGCGACTTGTAATGCATGGCTTGGAATGTGAAAGAGGTTAGCATTTTGTCGACATTTGATGTAATGTTAAACATAATCACTATAGTCTTGATGGAGTGTTAGTCAATAATATCTGACTCAAAAGATAGGCTTGGCAACTACATGACCATTAAAATATCCACCACAAATCCCATCATGGACTTCCTTAATGGTGAAGGGTATCTCATTACTAGTGAGGCATCTAAGGAGGAAACCATCAAAACCTCACTTGTAGAGAAGTACCCCTAACATAGTGTAATGAGTGACATGTTTCATGAAGGCACACCTCCCATTATTAGAGAGGTCAGAAGGGGTAATAGAAAATGAAAGGTAATCCATGAGTTGTTTGTACCATAAGTCATGTGGGTTGTGTGTTACATTTTTGACAAAAAATATCTTACTTGATACATAGGAGGGAAATGTTAAGTGATGCACAATGACATATATTTTTGAGGAAGAGGGTGAAGAGGGTATGTGTGAAGCAAGTGAAGCCATTATGTCAACAAACTTGTTTGTAGATCGAGGAATAGTTTAGAAGAGGCAAGAGTCAAATGATCCCAATAGCGTATCTATATAATGTATATATCACTATTAAAAAAAAATGTATAGATAGGAATCATTAACCTGATTAACCACTAGCTGAGAGTCACTAAAAATGGTTATTGATTTGACACCCAAGAAAATATCCATTTGAAGCCCTAAGATCAAAGCTTCATATTTAGCCATATTTTTAGTACATTTAAAATCTAGTTTAAATGACAAAGGCATAGACATAGACTAGCATTTCCCATATATGTGATGGTATATGCATAGTTGATTTGTTGGCTTCATCTTAGCATTTTTCTATATTTTTGATGGTGTATGTTTAAAATGAATAGATTGGTTATGTTATTTTATTTCAAAAAAAAATTATATTTGTGATGGTGTATGCTTAAAATAAATGGAGTAGGCTTGATAGTGTTTGTATTAATTTTTAATCTCAACAGAGAAATCGACATGTGATTGGGATGGGAAATAAAGAGGTAGGATGCTCATGTATTGGCAAAGACCATAATCATAACATAAATAGGCTCAAAAAATTGATCCCCTTTCATGTTTTGCATCATTTGACCATTTTGTTTGTTAGAGAAGTGTCAAACTCACCTTGTGTCAAGTGAGTTCAAAGTCCCTTGAATGAGTATGAAGGGAAAAGGGTAAAATGAGTGAGAATGTTTGGGTAACATAACCTTATTAGTGGGGATGGTATGCCCTTTCTATGGGTGACCTGAGAGCTACTATAGGTAAGTCCATGACTTAAAGTTTTTTTTTTTTGGTGTAAGTTGATCACTACGGGAAGCCTACAATGAGATTTTGTTTGTGTTGAGGTCACATGAAGCTGATCAATATGAGAAGCTTTTTTAAATCATTATTTTCCTTGATAACAAAGCTTGGCTTAGCCATCCTTCAAGGGAGTGGTCTAAGTGTTTATTTTTTATTTTTAATAGTTGTCCTTCAAGGGAGTAGTTTATTTATAGTATTAAAGAGAAGTTACATAGATGTCCTTAAAGGGAGTAGTCTACATTGAGAATCATGACTTGAGAGATTATAACTTGTCTACATATCCCTTTTTTTTTTTACTTTTAGTCATGGACAAGAATATAGAGGCTTTTCCACTTTGAGGGTAAAACCATAGCACTTCTTAGGTTAACTAAATGTGTAGGAGTAAGGGTTAAGAGGAAGGCAGATGAATGTAATAGGGTTTCTCAAGGGATGAGCTCAAGTTAAACATGAGGTGAAGCATCACTTGATTAACAAAAGAATGGTTGTAGGTGCAAATAATTTAAAGCCTTGGATTTTGGTTTTTCTTCAAAAGAAGACAAGCGATAAGTTTCTGAGCCATACTTGTGAGTTATGATGTAGGGTCCAAGTCAATTAGGAACAAACATACCCCATTTTATTTTCTCCATGTATGTCACATATTAAATTTCCTTTAAGATGAGATCTCTGATATTAAAATCTCACTCCTTGAGGTTTTTTTTAAACACGTTTGATACGACCTTGATAAATTTAGAGGTGGTTAAGGGCTATGAGATGGCGTTCATCAAGCAACTCGAGTTGAGAAAAACATTGTTGGTGAAAGTCATCATTAGTAAGTATGTCTTGTAGAGAGATGAAAAGAGAAGGAATCTAGACCTCAAGAGGCAAAACAAATTCCATCACATAGACCAAGGAAAAAGGTGTAGCCCCTATAGGGGTTTGAATGCTAGTGCAATAATCCCATAAAGCAAAGAGAATTTGTGTGTGCCAATCCTTACCAGTATCATTGACTATCTTCATGATGATTTTGGTTAAGGTTTTGTTAGAAGCTTCTGCCTTTCCTTTTGCTTATGGATAGCATGGTAATGAAAAGCTTAATTTGATTCCCAAGGTGTCACAAAGATTTTGGACAATCTTGTTTTTAGAATTTTATGAGGGATACCAAAACAATAGATGATGTGATGGTTGATAAAGTCAACAATTTTTTTAGCCTTATTGGAGATGAGAAGAATGGCCTTGACCCACTTGGTGAAGTATTCAGTGGTAGTTAAGGATAGAATGGTGATGGAGAGATGAATGAGGGTTAACCTCACTAATTAGATCCAAACCCCATTAGGAGAAAGCCTAGAATTCTTTGGCAACTTATAAGGCATGGCTTAGAATGTGAAGGAGGTTAGCATGTTGTTGACATTTGTCCTAATGCCAAATGTAATCACTACAGTCTTGATCAAGTGTTGGCTAATAATAATTGATCAAAGGATATGCTTGGCAATTGTGTGACCATTGAAATGTCCACCACAAATCCCATCATGGACTTTCTTAATGGTGAAGGGTATCTCAGTACTAATGAGGCATCTAAGGAGTAGACCATCAAAACCTCACTTGTAGATAAGTCCCCCTAGCATAATGTAATGAGTGGAACATTTCATGAAGACATGCCTCCTATTATTAGAGAGGTTAAAAGGGGTAATATAAAAGGAAAGGTAATCCATGAGTTATTTGTACCATAAGTCATGTGGTTTGTGTGTTACATTTTTGAAAAAAAGGATATTAGTTTATACATAGGAGGGCAATGGTAAGTGATGCACAGTGACAAATTTTTGAGGAAGAGGGTGAAGAGGGTATGTGTGAAGCAAGTGAAGCCATTGTGTCACCAAACTTGTTTTTAGATTGAGGAATAGTTTACAAGAGGTAAGATTCAAATGATCCTAATAGTGTATCTGCACAATGTTCATATCACTATAGAATTTCATTTTTGCATAGGTAGGAACCATTAACTTGATTAACCACTAGCTAAGAGTCACCAAAAATGGTTATTGATTTGACACCCAAGAAAATAGCCATTTGAAGCCCTAAGATCAAAGCTTCATATTCAGCCATATTATTAGTACATTTAAAATCTAGTTTAAATGACAAAGGCATAGGCTCACCATCAAGAGGAATAAGAATGACCCCCATATCCCCACTATGTTGGAATTTGGACCCATCAAAGAACATCATCATTTGATAGGATATGTCATTGGTGGAGAGCATTATGATGGGTTCATTATAGAATTTGAGGTTTGAACGCTGGTTATCAGGTAAAGGGGTGGTAGCTAACTGGTCAATGATAATTTTTCCCTTGATAAAATTTTGTTCAATAAATTCTAAGTCAAATTTAGCAAGGAGAATCAGCCACCAAGCTACACATTGGTTATGATATGGCTTGGAATGCATGTATTTGAGGGGATCAGTATGGGTGATGACGTAGGTTTTTTGATTTAAGAGGTAATGGTGGAACTTGGAGGCTACAAAGACCAATGCGAGACAAAGCTTTTTGGTATGGGCATATCAAATTTTATAATCAATAAGAGTGTAGTTTATGTAGTAAACCACTTGTTCTCGATGTGTAATCATAGCACCCAGAGAGTGGTATGTTACAGAGATGTAAAGGTAAAAAGGCTGATTTTCTTTAGGTGGAATAAGAAATAGTGGGGAAAGGAGATATAATTTGAGTGCATCAAAGGATTCCTAACAATCTATATTCCAATGGAAAGATACATCTTTTTTAAGGAGATGGTGAAAGGGTTGGCAACAATCTGACAACTAGGAGATGAAGCGACAGATTGACTGAAGCTTGTTTTGTAAGCTACAAAGTTGCTTGATATGAGTAGGTGGAGGAATCTCTAGTATTGATCAAACCTTAGCATGGTCAACTTTAATACCATGGAGAGAAATAATAAAGCCTAAGATCTTACCAAAAAGGGCACCAAAGACACATTTTTTTAGGTTTAGTCAAATGTTATATTTGAGGAGATAAGTGAATATGATTTTGAAAAACATGAAGTGATCTTGGCAAAGTTTAGAATTTTTGAGTAAGTAATCCATGTAGTCTTCCATAATTTTGTGTAGGAGATCATGAAAGATGTAAGTCATGACACATTGGTAGGTAGAACCAATGCTCTTCAGACCAAAGGGCATGACCCAATAACAAAAAGTCCCCCATGGGGTAATAAAATTTGTCTTGTGTTGAAACTCAAAAGCAACAAGGATTTGATTATAACTTGAGAACCCATCCATAAGTGATAGAATCTCATGGCTAGTTGTTAGATCAATAATTTGGTTGATACTTGGCAAAGGGAAGTCATATTTTAGACAAGCAATGTTTAAGTCATGATAGTCGATGCAGATGTAGATCCCCCTATCACTTTTGTGATAATAAAAATATTGGAAACCTATTATGGGTAGTCAATGGGTTGGATAAATTTAATATAAAGGAGGCATTGGAGCTCTTCTGTGATAAGGAGAGCAAAATCAGGATTCATTTTTCAAAGCTTCTACTTAACAAGTTTAGAAACTCAATTGGTGACAATGTTATGGGTGATGATAGAGGGGTCGATACCATGCATGTCATTATAAGACCAAGTGAAGGCTTTGTTATGGTCATTAAGAAATGTGGCATAATTATCTTACTCATAGGAATCCAAATATTGGCCAATTTTAAGGACATGAGGGTTATCATGAGAGGGAAAATTGATGTCAATGGTTGATTCATTTAACATAGCTTGTGTTTTGGATGGGAATGATCATTGGATATAAGAATCATCTACACCCATGTATGTGAGAATAGCATCATCATCTTGACATTGGATAGTGTTGATAGTGGGAGAGTCTTTATCAATCATTTCAAGATGAATGAGATGAAGGGACCTTATTTCCTTACCCCAGTGATAGGTGAGAGGCCCCAAATAGATGGAATTTATTTTTAAAAAATTAGGAGGTATAGATACCTTTGAATCGATAGGTGATGGTTGAGAAGAGGGTGGATAAGGAGAGACTAGCTCTTCGATAATTGGTATATGATAAGTTTTAGTGAGTTTAGTTGGTTCCTCATAACCCACTCCATGCCTCTTTTTGGCATTTTAAATGGTTTTTCTAGTGGGATATTCAATGGGTGTATGAACACCCTACTCATAATGACCCAAACCAAATCCCTTCCAATCACACATATAAATATAGGTGTGACCAAAACTAGGCTTGCACAGGAAAGAAAAGTCACAGGTAAATGGTTGTGGTGAAGAGGATGGATTATCGACAGTGGGAGCCCAATAAATTCCCCAATATGTGAAATTAGTTTGAAGTTTAGGGGGTCCATAAGGGATAATCATCCCAATATGGGGATTGTAATTTGGGTGCATATGAAGCTTTCCATACTCTTGTGGAGTATGGAACATGTTGACTATCAATAAATGATATTCTCTAAGCGATAGGGGTTTGAAATTTTCCTCCATGGGGTCTTTATCAAGAATTTTTATTACCGATATCTGTGTAATTAGGGTAGTGGAGCTTGTGGAAGCTTTAAAAGTATCATGCAGAGAATATGATGTGTTTAATGGAATGAGATCATCATTGGGGATATAAGTTATGTTACATGTTTTGAAAGGAGGTAGTTCAATAAGAATAACATGCACTTACCCATTATGTTCAAACTTGATACAGTGGTGCAAAGTTGAGGGCATACATACCATAGCACGTATCCAAGGTCATCTAAGTAGTATGTTGTATTGAAACTCTCCTTCTACAACATACAATATCTCAAGAATTATGTAGGGACCCACATGGATATGTAATACAATAGTGCCCATCATAGTAGTTGTGGTATCATTAAAGGAGTGGAGCACCACGTCAGTTTGAGACATGCAATTGTTAGGAAAAGCTAGTTATTTGTAGGCATGGGTGGAGATAATATTAATACTAGATCCCCCATATATCATGACTCTTTTGACATGAGTTTTATTGATATATGTAGTGATAAAAAGGGTAGAATCCTGATCTTTAGGTTGTTGAAGTGGAATTTTTGAATCACTAAAGGAAAATAGGGAGATGGAATTAAGAGAGCTGACCAAAGCTACAAGAGGTTTGGGATCATAAAGTTGTACCTTAATCACTTTCAAGGCAATAATCAAAGTTTTATGGTATTGGGGTGAGTTTTGAATTAACTCATATAAGTACATTTTCACAAGGATTTGGTGAATTTATTTCACCATCAAGCTTTGAATAGCTTATGAAGACATTGGTTTCAAGACACCCAAGATGGAAATCTTAGGATTCAAAGGAGGAGTGTATTTGGAGAAGGGATGAGCCCAAGGGGCAATGACCTTTTCCTTACCTTTATCTTTTTAATTTTCTGACCGCATGGCCACATTAACTATGTTGATCTAAAACATAGGTGAAGGAAGTGGTAAAGGGGGGTACAATAACATCTTTAGGTTTGAATTTAGGTGGAACAGTATGAGGCATTATGGATGCTAGAGGTGGAATAGTAGGAAGGCTAATGGGAGTATCAATAGATTGTCAAAATCAATGTGTTATTGAATGACTACCATGAGAGTTTTATAACTCTCAATATCATGTCCAAGTAAATGATGATATAGACACACTTGTGTATCATCAAACCAAGATGGCTTCAGTCCAAGAGGACTATAAGGCTTAATGGGAGGAAGAGTTATTGTGAAAGATTGTAACAACTGAAATAGGAAAAAGATCTGAGAACCTAAAAGTGGGATAGTACTTGTTTTTGTAATAGGAGTGGACACCTTATTTATTTTAGGAGTCATAGGGGTGATTTTGTGTGGAACATTTTTATGTGGTAGTGCAGTCACGTGTTTTGCTGATACTTCTTGGTGTTAGATATCATGGTGTCAAATGTGAAAGTCTTACTAGGTGGTAGAGGTAGTACTGTAGGTAACTTAGCCTTTTATTTTGCTTGGATTGGTGATACTCTAACTAAATTAGAGCTGTGTGCAGTCCTAAAATTGATTGCAAAGTCAAGGGTAGAAGAGGGAAGGATCAATAAAATTTAGGAAGCTTAATTTTTTTTTGTAGTTTAGGCCATAAAAATCCAACTTGTGGTTGGAGAGTTAGATAAAATTTCACCTGTGGATGAATTATATTAGAGAGTGAACATACGCCCAAAGACTTTATCTACTTTAATGTGGTAGATGCCTACGAGGGTGAGGGTTCTAACATAGAAGGATTAACTTCTATTTATTTTAGTGAAGAAGTTTTGCACTTTGTCAAAGACTTTGGGATAAATATTAGTGAGAGGGTTAGTGGTAAAGGTCAACACTCATTGTGTAGGATAAGGAGTTTTAACTTAGTCCTAAAATGTTAGGTGATCTAGCTTTCTGGAGTCAAGAAATTTGAGATTTTTCACTAACCATGAGAATGGTTTAGATGAAGTTGATGTAGGCCTTATAGTTGCTTCTTTATAAGGCTGAGGTAATTGAGAAAGAGGGAATTTATTGGTCTCTACTACCTTGGTCAAAAGATGAGAAAGAGCCATAAGAGGGTCTTCTTCAATAGAGATAGGAGAAGAGGCATGGTCTTTCATGGGTGGAGGAGAGGTAGGCAAAAAAAGCTCCTTAAGGGGGTAGATCATAGGAATAATTGCTCCCTCAACATGTGGGTGAAGAAAATGTAAAGTATGATCTTCCATAGGTAAAATAAGTGGTAAAATTGGTTGAATCAGAATAAGCATAATAAGTCTCTCATCTAATGTAGGAGTAGATAACACTGACTCTTATAGGTGTAAAGGAGGAGTAGATGGGGTACTACTTTACATTAGTGGAGGAGAGGCAAGTAAAGAGTGTTCCTCAAGAGGGTATAACATAGGAATGATGTTCCCCTCAACATGTAGTTGCAGAATGGGTAAGGCATGGTCCTCAAGTGGTAAGGATAGGTAACATTGGTGCAAATAGAACTAGTAATACAGGCTCCTCTGATGGCAAAAGGAGTGGTAAAGAAGGCTCTTCCTCATGCGAGAGTGGAATGGGTGAAGCAAGCTCTTCTACTTGTGGAAGAAGAATAGGCAAAATAAATGCCATCGACTATGAGGGAGGAGTAGGTAAAATGGGTTCCTCTTATTATGGGAGAGGTTAAATTGGAGGTAAAGTAAAGACCATATTAACCATATGGATATTATGATCACATAAGTTATTAGTCATGGTCTGAACAATATTTTGATTGGGTGAATGGTTAGGAAAAGTCTATTTGAACACATCCATATTTTGATTATCAAGTGTATTAGGGTTATCCAAGATGAGATCACTCATATTATGCATGCCCTGAACAATGTTCTTGAATATTTTATAGTTATTAGAATTATGTCCTTTGACTCGATGGTAGCAACAAAACTCATCCTCCTTATACCAAGTTGGAATAGGATGGGAGGGGTCAAATTGTATATGAGGCTTAATTTGAGGAAGGGTTGTTGCTCATTGTTGTAATAGTTTTTTTCCAAAATGTAAGTATATGCCTTTCCAATGAGAGTGTATTATCTTTGTTCATACCATTATTGGAATTGCTTGATCAGATTTTGGGAAGTCAAGGAATTAGGTTGGTTTGTGGTTATGGAAGAAGCTAATTTAATGACCATCACATTGGTAGAGCCTTTAGATTTTTGGTTAGAAGGAGAAGTTTTAAAAGAAGAAGAGTCATTCGATTTAGAATTAGCATTCTTACTACATAACTTGACTCTATCTTCATCTATAGCCTGAATCTCAAGTTTTTGTGCCATTGTAAAGGCTTCATCAAATGTTTAAAAATTTTGTACTCAAAGTGTGGATGAAATGTGCTTAGCACATGCCCTCAAGAAGAGCTTAATAAGCTTAGGTTGGGGTAAAGATAAGGAGATTTGATTGACTAAGCCTCTCTAGTGAGTGACAAAATCTATGATAGACTCGTCATCAAATTATCTAATAGAATAAAGGTTTTTAATAGAAACCTTTTTAGAAATGTTAATAGAGAAATGGTCTAGGAATATTTGTGTGAGTTGGGTAAATGAGAAAAGGAAGTGTCAAGTTATAGAGCTATACCAATCCAGGGTAGCACCCGAAAGAGACATAAGGAAAGTGAAAAGTAATAACACATCATTGTGCCCTATTAAATAACAAGCATGTCTAAATACTTGTAAATGTTATTGTGGGTCCTCTTTACTCTAGAAATGAGTAAATTTGGGAAGTTCCCATTGGCTAGGATAAGGTTGAATAGGCATAGAAAAATGGATGAATTCATTACATATCTGATCATAAGATAACACATTCTTCAAACCTGACATAAATGTCTCTAGATTAGACATCTTGTCCATCAGTATCCTAATGAGGTCTGGAGGGGGATTGGTTTGGGAGATACCCCCTAAGTTATAGGGAAGTTGATAAGAAGCAGAAGGAGCATATGGCATAGCTTGTTGTGGTTGTGTTAATGCAACATAGGGATAATGAGTCATAGTCTAGGGGCAAAAACAAAAGGGGATTGTCCTATTGGGTTAGAGACTATGCTTTGGTTGGATGTTATTTTAGGTTGGGTTATTGGCATGGTTATACTGGGAAAAATATGAGTCATAACTTAGGTCATTATAGGTCTGAGAGTAGACATTATAGGTACCACAAAATTCTAAAATGGGGTTAGACTTGACTGAACTATTTGTGGTTGTGAAGGTATGGAAGCCACGCCAGGGTTTAGGTGGGAATGGGTGGTTGGTGATGTTAAATTTTGGATATTATTTATGGTTGGGTTACTTTTCGAAGTGGTGGTTTGAGTAACCATGGATAAAATAGTGAAGATAGTTGAAACTAAAGTTTTCTACATCAGATAAGTTGGTATACCATACAATGGGTCAATTGAAGAATTATGGGTTCAACTCATGGCAAGCTAATGTTGAAGGGATGCCATAGTGTGATCAATAAATTTAGAAAAATCTTGATCTCCTTCAGGCACAATGGGAATTTGGTTGGGGCTAGGAGTATGCTCCATAACAAAATAAACAACAAGAGGGGAAGGTGGAAGTGGTTGCTAACTTGCATAATCAGCAAGAATTTTGGCTTAGGTTCACATCAATACCATGCAAGAAGTATAAATAGTCTTAATACTTTGTATTAGTAATAGAATAAGTAAAAATCAGACTCGAGTGTAGGTAATTAGGTTATTTTAGCTTTTTTATTTTGAGTAAACTAAAATTGCATAGTCGATGGTGTCAATCACTTGACTAATGTTGGTAGTTAAATTCTATCGACATCAGTAAGATTAATTGATGTCAGTAGGCTAAATTCTATCGATGTCGGTAGGCTAAATTCTATCGATGTGAGTGAGATTAATTTATGTTGGTCATTAAGATATCTTGGGAAATGGAAAATCTAATGTTTTAGAAATCTAAAAGCATAATCTAGGTAAAATAGAGGATGCAAGAGGTTTGTATAAGGAGAATGAACACTCAAAAAATATGATATAATAGGTTATACAACCTGAGTATTATAAATGGTGTTGATTTTGTAAATCAATGGAAAAACATCCTTACCAACTCCAAAATATAGAAAGTAATATAAAAGTAGAAAAAGAACATACAACCACTAATTATTAACTCCTAGAGATTAATTTTAGTCTCATGTTGTCTTATACCTTAATAAGATAGTGAGAAGAGAATTTGGTTACTGAAGGTACTTGAAAGCAATCTAGAGCTAGTTTTAGGTTAGTTTTGGTGCTCAAGAGGAAATATGTGTTAGACTAGATATGTGGCTTGTTATAGGAGCTTGTTCCCCATACTTCATAGACCTGAAGCCAAGCTAGGTCACTTAGCCAAAATATACCTTCTTCCTATAGTTTATACTCTACTAAAGAGTGGAGTAAGTTCTCTTGGTAGTGAAATCCAAGTAGGATAGTTGGGTAGGGTGAGGTGATCCACCAAGTGATGAAATCCTGATGGGCCTTGTCTCAAGTGAGTGTAGATATTTGTTTTTGTGATTGTGATTTGGTTGTGTAACATAGGTGTACTATTATTCATTCTTAACTAGGTGAGCTAATATACAGTAGGCAAACAATGAAGTGCAGTAAGTTTTAAACTCAAATCTAAAGTGTTTAGATTTGAGTGAAAACAATGATGAAATAAGAGAAGAGAATGAAATTCACTATCCTAATGTGCATGCAAAAAATAAATAAATAAATATGATATTCTTTTAACTTGTAATAAAAATGATAAGTTTCTTTTAGAGTCAAAAGGAAGAGAAGAGTGGCAAGGAAGAAGAAACTTCAGTTTATTTCCCTTAAATAGAAAATAAAATGTTGAATATTTCATTTTGAGGGAGAAAAGAAGGAAAAAGTGAAAAGAATGAAATTTTCACTATAATTCACCTATATGAATGCTTAAAATAAGCAATGAACCCAAGGAAAATTCTAGGGTCCCACCAGGTGTGCCAAAAATATTTCACTAAATTGTGAATCTATTTGATGTTTAAGGAGAAACAAAGATGAAGGGTAGGGATTAGAGATTAGAGATAACCTAGATTGGTTGTGTGCCATATCTAGATGATGTTGATTACTCCTCATTGGTTGAGGACTACCTATGAATAATAAAGTACTACCACCAAAAATATTTGATAGCAGATATATGAATAGGCTACCAAGCTATGTGCTTGTTTTTGGAAGTGTTAAACTTCTTACGAGATGGCAGTCCATTATTTGAAACAAAATTGTTAATGAATAACAAAATGAAAGAGGGAGTAAGAGAGAGATATTCATATCACTCTTACAGTCTGAGTGTAGCAAAGAGTGACACAGTGTAGGTAATGTGAGTTGTTGATGTTTTTGGAGGTGGCTGAGGTAGGCTCAAGGAGGTTAGTGGAAATATATAGTCATCAATGTCAATTAGGGTGATAATATTAGTAAGGAGATATGGTCGATGTTGATTATATGACTAACATCAATTATGTGACCAATGTTGATAGGGGTAATAAGTCCTCAGGGGGTTACAAGAGACTTTTTTGAGCTGAGAGGTGGATGTTGGTTAGGTTTATGAGGTTGGGAAGATTCAAAAGGGAGTGTGAAAGACTCAAGTGGGTATAGATATAAGGTTGGTATGTTTGGAATAAAGAAAAATAGGCAAAATATTTTTACAACTCCTTCATAGGGAGAGTCAAGATGTTCATAAAATGATAAATAGTACAATGTAAAGTGATTGTAAAATGACTATTTAAAAGAATTACCAAAACATAGAGATATATTTAACTAATGAAATAGATGAATCATGGGTGCTGGATAGATGGATTTGGTAAGGGGTGTTGAAGCAATAGGTGAATAGAAAGACAATAATTTGCTTCCAGTTTAGAAGAATCCAAGCTCTATGCAATATATCAATTCTTAATCTAGACTGATTTATGCATAGTAACAATAAGCCTTAATGTAGAAAGTTGAATGCCAAAGCCTATATATGAATAATTGAGTTTTTTTGTTGAACATCAGTTTGAAATTTATCTTAAGTAACCAATGTCAGTGATCCTACTAACATCAACCATGGGTTGACCGACATCAGTGGTATTAGAATAGGTAAAAGAGCTATTTTTAGCTTGTTTTCTATTCTTTCTCATGACAAGTTTGGTATCCATTAAGAAATAATATAAATTCAAGGTTAAGAAGGACATAGTTAAATAATTTATTTTTGGGGTGAGAACAAGTCATGGGTAGTTATGATTAGGGGACTAAGTCTTGAGGTGACCTAGAGGGTAAGAATTAGTCTTAGGATGAGGTGGCTAGGTAAGGTAGCATAAGTAGTGTTTAATTAAATATTTTAAATTAGTTAAATGTGTGAGGGGTAAAAGCAAGGGTTAGAAAGGCTAATTATTAAAAAGGGGCTCAAGGGGGGGTTTCGACATAAGGAGTTACACATGTGTGTGATGTAATTTTAGTGTCTATATTTGTCCTTTTTTGTCTTATAATTTGTATTAACAAGTTACAAGACAAAAATATGAGTTGGATGCTCTAGGTATTGGATGAGGTATCCCCCTTCAAAATGGGAACTAATGGAGGAGAAACTAGAATCGGGTAATAGTTTGATAAAAAGTGAATTGGATGAGTGGATGTTGAGTGAGAACATGGTATCACTACTGGTGTATATATTACTATGAGTTATAGTTGACAAAATCAAGAACAGGTAAAGGTGAGGAATCAGTTAGAAATAACCAAATCATAGCTTATAAATGATAGATGATAAGGTTAAAATGATTAAAATTATAGCTCCAATGGTCCATGTGTTTTAGGTATCTGAGGTAAGAAGTGCCCCTGGTAAACATGAAAGGTTACAAGTGATAAGACTAGCTTGATCATGATCCAAAACACCTTATATACATGCATATGTTCAATAGTCAACCATGGTGAGATAGCATAAGTAGTCAAGATAAGCAATGCAAGGGTGGTTTAAAAGGGTCAATGGTTAAGGAGATATTTATGATCTCTAGTCAAAGTCATTGTGGGTGGAGATTTAAGTGATCTCCAAGGTTGTTTGTCATGCTTGGGGAGATATATGTGATCTAAAAGTTAGTTTTCATGGTTAGGGAGATATATGTGATCTCTAAGTTTCCATAGATTAATGGTATAGTCCAAAGGGTTATTTTTGGGGTTAGAAACTTTAATTTAAGGGTACTAATGTCATTTATATTGCCAATGTTAGTATCAAGTATTACTGATGTCAGTGGCTTAGGTCAAGGATGTCAATGTTAGTGGGTAACCAAACCCAATAAAATGGGGTTTAGTAGCCCACCAAAACTCATTTGTAACATTTGATTAGAGAAAAAAAGAGCTTTAAGTGCTAGTGAGATAACAGAGCTAGGAGGGGACCCAGCTAGAGGCATGCCACCATAAGGGCCAGCGATTCCATGTTTGAAGGAGATGGAGAGATGAGGTAAGATCCTCAATGAGTTAAATTTGAATATAATTTTGTTAATTTGTTATTTTAGGATAAATTTAAATTTTAGGTGGAAAAAATGCATTTAGGGAGTTAGAAAATGGGGTGGGGTAGGTTTAGGTAAATTTGGGAGGGATTTGTGGGTAGTTTGTAGGGAAAAAATCAAAAGTGAGAGATGGGTTGTTCATCCCTAAGGCCAAACCAATCATCGATATCGATGGGATTCACTGACATCAACTGACATGGTGATGATGTTGATGGGGTATATCGATGTTGGTTGACACCAAACACTAATATTGGTATATAAGACCAATACTAGTGACCTTGAAAAACCCAAAATAGGATAAAAGGCCAATTTTGGATCCCCAATTAAAGTAGTCAACTAGCCTAATATTTGAGCTAGCCTTAAAAGACCCTGTGTTGACTAAGAGATACCTATATAGCCTGGTTAAGGGCCTTAGGCTAATGTAGTTCTCCTAGTGTGCAAGAAAAAAGATCTAAGGTATGATTAACAATTTGTTAAGGGAAATGGTTAAAAAAAGGTAGGTTGAAATAAGTCATGGGACCTAGGGCTTAAAAGATAGGTTATAGGGTCAAGGGTTTGGGATATAAGCCATTGGGCCTAGAGTTGCGATAAGAAGTTGGGCCTAGGGTGGAGAAATAGGTAGTGAGGCCTAGGGTGGAGATGTAGGCAATGAGGCCTAGGGTGGAGAGATAGGTAGTGAGGCCTAGGGTTTAGGTGGGAGAATAGGTTAGATAGTTAGGTGGGTATATGGCTGAGCTAACCTTATAAGATCCCATGTCCATTGAGTGCTACCCACATAACCCAATTGAGGGCCTTAGGCTAATGTAGTTCTCCTAGAGAGAAGGGAAAAAAGGGTGGTGGGTTATATGGGAAAGTATGTGACTTGAGGTGTGTGTGTGTGGATGGAGGCTAGGCAAGAGTTGATGTTACAAGATCGACAACCTGTGATGATAACATAGATGAGGAAGAATGTCACCCTAGATGAGTGGGAGCACATGGTAGCTATAGGGTTAAGAGTGTGATGATATTGTAGATTTTCATAGGATGTTCATTTGATGATAGTGTTGATAGAGAGGTGGGATCACACCACCAATACCTTCCATTTTTTGACCAGAGAGTAGATAGTGACATAGAAGGATGTGTAAAAGATTTTATGGTTGTCATTCCAAGGTGAGGATCTCTTTTCATGTCTGAGACAAGAGCATGATATTCACATGGTTACATTATTTGGAGAGCATGTTAGCAAGGTGACCTATCACTCAGTGAGCTTTGTATATGATTCATTATACACTACTGATGAGGAGTAGCATCGATTGAGTATCCTGATGATGATAGCCATTACAGTATATGAACTACTAGATGTAGATGTTGAGAGATTTCCTACTGCATTAACAAGTGGTTTGGCATAGATGGTTGAGTAGTGGATTGTATTTGCATGGGGACTAACTTTTTTGGCATAGTTATATAAAGAGTTCTCTAGGTTGAGGTTATGATGATGATATAGTTTGTGTATCAGGAATTTACTCCATTGTTAGGCATATGAGCATATCATGGTGACATGAACATTGGGTTACCCACCATGATTGTAGTTGGTTTTAGGATAAGTTTTAGATGGTGGAGATATGGTATGCCCAAACATGAGTACATGGCATAGTGTGAGATATTGATCATTATAGTTGCATGATAGAGGGATTAATTCTCACATATATTGTTTGGAGGCCATACCTAACATACCTAGCATTCAAAGGATAGGCAAAGCAGCTTATCAATTTATAGAGCATGTTATGGTTTAGAGGGAGATGAGTTATAGAGCTAGAGATGATACCTATGGCATGGGTTAAGAGACAATTCAACTTGTTATAGGATGTACCTCTTGCCTTTCCTTGATATACGAGGGATGATATAGAGGCACCCCTACCCTTACCCTAGGAGATAGATGGGCCATATTTTGAGGAGCTACTAGTAGGCTTGAGTGTAAGATATCCTATATGTCTAGTGACTTATTTAGCTTGGTGGCTAGGTTTGTATCAAATGGTTTAGGTCAAGATACCACCACCAAATTTATAGGGAGTGATGAGAGAGAGATATGCAACCATACAGGCCTAAGATGTAGTGATACAAAAATAGGATATAGTAGTATATACCCAAGGTGTGCTATTGTAGGCCTGAGATGCAACATAGGCATAGGTATTAGTATGATAGGGATAGGTTGTGACATTATAAGACTAGGTCAGGGTATTATAGGGCTAGGTCAGGGCATTACAAGGTTAGGTTATTGCACTAATAGTAGAGAGGGATAGTTTGACAGCAGCAAGACAGGCTACTAATCTTTCTCTATCATAGGGACTAGTGTAGGGGCCTTTAGTAGGTGTGATGGGTCTACCATATACTGTATCTCTATAAAGGTAAAACATTTCCCTTGATGAGATTACTTACTATGAGAGGTCCATCAGGGATTTTTCACAAATTTAGAGGTATTCCAAGTTTAGAGAGTAGGAGAGATCAGTGACACATGCCATGGCTTCTAGCTTATGCAGACATAGACAGGTAGAGAGTGGTGATGACACTACTTCTTCATGACCATGAATATAGCCATGAGGATTTTAAGTGCTAGATTTTGTTATTGATATTATTATATATGTTGTATATACATCAGCTTACGAGCTGAAGATGAGAGATGTATATTTGGAGGGAGAGATGATATTGATATGATCCATTGATGTACATTCATGTTTAGTGTATATATATGTGAGATGTATTATTTTGAGATGTGTTATTATGATGGTGATGATGTTGTTCTTATTATAATGATGTGGATGTTTATATTATGTTAATGTTATATTAATGTTGAGCATGTTAATTGAGTTAGACTAGCATTTCCCAAATGTGTGATGGTATATGTATAGTTGATTTGTTAGCTTCATCTTAACATTTTTCTATATTTGTGATGGTGTATGCTTAAAATGAATAGGTTGGTTATGTTATTTTATTTCAAAAAAATTCTATATTTTTGATGGTGTATGCTTAAAATAAATGAAGTAAGCTTCATAGTGTTTGTATGAATTTTTCATCTCAGTAGAGAAATTGACATGTGATTAGGATGGGAAATAAAGAGGTAGGATGCTCATGTATTAGCAAAGACCATAATCATAACATAAATAGGCTCAAGAAAATGAGCCTCTTTCATGTTTTGCATCATTTTACCATTTTGTTTGTTAGATAAGTGTCGTACTCACCTTGTGTCAAGTGAGTTCAAAGTCCCTTGAAAGAGTATGAGGGGAAAAGGGTAAAATGAGTGAGAGTTTTTAGGTAGCATAACCTTCTTAGTGGAGATGGTATGCCCCTTTTTTTGGTGACTTGAGAGATACTATAGGCAAGTCCATGACTTAAAGTTTTTTTTTTCTGTTGTAAGCTAATCAATGCGAGAAGCCTACAATGGCATTTTATTTGTGTTGAGGTCATATGAAGGTGATCAATATGAGAAGATTTTTTTAATCATTATTTCCTTTGATAACAAAGCTTGGCTTAACCATCCTTTAAGGGATTGGTCTAAGCATTTGTTTTTAAGTTTTAATAGTTGTCCTTCAAGGGAACAATTTATTTATAGTATCAAAGAGAAGTTAGATAGTTGTCCTTCAAGGGAGTAGTCTACATTGAGAATCATGACATGAGATATTATAACTTGTCTACATATCCCATTATTGTTTTGTTTTTTCTTTAACTTTTAGTCATGGACTCAACTATAGAGGCTTAAGGTTTTTCCACTTTGAGTGAAAAACCATAGCATTCCATAGGTTAACTAAGTGTTTAAGAGTAAGGATTAAGAGGAAGGGAGATGAATGTAATAGGGTTTCTCAAGGGATGAGCTCAAGATAAACATGAAGTGAAGCATCGCTTGATTAATAAAATAATGGTCATAGGTGTAAAGCATTTAAAGGCTTAGGTTCTATCTTCCCTTTGAGAGAAGACAAGCGATAAGTTCATGAGCCATACTTGTGAGTTATGATGTATGGTCTAATCCAATTAGGAGTAAACTTACCTCATTTGCTTTTCTCCATGTTAATCACATGTTGATTTTCCTTTAAGATGAGATCTTCAATATTGAAATCTCACTCATTGAGGTTTTTTTTATACACACATTTGATATACTATTGATATATTTAGAGGTGGTTGAGGACTATGAGACAACGTTTATCAAGCGACTCGATTTGAGTCAAATGTTTTTGGCTGAAGTCATCATTAGTAAATATGTCTTGTAGAGAGATGCAAAGAGAAGGAATCTGGACCTCAAGAGGTAAAATAGCTTCCATCCCATAGACCAAGGAAAAAGGTGTATCACCTATAGGGATTTGAATTCTAGTTTGGTAAGCCCATAAAGCAAAGGGAATGTGTGTGTGCCAATCCTTGCAAGTATCATTGACTACCTTCATGAGGATTTTGGTTAATGTTTTGTTAGAAGCTTTTGCCTATCTATTTACTTATGGATATTATGGCAATGAGAAGCTTAATTTGATTCCAAAGGTGTCACAAAGATTTTGGACAATCTTATTTTTTAAATATTTGTTATTATCTATTATAATTTTATGGAGGATACTAAAATGATAGATGATTTGAGGTTGATAAAGTCAAAAAAATTGTCAGCCTTAATAGAGATGAGAGGAATGGCCTCGACCCACTTGGTGAAGTATTCAGTGAGAGTAATGATAGGATGGTGATAGAGATGAATGAGGGTTAATCTCATCAATTAGATCCAAGCCACATTGGAAGAAGGGCCAGAAGTCTTTGGTGACTTATAATGTATGGCTTGGAATGTGAAGGAGGTTAGCGTGTTGCTGAAATTTGACACAATGTTGAACGTAATCACTACAGTCTTGATGGAGTGTTGGCCAATAATATTAGATTCAAAGGATACACTTGGAAAATACGTTACCATTGAAATGTCCACCACAAATACCATCATGGACTTCCTTAATGGTGAAGGGTATCTCAATACTAGTGAGGCATCTAAGGAGAAGACCATCAAAACCTCATTTATAGAAAAGTCCCCCTAGCATAGTGTAGTGAGTGGCATGTTTAATTAAGGAATGCCTCCCATTATTGGAGAGGTTAGAAGGGGTAATATAAAAGGAAAGGTAATCTATGAGTTATTTTTAACATAATTCATGTGAGTTGTGTGTTACATTTTTGACAAAAAGGATGTTAGTTGATACATAAGAGTGCAATGTTAAGCGATGCACAATGACATAGATTTTTGAGGAAGAGTGTGAAGAGGGTATGTGTGAACAAAGTGAATCCATTATATCAAAAAAAAAAAATTGTAGATTAATGAATAGTTTGTAAGAGGTAAGAGTCAAATTATCCCAATAGCGTATCTACACAATGTTTATATAGTTGAACAATTTTGTTTTTATATAGGTAGGAACCATTAACCTAATTAACCACTAATTGAGAGTCATCAAAATAGTTATTGATTTGACACCCAAGAAAATAATCATTTAAATCCCTAAGATCAAAGCTTCATATTCAACCATATTGTTAGTACATTCAAAATCTAGTTTAAATGACAAAGGCATAGGCTCGCCACAAGAGGAATAAGAATGACCCCCGCACCCCTATCATGTTAGCATTTAGACCCATCAAAGAACATCATCATTTGATAGGAAATGTCATTGGTGAAGAGAATTGTAATGGATTCATCATTGAATTTAAGGTTTGAAGGTTGGTTGTCAGGTAAAGGGGTGGTAGCTAACTGGTCAGTGATTGTTTATCCTTTAATAGACTTTTATTGAATAGATTCTAAGTCAAATTTAGTAAGGAGTATGAGCCACTGAGCCACACATTGGTTATGATATGGCTTGGAATGAATGTATTTAAGGGGATTAGTATGGGTGATGATGTAGTTTTTTAATTTAAGAGGTAATGGTAGAGCTTGGAGACTATAAAGACCAACATGAGATAAAGATTTTTGATATGGAAATATAAAAGTTCATAATCAATAAGTGTGTAGCTTATGTAGTAAATCACTTGTTCTCAATGGTTATCATTCTGATGTGAAATCATAGCACCCAGAGAATGGTCTGTTGTAGAGATGTAAAGGTATAAAGGTTGATTTTCCTTGAGTGGAATAAGAACCAATGGGGAAAGGAGATATTGTTTGAGTGTGTCAAAGCCTTCCTAGAAATCTATATTATGATGGAAAGAGACATCTTTTTTGAGGAGATGGTGAAAGGTTTAGTAATGATCTAATAATTGGGAGATGAAGTGGTGGATTGACTAAAGCTTGCCTTATGGAATACAGAGTTGCTTGATATTAGTAGGTGGAGGCATCTCTAGTATTGCTCAAACCTTAGTAGGGTCAACTTCAATAATATGGAGAGAAATGATAAAGCCTACGAGCTTACCAGAAAGGAAACCAAAGACACATTTATTTGGGTTTAGTCAAATGTCATATTGGAGGAGATAAGTGAATATGATTTTAAGAATCTTTAAGTGATCTTGGTGATGTTTAGAATTTTTGAGTAAGTCATCCACATAGTCTTCCATGATTTTGTGTGGGAGATCATGGAAGATATAAGTCATAGTACGTTTATAGGTGGCACCAATATTCTTCAGACCAAAGGGCATGACCTGATAATATAAATTCCCCCATGGGGTAATGAAAGTTGTCTTGTGTCAATCCTCAAGAGCAACCAAGATTTAATTAGAACCTAAGAACCCATCCATAAGTGATATAATCTCATGGTCAATTTTTAGATCAACAAGTTGGTCAATGCCTGGCAAAGGGAAGTCATATTTTGAACAAGTGAGGTTTAAGTCACTGTACTCAGTGCAGATGCAAATCCCTCCTATAATTTTATGATAGGAAAAATATTGGAAACTCATTTTGGGTAGTCGATGGGTTGGATAAAGTTAACAGAAAGGAGGCGTTGGAGCTCTTATTTGATAAGGAGAGTAATATGAGGATGTATTTTTCAAATCTTCTTCTTAACAATTTTAGCATCTCAATTGGTGATAATTTTATGGGTGACAATAGAGGGGTCAATACTAGGCATGTCATTATAATACAAAGCGAAGGCTTTTCTATGGTCATTAAGAAATGTGGAATAATTAGCTTACTTAGAGGAATCCAAATATTAGCCAATTTTAAGGACATGGGGGTTATCATGAGAGGACAAACTGATGTCAATGGTTAATTTATTTAAAATAGCTTATGTTTTAAATGGGAGTGATCATTGGATGTAGGAATCATCTACACCCATGTATGTGAGAATAGCATCATCATCTTGACATTAGATAGTGTTGATAGTGAGAGAGTCTTCATCAATCATTTTAGGATGAATAAGAGGAAGGGACCTTTTTTCCTTACCCTGGTGATAGGTGAAAGGCCCCAAATGGATGGCATTTATTAAAAAAAATTAGGAGGTATAGATACCTCTAATTTGGTAGGTGATGGTGGAGAAGAGAGTGGAGAAGGAGAGACTGGCTCTTCGATACTTACTAGATGAGAAGTTTTGGTGAGTTTAGTTGGTTTATCATAATCCACTCCATGCCTCTTTTTGGCTTTTTCAATGGTTTTGCTAGTGGGATACTCAATGGGCATATGAACACCCTACTCATAACAACCCAAATCAAATCCTTTCTAGCCACACTTATAAAGATAGGTGTGAGTGAAACCAGGCTTGCGTAGGAAAGAGAAGTCATAAGTAAATGGTTGTGGTGAAGAGGATGGATTATCGATGGTGGGAGCCTGATCAGTTCCCCCATATGTGAAATTAGTTTGAAGGTTAGGGGATCCATAAGGGATGACCATCTCAATACAAGGATAATAATTTAGGTACATATGAATCTTTTCATACTCTTTTGGAGTATGGAATATGTCGAGTGTCAACAAATGACATTATTTGAGTGATAGACATTTGAAAGTTTCATTCATGGGGTCTTTATCAGGAATTTCTATTACCGATATCTATGTAATTGGGGTAGTAGAGATTATAGAAGCTTCAAAATTATCATGCGAAGAAGATGATGTATATAATGGATTGAGAACATCATTGGGGCTATAAGTCATGTTGCATTTTTTTAAAGCAGGTGGGTCAGTAGAAATAACATGCACTTGCCCATTGTGCTCAAACTTGACATAGTAGTGCAAAGTTAAGGGCACACATGCCATAGCATGTATCTAAGGTTGTCTAAGTAGTATTTGTATTAGAAATCTCCTTATAAAACATAGAAGAGATCATAAAGTGTGTAGGGACCCACACAAATATGTAAGACAATAGTGCCCATCATAGTAACTATGGTATCATTAAAGGAGCAAAGCACCACGTCAGTTTGAGACATGCAATTATCAAGAAGAGCTAGCTATTTGTAGGCATGGGTAAAGATAATATTAATACTATCTCCCCCATCAATCATGACTCTTTTAACTTGATTTTGATTGATATATGTGGTGATAAAAAGGGCAAAATCCTAATCTTCAAGGTGTTAAAGTAGAATTTATAAATCACTAAAGGAAATCAAGGAGATGGAATTAAGAGAGCTAACCAAAGATGTAAGAGGTTGGGGATCATCAGGTTGTACCTCAACTACTTGTAAGGCACTAATCAAAGCTTGATGCTGTTGTGGTGAGGTTTGGATAAACTCATACAAGGACATTTTCATAGGGGTTTGGTGAAGTTGTTTCACCATTGAGCATTGAATAACTTTTGAAGATATTGGTTTTGGGACACCCAAGATGGAAATCTTGGGATTCAGAGGAGTGCCTTTGGAGAAGAGATGAGCTCAATGGGAAAAAACCTTTTCCTTAACTTTATGCTTTTGATTTTATGACCATGTGGCCACATTAACTATGTTGATCTGAAACATAGGTGAAGGAGGTGGCAAAGAGGGTACAATAACATTGTTGGGTTTGAATTCAGGTGGAATAGTATGAGGCATTATGGATACAGGAGGTGGAATAGTAGGAAGGCTAATGGGAGTATCAATAAAGAGAGTGTCAACATCAAAGTATTGCCAAATGATTATTGCGAGAGATTTACAACTCTCAATATCATGTCCAGGTGAACGATGATATAGACACACTTGTGTATCATCAAACCAAGATGGCTTCAGTCTAAGAGGACTATAAGACTTAATGGGAGGAAGAGTTATTGTAGAATATTGTAACAACTGATGTAGGAAAAAGATCTGAGATCTTATGAGTGGGATATCACTTTTTATTGTAATAGGAGTGGACACCTTCTTTAGTTTAGGAGTCGTAGGGGTGATTTTACATGGCACATTTTTAGGTGGTGGTAGAATCACATGTTTTTTTTACACTTTTTTCGTATTAGGTATCATGGTGTCAGATGTGAAAGGCCAAATAGGTGATAGAGGCATTAGTGGAGGTAACTTATCCTTTTGTTTTACTTGGATTGGTGATACTCTAACTAAAGTAGAGGGGTGTGGTCCTAAAATTGATGGTAAAGTTAAGGGTGGAAGAGGGAAGGCTCAGCGAGATCTAGGAAGCTTAATTTTTTTTGTAGTTCAAGTCATGAAACTCTAACTTGTGGTTGGAGATTTAGATTTAATTTCATATGTGGATGAATTAGGTTAGAGAGTGGGCGTATGCCTAAAGACCTAATCTAATTTAATGTGCTAGATTCTTATGAGGGTGAGGGCTCTGACATAGAAGGATGAACTTATGGTGATTTCGGTGAAAAATCTCTAAATTTTTCAAAGACCTTGGGGTAAAGGGTAGTGAGAGGGTTGGTGGTAAAGGTCAACACTCATGTAGGATAAAGAGTTTTAAGTCAGTCCCAAAATGCCATGTGATCTAGCTTTATGGAGTTAAGAAATTCTAGACTTTTCACTAACCATGAGAAGGGTTTAGATGAAATTGATGTAGGCCTTATGGTTTCTTCTTTAGAAGTCTAAGGTGATTGAAAAAGATGGAAATTATTGATCTCGTCTACCTCAGTCCAAAGATGAGAAAGAGCTATAATAGGGTCTTCTTTGAAAAAGATAAGAGAAGAGGCATGGTCTTCCATGGGTGTAAGAGAGGTAGGTGAAGAAGGATACACAAGGGGGTAGAGCATAGGTATAATTTCTCCCTCAACATGTGGGCAAGGAATAGGTAAAGTATGATCTTTTATAAGTAAAATAAATGTTAAAATTGGTTAAATTAGAATAGGCATAATAGGTCTCTCATCTACTGTAGGAGTAGATAACACTTACTATTCTAGCTACAAAGGAGGAGTGGATGGGGTACTATTTTCTATTGGTGGAGGAGAGGTAGGCATAGAGGGTTCCTGAAGAGGGTATAACATAGTGATAATTTTCCCCTCAACATGTAGTTATGAAATAGGTAAGGCATGGTCCTCATGTGGTAAGAGGATAGGTAACATTGGTGAAAAAGGAACTGATAATATATTATCCTCTAGTGGCAAAAGAAGTGGTAAAGGAGGCTCTTCCTCATGTGGGAGTAGAACATGTGAAGTAAGCTCTTCTACCTAAAGAGAAATAATGAGAAAAATAAATATCATAGATTGTGGGGGAGGAGTAGGTAAAATGGGTGCCTTCTATTGTGGGATAGGTTGAACTGGAGGTAAAGGAAAGACCATATTAACCATATGGATATTATGATCACATGAGTTATTAGTCATGGTCTGAACAATATTTTGATTAGGTGAATGGTTAGGAAAAGGTTATTTAAACACATCCATATTTTTATTAGTAGGCATATTTGAGTTATGCAAGATGAGATCACCCCTATCAAGCCTATCTTCAATAATGTTCTTGAATGTTTTAAAGTTATTAAAATTGTGGCCTTTGACTCAATGGTAGCCGTAAAACTCATCCTCCTTGTACCAAGTTGGAGTAGGATGGGAGGGGTCAAATTGTATAGGAGACTTGATTTAAGGAAGGGTTATGGCTCCTTATTATAATAGTTTTTCCAAAATAGATGTATATGACTCTTCAATGGGAGTGTATTGTCTTTGTTCATACCATTATTGGAATTGCTTGATCAAATTTTGGGAAATAAAGGAATTAGGTTAGTTTGTGGTTATGGAAGAAGCTAATTTAATGACCATCACATTAGCAAATCCTTTAGATTTTTAGTTAGAAAGAGAAGTTTTAGAAGAATAAGAGTCATTCAATTTGGAATTATCATTCTTACTGCATAACTTGACTCTATCTTCATCTATAGCTCAAATCTTGAGTTTTTATGCCATTGTAAAGGCTTCATCAAATATGCAAAAAGTTTTTACTTTAAGTGTGGATGAAATGTGCTTAGCACATGCCCTCAAGAAGATCTCAATAAGCTTAGGTTGGGGTAAAGATAGGGAGAGTTGATTGATTAAGCCTCTCTAACTAGTGATAAAATTTATGATAGACTCGTCATCAAATTGTCTAATAGAATAAAGGTCCATAATAGAAACCTTTTTAGAAATGTTAATAGAGAAATGGTCTAGGAAGTAAATGAGAAAAGAGAGTGTTGAGTTATAAAGCTATACCAATTTAGGGTAGCACCCGAAAGAGACATAGGGAAAGTGTGAAGTAATAAAACATTAGTGTGCCCTATTAAATAAAAAGCATGTCTAAATGCTCAAAAATACTTTTGTGGGTCCTTTTTACTCTAAAAATGAATAAATTTAGGGAGTTCCATTTGGATTTGATGAGGGTGAATAGGCATAGAAGGATGGATGGATTCATTGTATATCTGATCATAAGATAACACATTCTTTGGACTTGACACGGATGTTTCTAGATTAGACATCTTTTCCATCAGCATCTTAATGAGGTTTAGAGGGGGATTAGTTTGGGAGATACCCCCTAAGTTATAGGGAAGCTAATAGGAAGTAGAGGAAGCATATGACATAGCTTGTTGTGGTTGTGTTGACACAATATATGGATAATGAGTCATAGGCTAAGGGGTAGAAACAAAAGGGGCTTATCCTATTGGGTTAGAGACTATGCTTTGGTTGGATGTTGTTGTTATAGGTTGGGTTGTTGGCATGGTTATACTAGGTAAAGGGTGAGTCATAATTTAGGTAATTATAGGTGCAAGAGTAGATGGGATAGGTACCACCAAATTTTGAAATGGTGTTAGACTTGATTGAACTACCTATGGTTGTGAAGGCAAGGAATTCACGCTAGGATTTAAGTGGGATTGAGTGGTTGGTGATGCTAAAATTTGGATATTTTTTATGGTTGAATTACTTATCAAAGTAGTGGTTTGAGTAACCATGGGGAAAATAGTAGAGATCGCTAAAACTGAAGTTGTCCCCATTAGAGAAGTTGGCATACCATATAATGGGTCACCTGAATAATTATGGGTTTGGCTCATGGCAAGGTAATGTTAAAAGGCTACCACATTGCAATCAAGAAATTCACCAAAATCTTGATCTCCTTTAGGCACAATGAAAATTTGGTTTAGGCTAGGAGTATGTTCCATCATAGAATCAGTAACAAGAGAGGAAAGTGAAGGTGGTTACTGGCTTGTGTAATCAATAAGAATTTTTGCTTGGGCTCACATCAATACCATGCAAGAAGAAGTATAAATTGTCTTAATACTCTATATTAGTAATAGAATAAGGAAAAATTAGGTTTAGGTGTAGGTATGTAGGTTATTTTATCTTTCTATTTTGAGTAAATTAAAATTACATAGTCATTAGTGTCGATCACTTGACAAATGTCGGTAGTTAAAGTTTGCTAACATTGATGGGATTAACTGATGTCAGTAGGTTAAAGTTTGCCAACACCAGTGGGATTAACTGATATTGGTAGGTTAAAGTCTGCCAACACAGGTGGGATTAACTGATAGTAGATTTAATATTTTATAAACCTAGAGGTATAATCTAGGTAAAATAGAGGATGCAAGAGGTCTATATAAGGAGAATGAACACTCAAAAAATATGATATAATAGGTTATACAACCTGAGTATTATAAATGGTGTTGATTTTGTAAATCAATGGAAAAACATCCTTACCAACTCCAAAATATATAAAGTAATAAAAAAGTAGAAAAAGAACATACATCTACTAATTATTAACTCCTAGAGATTAATTTTAGTCTCATGTTGTCTTACACCTTAATAAGATAGTGAGAAGAGAATTTGGTTACTGAAGGTACTTGAAAGCAATCTAGAGCTAGTTTTAGGTTAGTTTTGGTGCTCAAGAGGAAATATGTGTTAGACTAGGTATGTGGCTTATTATAGAAGCTTACTCCCCACACTTCATAGCCATGAAGCCAAGCCAGGTTGCTTAGCCAAAATATACCTTATTCCTAGAGTTTATACTCTACTAAAGAGTGGAGTAAGTTCTCCCTTTGGTAGTGAAATCCAAGTAGGATAGCTGGGTAGGGTAAGGTTATCCACCAGGTGATGAAATATCGATGAGCCTTGTCTCAGGTGAGTTTAGATATTTGTTTTTATGAGTGTGATTTTATTTTTTAACATAAGTGTACTATGATTCATTCATAATGCCCATAATTAACTAGGTGAGCTAATATGTAGTAAGAAAATAATGAAGTGTAGTAAATTTTAAACCCAAATCTAAAGTGTTTAGATTTGAATGAAAACAATGATGAAATAGAAGAGAATGAAATTCACTATCTTAATGTGCATGCAAGAAATAAATAAAGAAGATATTCTTTTAACTTGTAAGAAAAATGATCAATTTCTTTTAGAGGAAAAAGGAAGAGATGAGTGGCAAGAAAGAAGAAACATTAGTTTATTGCCCTTAAACAGAAAATAAAATGTTGAATATTTCGTATTGAGGGAGAAAAGAAGGAGAAAGTGTAAAGAATGAAATTTTCACTATCATACACCTATATGCATGCTTAAAACAAGCAATGAACCCAAAAAAACCTCTAGTGTCCCATCAAGCATGCCAAAAATGTTTCAATAAATTTTGAATCTATTTGATGTTTAAGGAGAAATAGAGATGAAGGGTAGGGATTAGATATTAGAGAGAACCCAGATTGGTTGTGCATTGTATCTAGATGATGTTGATCACTCCTCTTTGGTATGGGAGGACTACCTATGAATAAGAAAGTAATACCACCAAAATTATTTGTTAGCAGATATATGAGTGGGCTACCAAGCTACATGCTTGTTCCTAGAAGTGTCAAACTTCCTTAGGGATGATAGTCCACTTTTTAAAATAAAATTGGTAATGAATAACAAAATAATAGAGCGATTAAGAGAGATATTTTTACCATTCTTATATTTTGAATGCAATATAGAGTGATATAGTATAGGTAATGTGAGTTATTGATGTTTTTAGAGATGGTTGAGGCAGGCTCAGGGAGGTTAGTGGAAATACATAGTCACCAACATCAGTTAGGCTATCAATGTTGATAAGGAGATATGGATGATATTGATTATATTACCAATGTCAGTTATGTGACTGATGTTGGTAGGGGCATTAGGTCCTTAGGGGGTTTTAGGAAACTTTTTTAAACTAGGAGATGGATGTTGTTTAGGTTTATGAGATTGGGAAGAGTCATAAGGGAGTGTGTAAGACTTAGGTGGGTCTACATATAAGGTTGGTATGTTTGGAGTAGATAAAAATAGATCAAGGAGTTTTATAACTCCTCCATAGGGAGAGTTGAAATGTTCATAAAATGATAAATAGTACAATGTAAATTAATTATAAAATGATTGTTTAGAGGAATTACTAAAACACAGAGATATAATTAGCTGATGAAATAGATAAACCATGGGTGTTGAATGGATGGCTATGGTGAGGCATGTTGAAGCAATAGGTGAATAGAAAGACAAGCATGTAATATTGATTCAGAAGAATCCAAGCTCTATGTAGTATATCAATTCCTAATCTAGACTAATTTATGTAGAGTAACGATAAGTTTGAATGTAGAAAATTGAATGTCAAAGCCTATATATAAATAATTGAGTTTTTTATTTCTACTAACTTACACATTAGTTTAGAATTTGGCTTAAGTAATCAACGCCAGTGATCCCACTGATGTCAGTCATGGGTTGACCGACGTTGGTGCCATGAGAATAGGTAAAAAGATTATTTTATCCTATTTTCTATTCCTTATCATGCCAAGTGTGGTATCCATTAGGAAATGATAGAAATGCAAGGTTAAGAAGGATGTAGTTAGTTAGGAATTTATTTCTAGGGTGAGAAAAAGTCATGGGTAGTTAGGATTAGGGGACTAAGTCTTGAGGTGACTCAGAGGATAAGAATTAGTCTTATGATGAGGTAGCCAGGTAAGGTGGCATAAGTAGTGTTTAATTAACTTAATTAAATATTTTAAATTAATTACATGTGTGAGGGGTAAAAGCATGGGTTAGAAAGGCTAATTATTAAAAAGGGACTCAAGGGGGGATTTTGACATAGGGAGTTATACATGTGTGTGACATAATTTTAGTGTCTACATTTATCCTTTTTGTCTTGTAATTTGTACTGACAAGTTGCAAGACAAAAATAGGAGTTAAATGCTTCAGGTATTGGATGAGGTATCCCCCCTCAAAATGAGAACTGATGGAGGAGAAACTAGAATCGAGTATCATTTTGATAAGAAGTGAATTGGATGAATGAATGTTAAGTGAGAACTTGGCATCATTATTAACATGTATACTAGTATGAGTTATAGTTGACAAAATTAAGAATAGGTAAATGTGATGACTCAGATAGAAATAACCAAATCATAGCTTATAAGTGATAGTTGATAAGGTTAAAATGGTCAAAGTTGTGGCTCTAATGGTCTATATGTTCTAGGTATCTGAGGTAGTAAGTGCCCCTATAAACACAAAAAGTTACAGGTGATAGGACTAGCTTGGTTGTGATCCAAAACACCTGATATATATGTGTGTGTATAATAGCCAACTATAGGGAGGTAGCATAAGCAATCAAGATAAGCAATACAAAGGTGGTTTAAAAGGATCAGTGGTCAAGGATATATTCATGATCTCTGGTCAAAGTCATTATGGGTGGAGATTTAAGTGATCTCTAAGGTTGATTGTCATGATTGGGAGATATATGTGATATTCAAGTTGGTTGTCATGGTCAGGGAGATATATGTGATCTCCAAGTAGCCATAGATTAATGGTATAGTCCAAAGGGTTGTGGTTGGGGTTTAAAACTCTAATTTAAGGGTCCTAACGTTAGTTATGTTATCAAGATCAATAATAAGTATTGTCAATGTCAATAGCTTAGGTTAAGGATGTCGACATTGATGGGAAACCAAACTTAACAAAAAGTGGTTTGGTGGCCCACCATAACTTAGTTGAAACATTTAATTAGAGATAAAAATAACTATAAGTGCTAGTGAGATGGCAGAGCTAAGAGGGGACCCAACTAGAGGTGCACCACCATAAAGGCTAGCTATTTTAGCCTAGAGGAGATAGAGAGATGAGTTAATATCCTCCATGAGTTGAATTTGAGTTTAAGTTTTCTAATTTGTTATTTTAGTCTAAATTTAAAATTTGGGTGGAAAAAATGCATTTAGGGGGGTAGGAAATGGGGTGGGGTAGGTTTAGGTGAATTTGGGATGGATTTGGGGGTAGTTTATAGGGAAAAACTCAAAAGGGGGAGATGAGTTGTTCATCCCTAGGGCCCAACTAGTCATCAATGTTGATGGGGTTCACTGATGTTAATTAACATGGTGATGATGTCAATAGGGTCCACCAATGTTGATCAACACCAAGCACTAATATCGGCATATAAGACTGATGTTGGTGACCTTGAAAAATCCAAAATAGCAAAAAAAGCCAATTTTAGATTCCTAATTGAAGTAGTCAACTAATCTAATAGTTGAGCTAGCCTCAGAAGACCCTATGTCAATTGAGTGTTACCTACATAGCCCAGTTGAGGGCCTCAAGCCATTGTAGCTCTCCCAATATGTAGGAAGCAAGATTTGAGGTATGGTTAAAATTTTAATAAGGAAAATGGTTAGGAAAAGGTAGGTTGAAATAGGTCATGGGACATAAGGCTTAAAAGATAGGTTGTAGGGTCAAGGGTTTATAATATAATCCATGGGGCCTAGAGTTGTGATAGGAAGTTAGGCCTAGGGTGGAGAGATAATCAATGAGGCCTAGGTTTAATATGTAGGCAATGAGGCCTATTGTGGATAGATAGGCAATGAGGCCTAAGGTTTAGGTGGGAGACTAGGATAGGTAGTTAGCTGGGTATATGGCTGAGCTAACCTCAGAAGACCCCATGTCAACTAAGTATTGCCTACATAGCCTAGTTGAGGGCCTCAAACCAATGTAATTCTCTTAGAGAGAAGGGAAAAAAGGGTGGTGGGTTATATTGGAAAGTATGTGAGTTAAGGTGTGTGTGTGGATGCAGGCTAGGTAAGAGTTAATGCTATGAGATCAAGAATCTATGATATTGACATGAATGAGGAGGTATGTCACTCTAGATAAGTGGGAGCACATGGTAGACATAGAGTTAAGAGGTGTGCTATAATATTTTAGAGCTGCATAGGATGTTAGTTTGATGAAAGCATTGATAGAGAGGTGGGATCACACCACCAACACCTTCCATTTGTTGATCAAAGAGTTGAAAGTGACACAGGAGGATGTTTACAAGATTTTATGGTTTCCACTCTAGGGTGAGGAGCTCTTCTCATGTTTAAGAGAGGAGTATGATATTCACATGGTTACATTGGCTGGAGAGCATATTAGTGAGGTGACCTATCACTCAGTGAGCTTTGGATACGAGCCAGTGTACACTACTAATGAGGAGCAACATTAGTTGATCATCTTGATGATGATAGGGATTATAACATATGCACTACCAAATGTATATGGTGGGAGATTTCCTATTTCATTGATAGGTGTTTTGGCATAGATGGTTGAGCAGCAAACCATATTTATATGGGGACTAGCTTTTCCAGCATAGTTATATAAAGAGTTGTGAGGGTTGAGGCTACAATGATGGTATAGTTTGTGTGTTGATAATTTACTCCATTTTTGGGCATATGACCACATCATGGTGACATGACCATTGGGGTTACCCACCATAATTGCAGCTAGTTTTAGGGTCAATTTTAGATGGTGGAGAGATGGTATGGCCCAAACATGAGTAAATGGCATAGTGTGAGATATTGATCATTATAGGTACATGATAGAGGGATTGATTCCCATAGATATTGTTTGGATGCCCTACCTAACATTTAGAGGATAGGCAGAGCATCTTGTTAGTTTATAGATCATGTTATGGGTTAGAGGAAGATGAGCTAGAGAGATAAAGATGATACCTATGGCATGGTTCATAAGATAGTTTGGCTTGTTACAATATATACCTCCTACCTTTCCTTGATATAGGAGGGATGATATAGAGGTATCCCTACCCTTGCCCTAGGAGACAAATGGGCTATATTTTGAGGAGTTATCAGTAGGCTGAGGTGTAAGAGATCTTGGATGTACAGTAGCTTATCTAGCTTGGTGGATAGGTTTGCATCCCATGGTTCAAGTCAGGAGGCCACCACCAAATTTATAGGGAGTGATGAGAGAGAGAGATGCAAATGTATAGGCCTAAGATGTAATGGTACAAGCATAGGATGTAGTAGTATAGGCCTGAGGTGTGGCTGTGTAAGCTTGAGATGTAGCACAAGTATAAGTATTGGTCTTACAAGGATAGGGTGTGACATTGAAAGGCCAAGCAGGGCATTACAGGGATAGGTCAAGGAATTATAGGGTTAGTTTACTATATTAATAGTAGAGAGGGATATTTTGAGAGTATTAGGGTAGGCTACTCCTCATCCACCATAAGGACCAGTACAAGGACCTTCAGTAGGTGTTATGGGTCCATCGTAGATGGTATTTATAGTGAAGTAAAATACTACCCTTGATGAGATTACTTACTATGAGAGGGCCATCAAGGAGTTTGCATAGATTTAGAGGTGTTTCAAATTTATATAGCATAAGAGATTAGTGACACATGCCATGGCTTCTAGCTCATGCAGACATAGATAGGTAGAGAGTGGTGATGACACTGCTTCTTCATGACCATGAGTATAGCCTTGAGTATTCTAAATGCTATATTTTGTTATTGATATTAATATATATGTTGTATACACACCATCCTATGAGCTAAAGATGAGAGATATATATTTTGAGGGAGAGATCATATTGATATGGTCCATTGATGTAGATTCATGTTTAGCATATATATATATGAGATGTATTATTTTAAGATGTGTTATTATGAAGGTTATGATTTTGATCTTATTATAATGATGTGGATGTTTATATTATTTTAATGTTATGTTAATGTTTAGCATGTTAGTTGAGTTAGACTATCATTTCCCATGTGTGTGATGGTATATGCATAGTTGATTTGTTAGCTTCATCTTAATATTTTTATATATTTGTGATGGTGTATACTTTAAATAAATGAAGTAGGCTTGATAGTGTTTTAATAAATTTTTCATCTTAACAAAGAAATCAACATGTGATTGGAATGGGAAATAAAGAGGTAGGATGCTCATGTAATGGCAAAGACCATAATCATAACATAAATAGGTTCAAGAATATGAGCCTCTTTCATGCTTTGCATCATTCGACTATTTTTTTTGTTAGAGAAACATCATACTCACCTTGTGTCAAGTGAGTTCAAAGTCCCTCGAAAGAGTATAAGGGGAAAAGGGTAAAATGAGTGAGAGTGTTTGGGTAGTGCAACCTTCTTAGTGGGGATGGTATGCCCCTTCTATGGGTGACCCAAGAGCTACTATAGGCAAGTCCATGACTTAAAGTTTTTTTTTTTTTTTTTTTGGTGTAAGCTGATCAATATGGGAAGCCTATAATTGGATTTTGTTTTTGTTGAGGTCATATCAAGCTGATCAATATGAGAAATGTTTTTAAATCAGTATTTCCCTTGATAACAAAGCTTGGTCTAGCCATCCTTCAAGGGAGTGGTCTAAGCATTTATTTTTTAGTTTTAATAGTTGTCCTTCAAGAGAGAAGTCTATTTATAGTATCAAGGAGAAGTTACGTAGTTGTCCTTTAAGGGATTATTATACATTGAGAATCATGACCTAAGAGATTATAACTTGTCTACATATCCCTTTTTTTTATTTTTTTTAACTTTTAGTCATGGACAAGACTATAGAGGCTTAGATGTTTTCCACTTTGAGGTAAAAACCATAGCACTTCATAGGTTAACTAAGTGTGTAGGAGTAAGGGCTAAGAGGAAGAAAGATGAATGTAATAGGGTTGCTCAAGGGACAAGATCAAGTTAAACACGAGGTGAAGAATCACTTGATTAAAAAAAGAATTGTCATAGTGCAAAGCATTTAAAGGCTTAGGTTTTGGCTTTCCTTTGAAAGAAGACAAGTGATAAGTTCTTGATCCATATTTATGAGTTATGATGTAGGGTCAAAGCCAATTAGGAGCAAACTTACCCAATTTTCTTTTGTCCATGTTCATCACATGTTGATTTTCCTTTAAGATGAGATCTTTGATATTGAAATCTTTCTCCTTGAGGTTTTTATTGTAAGCACATTTGATACTCTCTTGATAGATTTAGAGGTGGTTGAGGACTATGAGATGATGTTCATCAAGCAACTTGAGTTGAGAAAAATGTTCTTGGTGAAATTCATCATTAGTAAGTATGTTTTGTAGAGAGATATGAAGATAAAGAATTTGGACCTCAAGAGGCAAAATAGCTTCTATTCCATAGACCAAGGAAAAAGGTGTAGCACTTTTAGGGGTTTGAATTCTAATATGGTAAACCCATAAAACAAAGGGAATGTGCATATGTTAATCTTTACCAAAATCATTGACTACTTTCATGAGTATTCTGGTTAAGGTTTTGTTAAAAGTTTCTACCTATCTATTTGCTTATGGATAGTACAGTGACGAGAAGCTTAATTTGAATCCCAAGGTGTCACAAAGATTTTGGATAGTCTTATTTTTGAAATATTTGTCATTATCTATTATAATTTTATGGGGGATACAAAATGATAGATGATGAGATGCTTGATAAATTTAAAAAAAATCTCAACCATAGTGGAGATAAGAGGAATGGTCTCGACCCACTTGGTGAAGTATTTAGTGTTAGTAATGATAGAACAGTGATGGAGAGATGAATGAGAGTTAATTTCACTGATTAGATCCAAGCCCCATTGGGAGAAGGGCTAGAATTCTTTGGTAACTTGTAATGCATGGATTGGAATCTGAAGGAGGTTAATGTGTTGCTGACATTTGGTGTAACACCAAAGGTAATCACTATAGTCTTGATGGGGTTTTGGCCAATAATATTTGAGTTAAAGGATATGCTTAGTAACTACATAACCATTGAAATGTCCACCACAAATATCATCATGGACTTCCTTAATGGTGAAGGGTATCTTAGTAATAGTGAGGCATCTAAGGAGGAGACCATCAAAACCTCACTTATAGAGAAGTCCCCATAGCATAGTGTAATGAGTGGCATGTTTCATGAAGGCACACCTCTCATTATTGGAGAGGTCAGAAGTGGTAATAGAAAAGGAAAGGTAATCTATGAGTTGTTTATACCATAAGTCATGTGGGTTGTGTGTTAGATTTATAACAAAAATGATGTTAGTTGATACATAGGAAGGTAATGTTAAGTGATGCATAGTGACAAATTTTCAAGGAAGAGGGTGAAGAGGGTATGTGTGAAGCAAGTGAAGCTATTATGTCAGCAAACTTTTTTGTAAATCAAGGAACAGTTTGCAAGAGGTAAGAGTCAAATGATCCTAATAGTGTATCTACATGATGTTTATATCCCTGTAGAATTTCATTTTTGCATAAGTAAGAATCATTAACCTGATTAACCACTAGATAAGAGTCACCAAAAATGGTTATTGATTTGACACCCAAGAAAATAGCCATTTTAAGCCCTAATATCAAAGCTTATACTTAGTCATATTGTTAGTACATTCAAAATCTAGTTTAAATGATAAAGGCATAGGTTCACCATCAAGAGGAATAATAATGACCCCCACACCCCCACCGTGTTGACATTTAGACCCATCAAAGGACATCATCATTTGATAAGAGATCTCATCTATGGAGAGCATTGTGATGGATTTGTCAGGGAAATCAAGGTATGAAGGTTAGTTGTTAGGTAAAAGGGTGACAGCTAACTATTCAGTGATCATTTGTCCCTTTATAGACTTTTGTTGAATAAATTCTAAGTTAAATTAAATAAGGAGCATAAGCAACTGAGCTACACATTGGTTATGATATGGCATGGAATGCATGTATTTGAGGGGATCATTATGGGTGATGATGTAGGTTGTATTATTTAAGAGGTAATGGCAGAGCTTGGAGGTTGTAAATACCAACATGAGACAAATCTTTTTGGTATTGGCATATCAAGTTTCATAATCAATAAGTGTTGGTATGAGTATCTTGTCAATTTATAGAGCATGTTATGGGTTAGAGGGAGATGAGTTGGAGAGCTAGAGATGATACCCATGGCATGGGTTAGAAGATAATTCAATTTGTTGCAGGATGTATCTCCTAACTTTCCTTGATATAGGAGGGATGATATAGAGGCACCCCTACCCTTGCCCTAGGAGATAGATGGGCCAAATTTTGAGGAGCTACCACCAAGCCCAAGTGTAGGAGATCCTAGATGCACAATATCTTATCTAGCTTGGTGGATAGGTTTGCATTCCATAGTTTAGGTCAGGTGACCACCACCAAATTATGAGTGATGAGAGAGAGAGATGCAATAGTAAAGGCCCAAGGTGTGGTAGTGTAGACCTAAGATGTAGCACAAGCATAAGTATTGGTCTTACAGGGATAGGTTATGACATTGTAGGGCCAAGTTAGGGTATTAATGGGCTAGGTCAGGGCATTATAGGGTTAGGTTACTACACTAATAATAGAGAGGGATAGTTTGAGAGCAATAAGATAGGCATCTATTCTTCCACCATAGGGACCAGTATAGGGGCCTTCAGTAGGTGTGATGGGTCTCTTGTAGACTATATCTCTAGTCAAGTACAACAATACCCTTGATGAAATTTCTTAATATGATAGGGCCATTAGGGAGTTTCCATAGATTCAGAGGTATTTTGAGTTTAGAGAGTATGAGAGATTAGTGACACATGCCATGGCTTTTAGCTCATGCAGATGTAGACAGCCAGAGAGTGGTGATGACATTGCTTCTTCACGAGCACGAGTATAGCCTTGAGGATTCTGAGTGCCATATTTTATTATTGATATTTTTATATATGTTGCTTACACACCAGCCTATAAACCAAAGATAAGAGATGATACTAATATGATCCATTGATGTACATTCATGTTTATCATATATATATATATATATATATATATATATATATATATATATATATATATATATATATATGAGATGTATTATTTTGAGATGCATTATTATGATGGTGATAATGTTGATCTTATTATAATGATGTGGATGTTTATATTATGTTAATGTTATGTTAATGTTGATAATGTTAGCTGAGTTAGACTAGCATTTCCCATATGTGTGATGGTATATGGATAGTTTATTTGTTAGCTTCATATTAGCATTTTTCTATATTTGTGATGGTGTATGCTTAAAATGAATAGGTTGGTTATGTTATTTTATTTTAGAATGTTTCCATGTTTTTCATGGTGTATGCTTAAAATAAATGGAGTAGGTCTGATAGTGTTTGTATGAATTTTTAATCTCAGTAGAGAAATTGACATGTGATTGGGATGGGAAATAAAGAGGTAGGATAATCATGTATTGGTAAAGACCATAATCATAACATAAAGACTCAGGAATATGAGCCTTTTTCATGGTTTACATCATTTGACCATTTTGTTTATTAGAGAAGCATCGTACTCACCTTGTGTCAAGTGAGTTCAAAGTCCCTTGAAAGAGTATGAGGGGAAAAGGGTAAAATGAGTGAGAGTGTTTATGTAGTGTAACCTTCTTAGTGGGGATGGTATGCCCCTTTTGAGGGTGACTTGAGAGATACTATAGGCAATTCCATGACATAATTTTTTTATTTTATTTTTTTTGGTGCAACCTGATCAATGTGGGAAGCCTACAATGGGATTTTGTTTGTGTTGAGGTCATATGAAGCTTATCAATACAAGAATCTTTTTAAAATCATTATTTCCCTTGATATCAAAGCTTAGCCTAGCCATCCTTCAAGGGAGTGGTATAAGCATTTGTTTTTGAGTTTTAATAGCTATCCTTTAAGGGAGTAGTCTATTTATAGTATCAAAGAGAAGTTACGTAGCTATCCTTTAAGGGAGTAGCCTACATTGAGAATCATGACCTGAGAGATTATAACTTGTCTACATATCCCATTTTTTTTGTTTTTTATTTTATTTTATTTTATTTTTTAGTCATGGACAAGACTATAGAGGCTTAGGGTTGAGGGCAAAACCATAGCACTTTGTAGGTTAACTAAGTGTGTAGGAGTAAGGGTTAATATCGGAGGATTTGCCAAAGTCTGAATAATGAGGATGCACGAGTCATGGTTGCATGGGATGAAGCAAGTGAATACCACAAAATGATAAAGTAAATGAAATCAAAAACAAGAGACAATTACATAGACAATTTGGAGAAAAGCCAATATTCTATTAACATAGAATGGCCAAAGTGAAGAATACATATAGGAGAGCTAGTAAGTAACTCCTCCATAAATGGTGGTCAAAGCACCCCAAGAATAGACTGTAACTCCTCCATAAAAGGTGGTGACAAGGTGTTAAAAATAGAGAAGTAACTCCCATACCTAGAATAGCCAATTAAAGGAGTTACTTATGACATTCTTATGACACCTATGACACATCTATGACACACATCTCCACATAAGCTAGCCTATCCCATGAATGTAGGAAAACTCTATGTATGCACAAATATATAATTTATCTAATTAAATAATAGGGAAAAATAAAATGGGTCCTGGCAACTAGGCCTCATGAGGTACCCATGTACAAATGCAATCTCTCATAAGATAGAGAAAAGGAGAAAACCCATAGGAAAAAACTCCCCCCCCAAAAGAGAGACATAAAAGAAATGAAGAGGCTAGTGGGCCCCCCCAAAGATGATGATATTGTAGATGTGGACCACACCCCAAGAAGAGCTCATAGATGACTGAATTGTCTCTCAATGAAAGGTTTGGTGAAAATATCTACAACCTGCTCTGAAGACTAATAAAAAATCAAGTCAATGACCTAACTATGAATAAGCTTCTGAATGAAATGCATGTGAATCTCTATGTTCTTGGTCCATTGGTGCTGAACTAGATTCTTGCAAATTTGAATGGTACTCTGGTTGTCATAATAAATGATGGTGGGCTGCCTAATAGGATTGCCAAACTCAAAAAGTATCCCATGAAGCCAAATAGCCTCATTAGTTGCATTAACAATTCCCCTATACTCTACCTCTATGGATGATATAGAAATAGCATTTTGCTTCTTGCTAGACCAACTGATAAGACCAAAACCTAGAGAGAAACTATAACTAGAAGTGGACTTGTAAGTTTGTGAATCACCAGCCCAGTCTAAATCTATATATCCAACCAAGTCAACCTCTATGCCAAATTTGTAATGAATCTCATATCTATGTGAACCCTGTATGTAATACAAAATCCTCTTAACTTCTTTCTAATGCAGCTCATGAGGTTCCTGCATAAATCTGGAGACAAGTCCCACTATATATGATATGTCAGGCCTAGTGTGAGTCAAGTAGATGAGACTACCAACAATTTATTGATACCGAGTGGCATCAACCAATGGTGAAGAATAGTCAGCCTCAAGCTTGACTCCTAATAGAAAGAGAGTCAGAGATGGCTTGTAATCAGCCATGTGAAACCGAGCCAATAAGTCAAGAGCATACTTAGGTTGTACAAGAGAAATCCCTAAATTTGACTGTGAGATCTTGATGCCAAAGAAGTAGTGCAACAAACCCAAGTCTATCATGTCAAATCTATCTTGGAGAGATGCCTTCACTACTGCAATAGCATATGAAGAACTTCTAGTGATCAAAAGGTCATCAACATAAAGAACCAGAATCAAGAGTGAGTCATCCTGCCACAAAAAGTAGACATTATGATCAGAATGGCACCTAGTGAAACCCGATGTGAGAAGGAAGGAATCCATCTTGGTGTACCATGCCTGAGGGGCATGTTTGAGGCCATAGATAGATTTCCTAAGTCTGCATACTAAGGAAGAACCCTAAACAAATCTTGGCATCTGCTCCATGTAGATCTCCTCCTCTAGGTCTCTGTGAAGAAAGGCACTCTTCACATCCATCTAGTGCACATCCCAACCATGTGTTGTAGCAATAGCTAAGGTGAGTTGGATAGAATTCATCTTTGTAATGGGTGCAAAGGTCTCTGAGTAGTCAATGCTTGCCACCTGTGAGAAACCCTTGTCAACCAATCGCACCTTATACTTATCAACCAACCTATCTACTACAAACTTGATCTGATATATCCACCTACTTCGAACCATCCTCCTTCCCTTAGGAAGTGAATTCAAGTCCCAAGTGTGATTTTTGATTAAATAATAATATTATTCCTCCATAGCACTATCCCACTCAAGTATTCCCGATGCCTATTGAAAAGTCTATGGATCTAAAACTGAGGCAAAGAAGGCATGTGGATCTCTCTAAAAATCCCCCTTAGTACATCGATCATCTGTGGGATCTCCTACCCAAGTGCCAACACTCTAAAGTGTCTATATGGCCCAAAGTGGCTCAAAAGTGGGTGAGTCAGGTCCTAACTCCTCATCCTATGATTGACTAGAGGTGGACGACTCTACATCACTATCCTCACTATTTGAACTCGAAGAAGATGTCTCTGGCTCAAGAACTTGTTGTGACTAATCTGAATTTGAGGAATCATCATGAAGAAGTAGATCTGATTAGAGATAAGAAGTGTCAAGTGTTGAGTCTCTAGGACTCTTGAAAGTGGACACTTCTCTCAATGAACAACTCATGAGTGGTTAGATCTAGAAGGTGATACCCCTTAATACCATCCAGATATCCTACAAAGATGTAAGGCTTGGACTGACGTTCCATAGCTTTGCTTTCTTCTTCGGTATGTAGGCCATGGTTGGGGATCCAAAAACCCTAAAGTGCTCAACATTAGGTTTCCTTTTATGTCAATCTTCAAAGGGTGTTATCCCTTTCAAAGCTTTGTGAGGAACCCTATTTTGAATGTAGCAAGCAAAAATGATGGCTTCGGCCCAGTAATATGGTGCTAAGGGTTTGGAGTGAATCATACAACTACCCATCTCTTTCAAGAACCTATTTTTGTGTTCTACAACCCCATTCTATGAAGGATTATAAGTGACTATGCACTGCAAATCAATCCCCTCTATGGTGAAAAATTGCTCAAACCTATTGCTGACATACTCCCCTCTATTATCAATTCAAATAACCTTGATGGATTTCTCACTCTATTTCTCAACAAGAGCCTTGAAGTCTAAAAAAATTTCAAACACTTCAGACTTTTGTTCGAGAAAATATATCCAAGTGTACCTAGAGAAATCATCAATGAAAGTGAGAATGTACTTGGCCCTTGTGAAAGATGGTTTGGGAAAGGGTCCTGATACGTCACTATGGACTAACTCCAAAGGTTGTGAAGCCCTCCAAGCTTTGTCTTTATCAAATTTTTCTTTGGGATGCTTCCCAGGGGAGCACCCCTCACAAAGTCCTTTTGAGAATTGGACACGAGGCAAGCCAATGACCATGTCATGTTTACAAAGTTGCTCAAGGTAGCGGTAGTTAAGGTGGCCAAACCGCTCATGCCATAATTTTCTAACTCCATCTGAATGAGTTAGCAATGTTGTTGGAGAAGAATCAGGTGCAAAATGTGAGGTGTATAACTTTGCTTGGTGATCTACCCTACCCACTGCCACTATAGTATCACTATACAACTCCCTGATAGCCATTGAATCTAGTGAAACCTCAACTCTCATGCCCTGACCAATGTGATTGATATGGTATACTGATAGGAGATTGATTGAAAGAGAAGGAACACTTAGAACATTATTGAATTTTCCTCCTTCCATTTCAACTAACCCTCTCCCTGCAACAAAAACTGATGTGTCATCACCTAAACTAATTAAAGTCATGCTACAAGGCTCTAAAGATGAAAACTCAATTAGTGAAAAGCCCAAGTGGTGAGAAGCACCCGAATCAATGACCCATGATGTTATAGAAGTTGAAGTTGCTACAAGGGCCTTGCCCTTTTCTTTCTCCTTACCCTTGCCTTTTGTCTTAGTAGAATCTTGGGTAGATGAATTTTGCTTGATGGACTCAGGAACAACTATGTTGTGCTTCTCTAGAAGATGAGTTAGGTGATCTATTTGTTTTTTCATGCATTTGTGTTTATCATGCTCTATCTTCTTACAATAGGCACACTTAACCTTCTCCTTCTTAGGTTTAAAATTGGAGGAGGAAGACTCAATGTTGTTTTTGGCAGGATTATTGTTTTCTTTCTTCTTCTCCTGGTCCTTGTTCTTTTTCTTCTTCTCTTTTGTTGAAGTCTTATCCTTACCATTTCCAGCTATTAAAGCTTGGGGTTAAGTAGACTTCAATGTTCCCATTTTAATTAGCTTATCTTGCTCCCTAGTCAAGTTAGCAATGAATGAATCTAAAGAAGGCATTTTCCATGTAGTGCCAAGGGCACTTTTTGTGGCATGGAAAGTGGAGACAAAAATTGAATAGCTTGGACCTAACTTTATGAGAATAGAAAGGATGAGTTGATCATCTTTTTTTTATATCCTGTATTCTTTCAATCACAATATGAGGGCCTTAAAACTAGTGAAGAAGTCCTATAGGGTGTCAAAGTTGCTAGGACTTAGACTTATGAGTTCGTTTTCGAGCTCATGACCTCTCATCTCATCAAGCTTCCCAAATAAGACTTATAAGGTGTCCCATATGTCTTTGGAAGTCTTGGAAATTTATAAATAGAAGAGAAGTTCTAGAGACATAGACAAGCTCAATAATCCATAGGCTTCATCACTACGGTTGTACCACTTGACCTTTTCAGCATCAGTGTTGGGTTCTACTTCAGTACCCATGGTGATCCTATACAACCCTTTGCTTCTAAGAATGATTGACATTTTAACCTTTCATTCATGATATTTGAAGGGTGTTAGGGGTTTAAGTTGAAAAGAATCTATTTTAAGCTAAATTTAGGTGAAGTTGTGTTGATTGCAAGTTGTGAAATTATGCAAAAAAGAGAATGAAAGCAAAGATTACAAGTGCTGAAAATTAATCACACCCCCCACAAAATGTTGAGCCCCCTCTAAATATGCAATTTCATGCTCAAAAGACGTTGATCTCAGCCGATAATGCATCTTAGAGAAATCAATGCAAGACTTTAAGCAAACAGGATGTTGGACTCAGTCGAAAATGTGTCTTGGGAGACCCAAATTTTAGGCGCTTTATAAACTAATGCATTTTTAACAAATAAAAAGACTACACTATGTAAAATTGAAATACAAACACTTTTTCAAAAAATGGCACCTGAATCTGAGCTACCGTTTGCAGGATATTAAAGATTCAATTTCCCGTAAACTAGTGTTTTTGCAAAAAAATAGCACTAAAATATTTTAAAATGCCTATTTTGAGTGAGAAAGTGGCCTTCCAACCACTCATTGGACTTGGCATGGAGTGAGGAATCCAAAGGAGGTCTTTGTGAGGGGGAATTGGCCTCCTGCCAACCCAGGCCTCACCCTTCGTCTTCGACAATCGAATATACAAGCTTTAAAAAAACTCAAATATTGCTCAATCAAATAACCCCCCCCCCAAAAAAAATGATTTGTAACTTTATATTAGTGTGTTTACAACTACCAATAGCAAGAAATACTAAGTGGTCTTGATTTTAATGCATTACAAAACCCTCATGAAGAGCATATGCTGAAAATACAACTTTGGCATAATATCCAAAGAAATATATAGCACCGTTGTGATCTACTCAAAAAATCATGCACATTCAAAAAAGAATCATCTCGATACGAGGTTTTATGTGAAAGTTATGATCCTCCAAAGTTCCCAAAATGAGAATTGTGCAATGTCACGACTGAGAATCTGCTATTTTTGAAAAATCTTAGCATCAAAATCAAAAAACATCTACACTAATACATAGAGCATGAAAAAATAGCTAAAATCAAAAAAAAAATCGTGGGAAAAGGAGTCCATATGAGCAAGAATGGAGCATTTGAAAACTACCTTCAAAATTGCAACTGCCAACGGAGAGGCATCATGTTGTAGCTTTTTGAGCACATTTCTGCAAAGTATATAGAATGTATGCAAAAATTGAAAGATACCCAGATGGTTTTTCTAGGCTACGAACAAAACTCAGAAGGCATTTTTCTTGCTGATGTACAAAAGATGTAGATCTAGTGTAAAATAGATGCCTTTAACTGGAAAAAATGACCCCAGCAACCAAAAAATGTTATGCAAAGGTAGAATTAGCTACCAAGAGATTGCAAAGGCATGTGACAACTTGCAATTCTGATTAAAACACAAAATATGCAAGCCAATTGATAGAAATAAGATTATTGGATCTTGCAAAATCCCACTTGCATGTATATGGAGAGACCAAACAAGCCATGGAAGGAACAAGAGCACGGACAACTAGCAATATCTCCTAGAAATTTTTTAATTTCATAAAAAAAATGTCTTAACAAAGCTCTAGATTTCAATGAAAGCAATAGCAAAATAGACAACCAATTACTGGGGTGGCTCTGATACCATATCAAAGGATTCGCCAAGGTCCAAATAACGAGGATGCACGAGTCGTGGTTGCATGGGATGAAGCAAGTGAATACCACAAAATGCCAAAGTAAATGAAATCAAAAATAAGAGACAATTGCATAGACAATTTGGAAAAAAGCCAATATTCCATTAACATAAGATGGCCAAAGTGAAGAATACATATAGGAGAGCTAGTAAGTAACTCCTCCACAAATGGTGGTCAAAGCACCCCAAGAATAGACTGTAACTCCTCTATGAAAGGTGGTGACAAGGTGCTAAGAATAGAAAAGTAACTCCCATACCCAGAATAACTAGTCAAAGGAGTTACTTATGACATTTATGACACATCTATGACACACATCTCCACATAAGCTAGCCTATCCCACGAATGTAATAAAACTCCATGTATGCACAAATATATAGTTTTCCTAATTAAATAATAGGGAAAAATAAAAACCTACACTAACAGTTAAGAGGAAGGAAGATGAATGTAATAGGGTTGCTTAAAGGATGACCTCAAGTTAAACACGAGGTGAAGCATCACTTAATTAACAAAAGAATGATCATAGGTGCAAAGCATTTAAAAGCTTGGGTTCTAGATTTCCTTCAAGACAAGACAAGTGATAAGTTTATGAGCCATACTTGTGAGTTATGATGTAGGGTTCAAGATAATTAGGAGAAAACTTACCCCATTTGATTTTTTTCATGTTCATCACATGTTGATTTTCCTTTAAGATGACATCTCTAATATTGAAATCTCACTCCTTGAGTTTTTTGTTGTAAGCACGTTTGATATGCTCTTGATATATTTAGAGGTGGTTGATGGTTATGAGATGGTTTTTATCAAACAACTCGAGTTGAGACAAACATTCTTGGTGAAATTCATTGTTAGTAAGTATATCTTGTAGAGAGATGCAAAGAGAAGGAATATGGACCTTAAGAGGCAAAATAGCTTCCATCTTATAGACCAAAGAAAAAGGTGTAACACATGTAGGGGTTTGAATGCTAGTGTAATAAACCCATAAAATAAAGGGAATGTGCATGTACTAATCCTTACCAGTATCATTGACTACCTTCATGAGGATTTTGGTTAAGGTTTTGTTAGAAGCTTCTACCTATCCTTTTACTTGTAGATAATACGGTGATGAGAAGCTTAATTTGATTCCAAAGGTGTCACAAAGATTTTGGACAGTGTTGTTTTTGAAATATTTGTTTTTATCGATAATAATTTTATGGGGGATACCAAAATGATAGATGATGTGATGGTTGATAAAGTCAACAATTCTGTCAGCCTTAGTGGAGATGAGAGGAATGGCCTTGACCAACTTGGTGAAGTATTCAATGGCAATAATGATAGAATGGTGATAGAGAGATGAATGAGGGTTAATCTCACTAATTAGATCCAACTCCCATTAGGAGAAGGGCCAGAAGTCTTTAGAAACTTGTAATGTATGGCTTGAAACATGAAGGAGATTAGCATGTTGCTAACATTTGACACAACATCAAACATAGTCACTGTAGTCTTGATGGAGTGTTGGCCAATAATACTTGAGTTGAAGGATATGCTTGGAAACTGTGTGACCATTTAAATGTCCACCAAAAATCCCATCGTGGACTTCCTTAATGGTGAAGGGTATCTCAGTACTAGTTAGACATCTAAGGAGGAGACCATAAAAACTTTGCTTGTAGAGAAGTCCCCCTAGCATAGTGTAACGAGTGGCATGTTTCATGAAGGCATGCCTCCCATTATTGAAGAGGTTGGAAGGGGTAATAAAAAATGAAAGGTAATATATGAGTTGTTTGTACCATAAGTCATGTAGGTTGTGTGTTACATTTTTGACAAAAAGGATGTTAGTTGATATATAGGAGGGTAATATTAAGTGATGCAAAGTGATAGATTTTTGAGGAAAAGGGTGAAGAGGGTATGTGTGAAGAAAGTGAAGTTATTATGTCAGTAAACTTATTTGTAGATTAAGGAACATTTTTCAAGAGGTAAGAGTCAAATGATCCCAATATCATATCTACATGATGTTTATATCATTGTAGAATCTCATTTTTGCATAGGTAAGAACCATTAACCTAATTAACCACTAGCTGAGAGTCATCAAAAATGGTTATTGATTTGACATCCAAGAAAATAGCTATTTAAATCCCTAAGATCAAAGTTTCATATTCAAACATATTGTTAGTACATTCAAAATCTAGTTTAAATGACAAAGGCATAGGCTTGCCATCAAGAGGAATAATAATGACCCCCACACCCCCACCATGTTGACATTTAGACCCATGAAAGAACATCATCATTTAATAGGAGATGTCATTAATGAAGAGCATTATGATGGATTAATCAAGGAATTCAAGGTTTGAATGTTGGTTTTCAAGTAAATGGGTAGTAGCTAACTATTCAATGATCGTTTGTCCCTCGATAGACTTTTATTGAATAAATTTTAAGTCAAATTTAGCAAGGATCATGACCCACTGAGCTACATGTTGGTTATGATATGGCTTAGAATGCATGTATTTAAAGGGATCAGTATGGGTGATGACATAGGTTTTGTGATTTAATAGGTAATGGTGGAGCTTGGAGTTTTTAAATACCAATGTGAGATAAAGCTTTTTAGTATGGGAATATCGAGTTTCATAATCAATAAGTGTGTGGATTATGTAGTAAACTTCTTGTTCTTGATGGTGATCATCTCGATGTGCAATCATAGCACCTAGAGAATGGTCTATTATAGAGATACAAAGGTAGAAAGGTTTATTTTCCATAGGTGGAATAAGAACTGGTCAGGAAAGGAGATATCGATTAAGTGCATCAAAGGCTTCTTGGCAATCTGTATTCCAATGGAAAGAGACATCTTTTTTGAGGAGATGGTGAAAGGAATGGCAACAATCCAACAACTAGGATATGAAGTGATAGACTGACTAAAGCTTACCTTGCAAGTTATGGAGTTTCTTGATATTAGTAGGTAGAGGCATCTCTAGTATTGCTTGAACCTTATTAGGGTTGATTTAAATACCATAGAGAGAAATGATAAAGCCTAAGAGGTTACTGGAAAGGACACCAAAGACACATTTTTTTGGGTTTAGTCAAATGTTATATTGGAGGAGATAAGTGAATATGATTTTGAGAATCATCAAGTGATCTTGGCAAAGTTTAGACTTTTCAAGTAAGTCATCCACATAGTCTTCCATAATTTTGTGTAGGAGATCATGGAAGATGTAAGTCATGGCACGTTGGTAGGTTGCACCAGCATTCTTCAAACCAAAGGGCATGACCCAATAATAGAAAGTCCTCTATGGGGTAATGAAATTTGTCTTATGCTAATCCTTAGGAGCAACCAAGATTTGATTATAACCTAAGAACCCATACATAAGTGATAGCATCTCATGGTCAGTTGTTAGATCCATAAGTTAGTTGATACTTGGAAAAGGGAAGTCATCCTTTAAACAAGTGAGGTTCAAGTCACGATAGTTGGTACGGATGCAGATCCCCTATTGCTTTTGTGATAGGAACAATATTAGAAACCCATTGTGAGTAGTTGATGGGTTGGATAAAGTTAACATAAAAGAGGCATTAGATCTCTTCTTTAATAAGGAGATCAATATGAGGATGCATTTTTTGAATCTTCTACTTAACAAGTTTAGCATCTCAATTGGTCACAATATTGTGGGTGATGATAGAGGGGTCGATACTAGGCATGTCATTATAATACCTAATGAAGCCTTTTCTATGGTCATTAATAAATGTGGCATAATTAGCTTGCTCAAAGGAATCCAAAGATTGGCCAATTTTAAGGACATGGGGGCTATCATGAGAGGGAAAATTAATGTCAATAGTTGATTCATTTAACATGGTTTGTGTTTTAGATGGGAGCAATCATTGCATATAAGAATCATCTACACCCATATATGTGAGAATAGCATCATCATCTTGATATTAGATAGTTTTGATAGTGGGAGAGTCCTCATCAATCATTTCATGATGAATGAGAGTAAGGGACCTTGTTTCCTTACCCTGGTGATAGGTGAGAGGCCCCAAATAGATGGCATTTATTAAAAAAAATAGGAAGTATAGATACCTCTGATTTGGTAGGTGATGGTGGAGAAGAGGGTGGAGAAGGAGATACTAACTCTTTGATAATTGGTATATGAGAAGTTTTGGTGAGTTTAGTTGGTTCTTCATAACCCACTCCATGCCTCTTTTTGGCATTTTCAATGGTTTTATTAGTGGGATATCAATGGGTGTATGAACACCCTACTCATAACAACTCAAACCAAATCCTTTCTAGGCACACCTTTAAAGATAGGTGTAAACAAAACTAATCTTGCTCAAGAAAGAGAAGTCATAGGTCAATGGTTGTGGTGAAGAGGATGGATTACTGACAGTGGGAGCCTGATCAATTCCCCCATATGTGAAATTAGTTTGAAGGTTAGGGGGTCCATAAGGGATGACCATCCCAATATAGAGATCATAATTTAGGTGCATATGAAGCTTTCCATACTCTTATGGAGTATGGAATATGTCGAGTGTCAAAAAATGATATTCTCCAAGTGATAGACATTTAAAAGTTTCCTCCATGGGGTTTTTGTCAAGAATTTGTATTATATCTGTGTAATTAGGGTAGCAGAGCTTGTGGAAGCTTCAAAAGTATCATGTAGAGAAGATGATGTCTTTAATGGAATGAAAACATCATTGGGGCTATAAGATGTTGTATGTTTTGAAAGGATGTGGGTCAATAAGAATAACATGCACTTGCCCATTATGCTCAAACTTGACACAACGGTGCAATGTTGAGGCCACACATGCCATAGCACATATTTAAGGTCATCCAAGTAGTATGTTGTATTGGAACTCTCCTTATACAACATATAAGATCTAAATAATTGTGTGGGGACTGATATGGATATGTAAGACAATAATGCCCATCGTAGTAGCTATGGTATTGTTAAAGGAGTGGAGTATTGCATCAATTTGAGATATGCAATTATCAAGAAGAGCTAGCTATTTGTAGGCATGGGTGGAGATAATATTAATAATAGATTACCTATAGATCATGACTATTTTGACATGATTTTATTCAATATATGTGGTGATAAAAAAGGTAGAATCTTGATCTTTAAGGTGTTGAAATGGAATTTCTTAATCACTAAAGGAAATCAGGGAGATGGAATTAAGAGAGCTGACCAAAGCTGCAAGAAGTTAGGGATCCTTAGGTTGCACCTCAACCAGTTGTAAGGCACTAATAAAATCTTGATGTTGCTGGGGTGATTTCTATATTAACTCATACAAGGACATTTTCATAGGGGTTCGATGTAGCTATTTCACCGTCAAGTTTTAAATAACTTTTGAAGATGTTGGTTTCAAGACACCCAAGATGGAAACCTTGGGATTCAAAGGAGGAGTGTCTTTCGATAAGGGATGAGCCCAAAGGGAAGTGACCTCTTCCTTACCTTTACCCTTTTGATTTTGTGACCGTGTGGCCATATTAATTATGTTTATATGAAACATAGGTGAAGGAGGTGGCAAAGGGGGTATGACAACATCTTTAGGTTTGAATTTAGGTGGAATAGTATGAGGCATTATAGATGCTAGAGGTGGAATAAAAGGAAGGCTAACAGGAGTATCAACAAAGAGAGTGTTGACATCAAAGTGTTGATGAATGACTATTGTGAGAGCTTTACAACTCTTAGTATTATGTCTAAGTGAATGATGATATAGACATACTTATGTATCATCAAACCAAGATGGCTTCAGTCTAAGAGTGTTATAAGGCTTACTGGGAGGAAGAGTTATTATAGAATATTACAACAATTGACATGGGAAAATGATCTGAGAGACTACAAATGGGCTAGCACTTGTTGGTGTAATAGAAGTGGACAACTTCTTTAGTTTAAGCATCACAGGGGTGATTTTACATGGCACATTTTAAGGTGGTGGTGGAGTCACATGTTTTACTGACATTTTCTTTGGTGTTAGGTATCATGGTGTTAGATGTGAAAGGACTACTAGGTGGCAGATGCATTAGTGGAGGTAGCTTAGCCTTTTATTTTTCTTGGATTGGTGATACTCCAACTAAACTATAGGGGTGTGGTCCCAAAATTGATAGAAAAGTTGAGGGTGGAAAAGGGAAGGATCAATGAGATCTAGGAAGCTTAACATTTTTATATAGTTTAGGCTATGAAACTCTAACTTGTGTTTGGAGAGTCAAATCTAATTTCACCTATGGATGAATTAGATTAGAGATCAGATGTACACTTAAAGACCTAATTTTCCTTAATGTAGTAGATGCCTGTGAGGGTGAGGGCTCTGACATAGAATGATGAACTTCTAGTGATTTTGGTGAAAAAGCTTTGACTTTGTCAAAGACCTTAGGGTAAAGGGTATTGAGATGGTTGGTGGTAAAGGTTGACACTCATTATTTAGGATAAGGAGTTTTAAGTTGGTCCCAAAATGCCATGTGATCCAGCTTAATGGAGTCAAGAAATTTTAGACTTTTTATTAACTACGAGAAGGGTTTAGATGAAGTTGATGTAGGCATTATGGTTGATTTTTTATAAGGTTGAGGTGATTGAGGAAGAGGGAAATTGTTGGTCTCTACTACCTCGGGCCAAAGATGAGAAAGAGCCACAATAGGGATTTCTTTGATAGAGACAGGAAAAGAGGCATAGTCTTCCATGGGTGGAGAGGTAGGCGAAGAAGGATACCCAAGGGGTTAGAACATAGGTATAATTACTCCCTCAACATGTGGGTGAGGAATAGGTAAAGTATGATCCTCCATAAGTAAAATAAGTGGTAAAATTGGTTGAATCAGAATAGGCATAATAGGTCTCTCATCTAATGCAAGAGTAGATAACACTAACTCTTCTAAATGTAAAGGAGGAGTGGATGGGGTACTACTTTCTATCAATGGAGGAGAGGTAGGTAAAGAGGGTTCCTCAAGAGGTTATACCAAAAGAATGATGTTCACCTTAACATGTAGTTGTAAAAAAGGTAAGGCATGGTCCTCAAGTGGTAAGAGGATAGGTAACATTGGTGTAAAAGGAACTATAAATATTTGATCCTTTGGTGGCAAAAGGAGTGGTATAGAAGGCTTTTCCTCACACAGGAGTGAAATGGGTGAAGTAGGCTCTTCTACTTGAGGAGGTAGAATGGGAAAAATAAATTCCATGGACTGTTGGGGAGGAGTAGGTAAAATGGGTGCCTTTTATTGTGGGAGAGGTTGAACTAGAGGTAAAGAAAAGACCATATTAAGTATATGGATAGTATGATCACATGAGTTATTAGTCATGGTCTAAACAATATTTTGATTGGGTAAATGGTTAGGAAAAGGATGTTTGAACACATTCATATTTTGATTAGTATGTGCATTAGGGTTACCTAAGATGAGATCATCCCTATCAAGCATGTCTTGAATGATGTTCTTGAATGTTTTATAGTTATTAGAATTTTGGCCTTTGACTTGATGATAGCCATAAAACTCATCCCCCTTGTACCAAGTTGGAATAGGATGGGAGGGGTTAAATTATATAGGAGGCTTGATTTGAGGAAGGGTTATGGCTCCATGTTGCAATATTTTTTCCAAAACAAAAGTATATGAGTCTACAATGGGAGTGTATTGTCTTTGTTCATACCATTGTTGGAATTGCTTGGTTGGATTTTAGGAAGTCAAGGAATTATGTTGGTTTTTGGTTGTGGAAGAACCTAATTTAATGGCCATCATATTGGTAGAGCTTTTAGATTTTTGGTTAGAAAGAAAAGTTTTAGAAGAAGAAGAGTCATTCAATTTGGAATTGTTCTTACTGTGCAACTTGACTTTGTCTTCATCTATAGCTTGAATCTCAAGTTTTCACACCATTGTAAAGGCTTCATCAAATGTGTAGAAAGTTTTTACTCAAAGTATGGATGAAATGTGCTTAGCACATGCCATCAAGAAGAGATCAATAATATTAGGTTGGGGTAAAGAGAAGGAGATTTGATTTATTAAGCCTCTCTAGCGAGTGACAAAATCTACAATAGACTCATCATCAAGTTGTCTAATAGAATAAAAGTATGTTATATAAACCTTTTTAGAAATTTTAATAGAGAAATGGTCTAGGAATATTTGTGCAAGTTGGGTAAATGAGAAAAGGGAGTGTTGAGTTATAGAGCTATACCAATCTAGGGTGACACCAAAAAGAGACATAGGGAAAGTACAAAGTAATAATGCATCATTGTGCCCTATTAAATAACAAACATATATAAATGTTTGAAAATGCTATTGTGAGTCCTCTTTACTCTAGAAATGATTAAATTTAGGGAGTTCTAATTTGCTTGAATAAGTGTGAATAGGCATAGAATGATGGATGGGTTCATTGCATATCTAATCATAAGATAACACTTTATTTGAACCTAACACAAATGTCTCTAGATTAGACATCTTGTCCATTAGCATCTTAATGAGGTATAGATGGGGATTGGTTTGGGAGATACCCCCTAAATTATAGGGAAGATTATAGGAAGCAGAGGGAGAGTATGGCATAGCTTGTTGTGGTTGTGTTGATGCAACATAATGATAATGAGTCATAGGCTAGGGGCAGAAATAAAAGGGCCTATCTCACTGGGTTAGAGACTATGATTTTGTTAGATGTTGTTATTGTAGGTTGGGTTATTGGCATGGTTATATTGGGTGAAGGGTGAGTCATAACTCATGTAATTATAGGTGTGATAGTATATGGGATTGGCACCACCAAATTCTGAAATGGAGTTAGACTTGATTGAACTGCTTGTGGTTGTGAAGGTAGGGAAGACACATTAGGGTTTAGGTGGGATTGGGTGGTTGGCAATGCTAAACTTTAGATATTATTTATGGTTGGTTTACTTATGGAAGTGGTGGTTTGAGTAACTAGGGGGAAAATAGTGGAGACCACTGAAATTGAAGTTGTCTCTATCAGAGAAATTGGCATACCATATAGTGGGTCACCTAAAGAATTGTGGATTCAGCTCATGGCAATCTAATGTTGAAGGGTTACCACATTACGATCAAGAAATTTAGCAAAATCTTGATCTCCTTTAAGAAAAATGGGAATTTTATTGGGGATATAAGTATACTCCATGATAGAATCCACAACAAGAGGGTAAGGTGGAAGTGGTTACCAACTTACATAATCAATAAGAATTTTGGCTTCAGCTCACATCAATACCATGCAAGAAGAACTATAAATAGTCTTAATACTCTGTATTAGTAACAAAACAAGGAAAAATTAGGTTCAAGTGTAGGTAAGTAGTTTGTTTTAGCTTTTTTTTTAATAAAATTAAAATTACACAGTCGATGGCATCGGTCACTTGACCAATGTCAGTAGTTAAAGTCTGTCGATGTTGATGGGATTAACCGATGTCAGTAGGCTAAAGTCTATTGACATCATTGGGATTAATCAATTTCAATCACTATGATATCTTAGGAGATGTAAAATATAATGTTTTAGAAACCTAGAGGTAGAATATAGGTAAAATAGAAGATGTAAGAGGTTTGTATAAGGAGAATGAACACATAGAAAACCTAATATAATAGGTTATACAACTTGAGTATGATAAATGGTGTTGATTTTGTAAATCAATGGAAAAATGTCCTTACCAACTCCCAAATATAGAAGGTAATAAAAAATCAAAAGAAGAACATATAGACACTAATTATTAACTCTTAGAGATTAATTTTAGTCTCGTGTTGCCTTATGCCTTAATCAGATAGTGAGAAGAGAATTTGGTTACCAAAGGTACTAGAAAGCAATCTAGAGCTAGTTTCAATTTAATTTTGGTGCTCAAGAGGAAATTTATGTTAGACCATGTACATGGATTTTTATAAGAGCTTGATCCCTACACTTCACAAACCTAAAGCCAAGCCAGGCTGCTTAGCTAAAATATACCTTCTACCTAAAGTTTATACTCTGCTAGAGAGTGGAGTGGGTTCTCCCCTTGGTAGTAAAATCCAAGAAGGATAGCCAGATAGGGTAAGGTGATCCACCAGGGGATGAAATCTTGATGGGAATTATCTTAGTTGAGTTTATATGTTTGTTTTTATGAGTGTGATTTATTTGTGTACATAAGTGTACTATGATTCATTCATAATGCTTGTAATTAACTACGTGAGCTAATATGTAGCAAGCAAATAATAGATTGAAGTAAGTTTTAAACCCAAATCTTAAGTGTTTAGATTCAAAAGAAAATAATGATGAAATAGGAGAAGAGAATTAAATTCACTATCCTAATATGCATGAAATAAATAAATAAAGAAGAGATTATTTTAACTTGTAAGAAAAATGATAAGTTTTTTTTAGAGGCAAAAGGAAAAGAAGAGTGGCAAGGAAGAAGAAATTTTAGTTTATTGCCCTTAAATAGAAAATAAAATGTTGAATATTTTATTTTGAGGGAGAAAAGAAGGATAAAGTTAAAGGAATGAAATTTTCACTATAATTCACCTATATGAATGCTTAAAACAAATAATGAACCCAAGGAAAACTCTAGGGTCCCATTGGGCGTGCTAGAAATGTTTCACTAAATTTTGAATTTATTTGATGTTTAAGGAGAAATAGAGATGAAGAGTAGGATTACAGACTAGAGATAACCTAGATTGGTTGCACGTTGTATCCAAACAATGTTGAGTACTCCTCTTTGGCTGGGGAGGACTACCTATGAATAAGAAAGTACTACCACCAAAAATATTTTTTAGTAGATATGAGTGGGCTACCAAGCTACGTGCTTGTTCCTAGAAATGTCAAACTTCTTTAGGGATGATAGTCCATTTTTTGAAATAAAATTGGTAATGAATAACAAAATGAAAAAGAGAGTAAGAGAGAGATATTTGTACCATTCTTACAATTTGAGTGTAGTAGAGAGTGACACAGTGCAGGTAATATGAGTTATTGATATTTTTAGAGGTGGTTGAGGTAGGCTCAGGGAGGTTAATGGAAATATACAGTCACCAACATCAATTAGGTTACCAATGTTGGTAAGGAGATATGGTTGATGTCATTTATACCAATGTTAGTTATGTGATCGATGTCGGTAGGGGAAGTAGGTCCTCATAGGGTCATAAGATATTTTTTTGAGTTGGGAGGTGGATGTGGGTCAAGTTTATGAGATTGGGAAGAGTCATAAAGGAGTTTGTAAGACTCAGGTGGGTCTAGATAGAAGGTTGGTATGTTTGGATTAGAGAAAAATATGTGAAGGAGTTTTACAACTCTTCTATAAGGAGAGTCGAGACATTCATAAAATGATAAATAGTATAATGTAAAGTGATTATAAAATGACTGTTTAAAGGAATTACCAAAACATAGAGATATACTTAGATGATGAAATGGATGAACCATGGGTGTTACATAGATGGCTCTGGTGAGGCATGTTGAAGAAATAGGTAAATAAAAAGATAGGTGTATGCTGCCAGTTCAAAAGAATACAAGCTCTATGCAGTATATCAATTCCTAATCTAGACTGATTTATGTAGAGTAACAATAAGCTTGAATGTATAAAGCTAAATGCCAAAGCTTTTATGAAAATAATTGAGTTTTTTTATTTCTACTAACCTGAACATCAGTTTGGAATTTGGCTTAAGTAACTAGCGTCGGTGATCCTACCGACGTTGGCCATGGGTTTACCAATGTCAATGGCATGAGAATAGGTAAAAAGGTTATTTTTAGCCTATTTTTTGTTCTTTTTCATGCAAAGTGTCGTATCCATTAAGAAATGGTATAAATATGAGGTTAATAAGGACATATTTAGGAATTTATTTTTGGGGTGAGAATAGGTCATGGGTAGTTAGGATTAGGAGATTAAGTCTTGAGGTGACTCAAAGGGTAATAATTAGTCTTAGGATGAGGTGGCTAGGTAAGGTGGCATAAGTAGTCTTTAATTAACTTAATTAAATATTTTAAATTAATTAAATGTGAGGGGTAAAACCATGGGTGAAGAAGACTAATTATTAAAAAGGGGCTCAAGGGGGATTTCAACATAGGGAGTTACACATGTATGTGACATAATTTTGGTGTCTACATATAGCACCAACTGATCCATGTAAGAGATCTAAGAAAAGGCAAAAATTATCTCCCTCTCAACCTTTTATCTAGCTTTCCCCCTACTATTACTCCCTAGTCCTCTTTTTTAATCACCTCAAGCCTCTAAGGATTCATCTTTAAACAACTAATTTCCTCATTCTTATTGAATATCCTACTCCTAATTTTCATTGGTCCATAGGTCAACATGGCCCCTAACCAATGTTGCTCCCAATTATTCCTATGGGGTTCTCATTCATCCTTCTTCCTTTATCTCCCATGCTCCCTCCTCTTCCACTCATTTATTTTGTATGTCCCCTTCATCCATTATTTCTCCCCTGGGCCTATACCTTTACCACTTTGCCTTCATCTTCACCCACTACCTTGGGAATTATCTCAAGCCCAAGCTGGGTTAGCCCCTAACACCTATCAAAACATAGAGACTAGAAATGGTTTATTAAGGTGACCCAAAGGTCTAATGGTAATTTGATAGAGAAACTAAGATCATGAAGAGATTTATTACATAGATTTTCACTTAGGAATTGGACCCACTGATGTGGAGGATTGAGCATGACCTCTTCTCCCTCATCAAAGTGAGGACATCTAGTAAACAGAATAAAGTGATTTAATACCATGTATCGGTGTTTTAAGATACTAATGAACTAACCAATAATCTCATATAAGACATGATGGAATAATTTAGAGTACTTAGATCATAGGTGAAGATCATTTTCCTATTAAAATTGATTGATCAAGTTAAGTATGCCCTTACATATCTATTTTCACCTCTTAGAGAGGTGACTATATTTATGTCCATGAGTAAAGATCACCTTTATCACACTCAATCATACTTGGAGATGGTTGTCTAAATAGATATAAAGTGCAATAAGCTCATCATGGTTCTTCATAATGGTATGTTCCCATACCTTAAGGTCATGGCTCTAAGATACCTAAACCTCTACCAAACTTATTTTAGTAGCATGAGAACTTCAATTAAGGAGTGGTTGGTTATGGTAAAAATAGTGATCGACCAAAGTGATTCTAGATATGGAAACCTATTAAAAATCTAGCATCAACTAGGTATATAAGGTGAAGGTATCCTTGGAAACCCCACTCTAGGTCCATGAGTGGTTGGTTACCTAGGCCGAGATAATATTTCAAGACCCACCCATAAACCTTGATAAGTTGGATCAAGAATTTAACTTAGTGGCAGCCTCATTGGTAGCTGAGGATGTATGTCCAAATTATTTGAGAATTAGATCAGCTCTAAATCCTCTTTATTCTCTCCTAGAGGGTCTCGATATTTCCATTCTACTTATTCTAGAAGTTGGGAATATTTTTGGGTATAATTTTATTTCAACCATTTTAGGTCATGATGTCCTAAAGAGGGAACTTGTGTTATTAGGAGATGGGTCCCATTTCATTTCTATATCTATTGTTATGTAATATTTTGAAAGGGTTGGATATATTATAAAAAAACATTGTCATATTAATGCAAATTTGGTTTTATGTGTAATTATGTCTAGTTTTCATGGATGTCTTTGGTTTTCTTTCTGCTTTGAATCAATTAATACTAATACTAAATATTTTTTAATCTTAATTTTATATAAATTTTATGAATTTTTTATTTGATATGGTGAATTCAAAGTTTTATAGGGACCTAAAACCACAAGTTTAAATAATAATTAAATTCAAGCAAAAAAGGACAAAATAGAACTAGGCCAAGCAAGCCAATCAACCACTAGAATTTCATAGACTTTCAGCAAAATATCAAGAACAAAAAATAAAACATGACTCAATAACTAGGAATCACATTATATTTCCTCTAAGGTCATGTTAGAGATATCTTGTTTCTCATTAGGTGATAAATACTTCTTTTTATAGCTAAATTTCTACTTGATACTACTAAATTTCCCTCTAGTTTGGATGTTAGGGCCTTCTACCATTCTTATTTTCTATTCAGTTGTCCCCTTATCCTTATTAGGTCTTATATTCTCTTTATTTATGACACTTTCATGGTATTTCATTTGGGTGATAGTTATGGTTTCCCTACATTTTTTTTTATGGGTGTCCTCAATCCTATATCAAATTTTATGCATTGATTAGGATGAGATTTAGTTATTTTAGAGAAGATATTTGATGTTCTTTGATTTATTAAAACCTGTTAGGATCTATGTGTGATTAACTATAGACTATTTCAAAGTTATTCATTAAAGGAATCATTGACTCAAGTGTTCACCCTTTCTCCTTAGACTCTTTCACTATATGACTAAAGTTTGAGCCAAGGTAAAACTTAGCATACAATGGTATAATTTTAGCTAAGCACATTCTCAATTTTTGAAGCAATGGTGTTTCCATTTACCTATAATGTCCCCTTTTCTATCATATTCTCTCTCCCCCTATTATATTTTTTTTATCATGAAATATTTCCCCATTTTAAAAATAATGAGATGCAATGAAGTAGATCCCAAATTTTCAAATCTATTGCAATCAATTCAGCTATAAATCTACAAGTTTATTATTGATGAGAAAATTGGTGCCCTAGATACTAGTAGTAGTAATCATAAAATGAGAGAATGAAAGTCCCTTAATTATTTTAAAATCTCACTCAATGCATCTAATCCAATGTGTGCACATGGGTGTTAGATATATTTGATTAAATAAGAATTAGCAATAGAAGGAGGGCACTGCTTATCACTAACTAATAAGATTAAAGCTACTAGCTAAATTGGAGCCTAATGTATATATCATTGGATTCTAAATTTGTCCTAGGTGAATGATAATATATCATTATATCTATATGATTATTAGAACTAATAGAGGGATACTAAGACCTTTGGTCGCACCTACTAGCTCATCCTCTTAGACTACCTTAATAGACCCTTACCCATGGATACACCTATGTCATGGTTAGTTGGGTCAACCATTGATATCACTAGAGTTTTCCATGACCTACCCAGGAATCCAAAAAGGTATTTCCTAAGATTCTCACTAGGTGTGGGGTGTAACAATAAACAAAACATGACCTCATACAAGACTACTCTCAAGCTTCTGAATGTAGAACATGAATATGTTACCTATAGAATTTTATCATTCACTTTGATGGATTCAGTGTATGATTGGTTCTTAAATTTTCCAAAAAGTTAAATTACAAGCTAGGACCAATTTATCAATACATTCGCCACCCATTTTGGGCAATTCATTAGCCTAAGTGTTGTGTACTAATAGCTCACTTGTATTAAGAAAGAACCAAATGGTCCCATAATGAATTTCAATGTTAGGTTCCAGAAGATGTATATTTAGATCATTATGTTATATAAACTATATTCCCAATTAGCCCTCAAAATGTTTAAGAATGTGATAGACCTTTAAACTTTTATATTCTTATATAAATATCCTTTAATTATATATTTCCCCTAGCTTATGTTGATCCCATAGGTCTATTGACACAAAACATCCTAAATGTGTTTCTAAACCTCCCTAATTTTAATCCCCTCTTTGCCACTAGCCATAATATACCTATACTAGTGACAAATCAACTTTCATTGAGGCACGCTACACCTAACAACCCCTAAGCTTGCTTAGATTATCTAATAATGAAGTAGCACCTCAAGCCCATAATCAAGTACTAGTACCCATTGTGAACAATGTCCAAAGTTTTCTCCAATAATCCACCAAGAATGTATTAGAAACTATACAATGCATGGTGAAAAATATCAATAATGACTTCTTGGGCCTCTAGAGATATGTTAGAAAAAATGGTGGTGAAGGCTCAAATAGGAACTTTACCTACCAAATATATAATTATCCCTACAACCACTCTAACAACCAACCAAATCCCTCAAATATAAAATTACTTGAGGCAAATATCTATGGTTTAGCCTTACCAAATTGATGTCTCATGCATAACATAACCCAAGATGGTGAGTTAGATTGCATTGATTTTTTAGTATATTTGACATCTTTTAAAGAGAAATGAAAGAGTAAGATATAGTCTAAAACCACCCCAATTCTACTAGTAAATATGATTCTCCAATCTCCTCAAGGTCACCAAGTATCTCCTTAGTGTTAAAGACCTTGGAAATACCTAGCTAAGAGGATAACAAGACAAAATATGTGACTAGTGAGGTGCATGCTTTCTAGCAGTTCTAGAGGAAAAACTAACCTCTTAGGAACCAAACATAATATAAACCTCTTACCATGTCCACTCCTAACAATGGTTTAACCCCTCTTAATCCTAGGGCTTGAAATGATCATCCACCTCTTTGATATAATAATCCCAAGCTACCTAAATATATCTATCTTGATCCTATCAAAATTTGGTATAACATAATAGAGGACATGAAGAATATCAAGGCATACATCACTCTAAATGAACTTTCAAAGATCATTGAGCAAAGATATCTACTCTAAAATTCCCTCATATACATACTATCCCAACTCAAACCCAAGCCTACACATACTAATGTGTTGATACACAAGAATTAGGTTGAGGTTACACCTTTCCTCCTTATCATTATGTTGTTTAGGAAGAACCTTCATAACTATCTATTTTACTTAAGATATTTTACAAATATCATGTCCACAAGAATTTGTGAGAAATTAAGGCTGGTCCCTATTAAGTTAGATAAAGTGGTAGTAGTCCAACTAGATAAATTAAATGTTAAGGTAGTCAAAAAACTTATGAATGTACATATGCAATTGAAAGTTGAACCTAAGGTCTAATAGTTCATATATATCAAAGTGGTACAAATTTTTGACCCCTATGAAATGTTCCTTAGTAGAGACTATTCCAAAACCCTAAATGGATACATAGCTACTAACTTTTCACATATATGGTTGCTTTGGAGAGGCATAGCCAATAATATCCAAGTGTATAAGGAAATTATAATGAAACATATAATCATTGATTATAATGTAGTTAGTGAAAATATAAAACTAGTATCTTCTAACATAGGTGTCTATACCTTGTCCATAGGCCCTGTTAAAGACAAATTTGACAATGATCCTGAGTTTCTATGTCTATGGTCCCTATAATTTGATGGGGCCTACTCAAAGAAAGGTTCTAGGGTAGGGATTGTATTGATTGACCCACAATGGAAGTCACACTTAGATACTTATAGACTACAGTTCCCTTGTACCAATAATCTTCCATAATATTAAGCCTTCATCTTAGGACTATAATTTGCATTGAAACATGGGATCAAAGAGCTAAAAGTATTTGGGGATTCTAAATTAGAAAGGAACCAAGTCATGGGAAAATTCCAATTTATTTTTTTCTTATTTGAGGAAGTATAAACATAGGTCATGGTATCTAATAGAAATGTTTAATGATTTCAATTTCATCCCCATTCCTAGAGAAGAAAACTAGGAGATTGATTCATTGACAACCACTGTTGTAAACCTAACACCCATATATGACACAAGATTAAAATAATTTTTTATTGAGATAATCTCATGTCCCTCAGTTTCAAACAATTTCAAAAACTTCTAAGTCTTTTATTATGACTAACACATTATGGAATTTCTTAATAAAACTGGAGTTTTTTAAACCTAAGTCATAAATGAGGCTGAAAGGGATAATCTAAGAGATATAGAATATGATGTAGATGGTATTATGTGTAAATTATAAATTTGAGATGGGGTTAGTCAATTATTAGTGAAATAACCAAAAATAACTTATACATAACCACTCAAGTCCAATCCCTTAGGTGAGCTATGAGGATACCAAACAAGGAATATAATTGGAAGGATAAATTCAACCATTTTACCTCCCTTGAAGACTTGTTTGATGACTGGTACATAGATGTTGAGCTTATCTTGTGAGCTAAGAGTCCTTGGTAATTATAGTGCTTCATTGGAAGCATCTCCCCTTGTTCACTTGTGGTTTGGCTTGGAACATGAGAAGAGAAGGTGAAGTTTATTGCTATATTTTGACATAATAACACTACACTCAAAAAAACTTGTATATAATGGCCATTCAGTGTTGCTTTTATAGACTTTAAGGATGATTATGGACCATTGAATCAATATTAATATCAATGTTGGAGGATTAGTCCTAAAACTCATCATTTCACACCTAGAGAGTGTATGATATGCCATTTAAGGCATTTTTGGAGTGTGGAAGTAAAATTAGAAGAAAATACAGTCATGACATCTTGGAGTGTGATGAGGGGTGTAAGAGAAGTGTAATAAATTTCTTGCACTCATAATATTTCTCCTTAACCTTGGTGAATCACATCAACTATGTGAGGTAATAAATCACTTTTGATTTAGGAAAATAGGATAATTCCAAACAGTCATGGAATTTTCTATTAAAAGAAGATTAGGCTAATTAATCAGAGATTAATTATAAATTAGAAGAATGGGACCTTTAAAATGTTATTTTTTCCATCAAATATTCATTTAATTGGCTTATGATAATGTTTTCAAAGGTTATAATTTATATTGGATGGATTTTATTAGATTAATACTATGATATTATCCATTACCCCTATTAGGATATGTCATTGTGATTTTGAATTAAAATGGTAGTTGTGTGGGTAAATTAGGTATATTATTGATTATAATAAAATTTTCATGTGATCACTATAAAATTTAGTTTAGACATAGAAGGGGTTAAAATTAGGTGTCTATATTTTCCCTCTATTCGATAAGGCATTTATGAGACATTAGTCATAGTAACATCTTTTTAAAGAATGAAAAAGTTGTTTAAGAAGTTTGAAAATTTAGCTGAAAAAATATTAGATGACCCATGATACCCCTTTGATAGGACATGCAAGCATGAAATATAAGGATGGGATCTCAAAAAATAGAGTGAAGCGGGAAAGATGCATCCTAAAATAAGTGACACACTTTGACCTGCCCCAGAAAAGTGTGAAATATGTGGGCTTAGAATTAGAATAATTTACATGATAGGGAAAAGTGAAGGTATTGGACCCAATTATGGTGGTCTAGGTTGAGAATAATTTTCCCCAACAAGGTGTTTTTTTATCAGTGACTAACTAATTTTTACCCCATCAAGGTAGATGTAAATGTTAATTAGTCAGAATAGATTGCCCCAATAGGGTGAAAGTTGATCATAGATTGGTCCAAATGGTTAAGAGATGAATAGTAGTGATTGAAAAATGATGTGATTGGTTTATAATAATTTTAAGATAATTATAATTTTTTTATACACTCATATGTATCATAAGTAGAATAAAAATTAATTATTGTGGGTCAATTGATGTGGACTAAGTGAACAAGGAGAATTTGTCTTACAACATTATCAAGTAGACTCCTAAATATGAATTTTTGATATAGCACAAAATATTATGCACCATGGTATAAAACACCATGATAACCTAACTATAATTTGTATAAGGACTAGCCCCTGATCCAATAGATAATGGTCAATAAAGCACCAATGATAAAAACCATGATCTTAATGCTAATGAATGTTAAGGGAAAGACACAAGTGTAAATTGTATGAAAAGGAACACCATGATGATGCCATAGTTATCATAATGGATTGATTCAATACAACAAGATAAATTAAATTAATAAATAAGAAAACATAAACTAAAAATAAAATCAATAAAAACATCAAATAATCTGTAGTACTCTTTAACTTTTGTGCTTGTGTGATCATAAGGTGTTATGCTTAGAATTTCTGCCAAGAAAAGATGGTAACATGGAACATGAGGGGGAATAGAACAATAGTAAAGGGGTGGATAATCTGACTCTAAATGCAATAGGCAAGTAGACAATACCTACATAGTATCATAGACACTAGATCCAATACGAACTTCAGGCCAATTTTAATTCTCTGAAGGATATGGGATAAAATAAAAAATATAAGTAAGAAAGTGATTATAGAGGAACAATATGATGGGTAAACTTGTAAAATATAAATATAATTTATCAAAAAATTGGAATGGTTATATGTAAATAAGAGTGGCTAAGTTGAACCAAGATGCCCCATGCATCCAAGCACTACCTACATAGTCTATGCAAACCTTAGGCCAATGTAGTTCTCCCATAAATGAGAGTAAACACTATCAGTAAATGTAAAAGGAAAATTTAAATGGTCATGATTAGATAATAGGTTCCTTTCTAATAAATTTGGTAAGCCATGCCACCTAGAACATAGGTAAATCCAATGGTGAATAAGATGACAAAGCAAGTAGAAATTTTGTGGCTTGATATCTCTCATGTAGTTTTAAGCCTTTTTCTAAACTTTTTTATTTTTAGATTGTTTCTTAGTATTTTCAAAATTTTAGGATTTTTGGCATCTCAACTCAATGGAGGATTTTGAGATACAGAATGGGTTAACTCACAAAAGGATGAGAGTGTGGCTTTAATTTCTCACAAAATGTTGAGAGCATTGGAAAGGGTTGAATGAGTTGACCTTAAAAATTGAGTGCTACCTATATATTCCAAATTCACCTCAGGTCAATGTAGTTCAATTCTTAGTAGAAGATACTAAAAATCAACAATGGGTTTGGAAATATAAATGGCATGTGAATGGCATAGTGTAGGAGAACTAGTATAGGAATTTGGTACAAGAAATGGTACAAAGCAGCATAGGATAATCAAGGAATGGAAAAGACAACTTTAAAGGACCATTAATCAAGTAAATCATGCATGCATGTGTTGAGTTAATTATTTCAAATATGTGTTTATTATGACCAAATATTACTATATTATTGGAAACTTTATTTGAATCTAGCATCTGAAACTATCTATAGTACTTATGAACCAGAATCAACATCAATATTGGTACTAAAATAATGGAATAAGTTTTGGAGAGTTTTTAATGATGTCATGATGATGTCATTTAGGTGTCCTAATGAGTGTATGAATTGGCTTGATAGTTTAATTGATAATTATAAAGTATGCAATGTGCTTGAAGCTGGCCTGGTTGATCTTCAATTTTGGCATGGTTAAAGATGTTTAAGGATGAGTAAGATGATTTGAGATTGTGAAAAGTGTAATATAAAATTATAATAATGATTTGATTGATTATGTGCATAAGTGGTTTTCATCTAGTTGATCATTGTTTTCATCTAGACATTTTGGGTCTAGTGGTAGAAAATCTAAGTAGGTAGTGTGCTAATATCATAATTTCCACATGTGGATGAGTCAAGGGGAGTTAGTCATATGGTTTTTATCACATTAGTGTCTAGTTTATATATTAAAAGTCTCAATTCAAGTGATTAATCATGATAAAATATATTCAAGTGCAGATTTAGGCTCTCAAGCATTTTGACCATGTTTTCCCATAGCCAAATTTGTAATGTGGCAAGAAAAGCTAAGTAAGCACATTGATATAGGCATATCTCACACATGTGAACATTTAAAAATATAGTTATCTTATGGGTTTGTTTAGTTTTTTGACTTATTTATTTATGCTAACTTTCAGGTCAAACACTGAAGTGTGACAAAATCTATGCATGTGCACAGTTGGTCTTTTCATACAGTACTTGACATAGTTAGCTTTGTGAATAGATAAATCCAAGTGAGCATTTGTATGCCATTATATCTCACACATGTTAATGTTACAAAATAATTTTGACACATGGTTGTATTATCCTATGTGAGTAGATCATATGGTCCAAATTTTAAAACATGCACTTGAGCGAAGCAAAAGATATAGAGGTGCAAAATTGGCCTTCCAAGAAGATAGCAATGTTCCCCATACTTAATCTATTTTGCATGATGTTAAATATTAGGACCAAATGAATATGTAATGGATCATAATTGATCATAAAGTGAATATATATGGTTTTAATTAATTCAAAGAGGTTAAATTTTTCATTGGTTAATAGAGATAAAGATCAAGCTTCTTCTAAAATCCAACGGTGTGCAGGTGATCATATAGTTTTGATCTAACAGTGCATGTTGAGCAAGATGGTAAGAAGTGCATAACATTTAATCATATAAGTGATCAAAATTAACATGAAGGTGTCAATTTTCATTATCATGGGGGTTTTGAGTAAGATAAAATGGTGAGCATTATAAGGTAAAGACCTGACTGATCCATAAAGATCGACGATGTGTGTTGAGTCAATATTGTAAGAGTACACGAGATGAGGTTAACATGTTCAAGGTTTAAAATTTTCCATTGGTATACCATTTTTTAAATTTAATGGTTAATATAATAAGATATATTTTTTTTGTTTAATCTGAGTAGTGAGGACTCAATATGATAACATGGTATTCAAGGTTTAGTTGTGACTGTTTGAATTCAAATATTTGAATTTAACAAAGGAAATAGTAGTACCTAGTTTTTAAGCCATAAATTTTGATCTATGCATAATTTTACCATGGTGTAAATATAAAATTTGTATAGGACTCAAGGTTTATCTATAAATATAAATTTTAAGGTTTGAATGTATGTACATGAAAATATATTGAGTTTCAAATTTGACTTTGTTCGATTGTGTTCTACAAGTAATCTGAGAAGGGTAATTAAGCTCATTATAATGTTATTTCTATGTTTAATGATTAATTATATATTGGATAATTTTTTATAATCTATAAGGATCATATTTGTGCATTATTAAGGTTTGACCAATCATATATAGTATAAACAAAGGTTTAGAAGTTGATTGTGTGTTCGTTCATGGTGATTGTGTATATAGAATGTTGTTTAAGCGAATTGTGCTTAATCCAAAGTGTATTGTCATGGTTTTTGGCACCTAAAGTAGACCTATAGATCATGTGTAATGGTTTTATTATTTATAAAGTGTTTATATGTTCTTATTTTTCTTGAAGAAGTGTCAAAGAGCTGAATGGGTCTCCATAGGACCTAAAAGTGACTTAGGCCTATTTGAAATTGGATTGTGCTTAAGTGTGACCCATATTAGATGTCTTAAAGGTAAAGGCATGTTTTTTTGGCTGATAGGAAAGATAGTGTTCTTTATAATCATGATATCTCTATAAATAGTGAAACCAAATGTGTTGGTTTCTATATTTTATGATACTAGTGCAAGGTATATGTGAGAATTATGAAGCGAAGGAGAGGTAGAGTGCCCAATTGATGAGTTAATTAGTAGAGAAGATTCAGGACTATGTATATGACTTGTAGGTCATATTTTTGATGTAAAAATAGTGTTATTATAGTTTGAATATATGTAAAGAGGTCTGAGTGTGCATATGAGGATAGTTTGAGTGAAGAAGGATAGAGATTATGGCATGCCTATGTGAGAGGCTTATATGAGATAGAGAGAGAGTTTATGTAGGGGTTAGATAATCAAAATCCATCATCAGGTATTAAATACATTAGTTTTAATGTGGAAGTGTTCAAAAGAGGTTCTAAAGGACCTGATCTTACTTAGGGTCAGTTGTTCTTTGTGAAATAGGTGTTTCACTAAAGGCCTTTAGTCTAAAGGATTTGATCAAGGTTTTCTACTCTAAAATAATTGACCAGTCTCTTGTTTGTAATTTCTTATAAGATAGGTAGTCCATGTGTTGAATACTTAGAGTGGGTTTAATTCTTCATGAGGTTTTTCCATAAGAACTATGTGTTGTGTGTTTGATCATGTGTATGCATTGAATGAATGAGATCTTTTGTTAATGTTGTTTGATCAAGTTGATACATGTTGATTGTCTAATAGTTTGAAAGGATTGAAATTATAAGTGAAATATTTGGGCTCACTGATTCACCCTCCCATCTTAGTGATTTTACCTCTAAAAATTGATATCAAAGCAGGTCCTTTGGTAAAGTCTTAATAGCTTGAAGGTGATCCAAGGTACAATATGGGTAGTCATCAAGGAGGTTTTTCTACTAAGCAAGCATCGATGTTCAATGGATCTAATTATGCATTTTGGAGTGCTAGGATGAGGACATACATTATGTCTATATGATTTGATGTATGGAAATCTATTGTGGATGGTTATGTTGCTCCTACTACTCCTCCATCTAGTGTTTAAGATAAGATGTTATTTGAAAATAATTTCAAGGCAATGAATAATATCACTTGTGGTCTTTTAGAGACTGAATACACCAAGGTAACCCATTGTAAATATGCTAAAGATATATGGGACAAAATGTATATCATTTATGAAGGAGATTCAAAGGTTAATCTTGCTAAGTTGTAGACTCATAGAAGGCATTTTTAAAGTCTCAAGATGAATGGAGAAGATTTTGTAGCATCTTTTTTATAGAGAGTTGATGATATTGTAAACATTATCAAAGGTCTTAGAGAGAACCTTAAAGAGGCTAATGTATTTCAAAAGGTATTAAGGTCTCTATCCCTTAATTTTGATCCAAAATTATCTGCTATATAACAAATTCATGGTATTACTTAATTTAAGATGGATCAATTGTATGGTACTCTTATTGCCTATGAGATGAGGAAGAATGATGATATACCACCAAAGAAGGAAGAAGAATTCAAGATAGAGATGAAGCCAAAGAAGAAGGTATAAGGTAAGAAACCCAAAGAGGATGACATTTCTTATATAAATGAGGATGAATTAATTACTTTGATTTCAATGAAATTAAGAATAGGTACAAGCAAGTATAAAGGTAAACTTCCCCTCAAATGCTTCAATTGTGGTGAGATAGAACATTTTACTAATAAGTGCCCTCATAAGTATAATAATAATGATTATGAAAAGCATGATCAAGGTAATGATGATGGTAATATATCTTTCAAGTTTGATAAAAGCATAAAATGATTCAGAAGGTTTGACAACAAGAAGTACTTCAAGGATGAGAAGAGTCTCTACACCAAAGAAGATTGTAGCTCACCAAATGAGAGTGAAGTTAGTGACTCTAAGTATGATCATGAAGATGATGGTACTTTCTAAAGATAGAGCCCTCTTCATGGTTGAGGAAGGTAGCTTCTCACATCAAAAGGAGTCTACTTAGAGTAATTTAGATGATGATGATGAAGATAAGGTGGACTGTGAGATTGAATCAATGAATGATCTTGAAGAATTGAAGATTGAGAAGAAGATAAATAAGAATATGATATCTAAACTCAAATACTATGATTAAAAATTCAATATGTGAGGCAAGAATAAACAAATACACCAAGGAGCATGAAGATATAGTCAAGCATCTTAGTTGTCAATTAGAAGTCCTTTCTACAAGCCTGAAAGCTAAAGAAGATGAATGTTTAAGATATGTAATTGAAATTGAGTCATTGAGATATAAGTTAGAGAAGACATATAGAAAGGTAAAATCATTTATGAGATTTAAAAAGATCTCAAGTGATCTAGATAATATTCTAAATAATTAAAAGCATGTAAGTGATAGAACTAGTTTTAAATACAAATAAAAATGAGAGAATGCAACTCAAGACAAGTTAAAGACTAATGTGAACAAGAATAATCTAACTTTGAAGAAAAATCATCAGGTAAGAAATAAAGGTGCTAAAAAATGAATACAAAATAGACTAGATAACCAAATTCCATGAGATATGTAAATTCCAATGGTTATTGCTATACTTGTAATCGGTTTGGGCATAGAGCTAGAGAATTTAAAAGACCTATTAAAAATTAATTTGCATGGAACTATGATGGGGGTCATCAGTCAAAATTTGTGATCAAGGTTGAGTGCTTCAACTGTCATAATGTGGGACACTTTACAAAACATTGCCCATTTAAGGTAAGGCAAGTTGAGTTTCCTTCAAAAAATATTGAGTGTTACAGTTGTTATGAACTAAGACACATTTTAATATTTTATCCAAATTTGGTAAGACAAAATGAGATTCTTGCAAAAGGTGTGATGAGCTTCAACTATCAAAAGAGAGGTCACATTACTAGATTCTATAAGTAGAGGCTTATAAGTTAGAATAGGTTTAATCAGGCTCCTAAAGTGAAAGGAATAAGGTAAGTTAATTCATGGAAGCTAAAGGTGGTAAGTATGAGTCATGATGAGTCTGTAGGTCCAAGTAATCTATTTTCTATGGTGGAGAATGCTTTAGAAGTTGAAAAGTGCCAAGGGCTCTCATTGTCTTCTCATGTTGTGAATGAAGACACCAAGCTAAAGGAGAAGACCAAGGTAGTGGTTAAGGCTAGTTCTGAGGTAAGTATGGATCCAAGTGAACATATTAGTTATTTATGCCTAGTTATGAGGTTTTAAATTGCAAGGTAGATTCTTCAGATAAAAGGTATGTCATGAATCTATGTTTTCTCCATGTATTATCAATTCAATCATAGAAAATAAGGAGAATATTATAGTGGATTTGCATTTTACTTATCTTAAGCCTAAAAAGAAGAAGAATAACTATAAGCAGTGTATGACCAAGGAGGATAAGGAATATGAGGAGTTATGGGCAACTCCTAGTTTCATATTGTTCTAAGACATTGTAAAATAGGGTGTCTCTATCTATGCTTATTAAGAGACTCCTTTTAGTGGAGAATAAAGTATTTATATGGTATTATTAAAATGGTCTTAGAAGGCTAGAAATGATTTTTTTTAGTTGGAGCAGGTATGTCCAAATGGAAGATATGTTGTGGTGATGTCAAAGTGATGTTATAGCTATATATGGTCAGTTTATAGGGTCAGATTGAAGGTTTTCAAGAGGAAAAAGAAGATTTGTAATTTTTCAAGATGATATTTCTGAATAGAAAGGTTTTTTGACCTTATTATAGCATGCTCCAAGTGGTTTTGTGGTTTGAAGTCATGTTGAATTCAAATTGGATATTTATGTTTGTTCTCAAGTTTCTAAGTTTTTTCTTAAGAATATGTAGGTCCTCAAATGGGTTATAGTAATTCAAGGTTAAGAATGGTGTGAAATCTCAATTTTTGGTCTAGAAGTGTGTAATGGTTATCTCCAACTGTATAAGAAGTTTCAAAGGTGGACATTGACTAGAAGGTGCTATGTTGACCTTGTTTGTTTTAAGATTCTAGGGTTTTAGGCTCTATTAGAAAAGTGGTTTGCCTTATGATTTGAGATATAAGGTTTTTTAATAGGTTTAATGTGTCAAATGGGTTTTAAAATCAAGCTTCACAAAGATTTGAAGGTTTGTGGTTTTCAATTTATTCTTGTTTTTGTCAAGATGGAGGCCTAATTAACAAGTTAGTTTGTGAAGGAAGTATGTTTCATAGGATGAGATAGGTGTTGAAAATTGGTGTGCTTGAGAGGGCATATGAGATTGATCTAGATATGAAGTTTAAAGTTTTTAAGGTACATCTACCAAAAAATTTGGGCTCTACAAGTTCCAGGTAGGGCTAAACGGAGTCTAAATAGGCCTAGTCTTGAAGATGTGCTTTTTGTTTAGTTTCTCCAAAATAACAAGGCATGAGTATTTCAAAGTGAGTTATTAGGTTTTTTTATAGAATGTTTCTTATTTTGTGTGTAACATGAAGTTATGTTGGTGGTCCTTGAGGTGGTTTGAGAGAGAAGGCTAGTAAGTCTATATAGTGGTTCCTCATGGTGTATGGAGATCTGAAGATGCTCAAGTGGTGAAAAGGCTCAAAAATATTAGGGAGAGTCACTCTTAGATGTTTATTGGTAATTTCCATCATATTTTATTCTTTTGTGTGTTATTTCTTCATTACTTGTAGTGCTTTATTAAAGAGAGTGTTGGTATGGAGTAAGAGGAATGTGTCAAGACAAGAAGGGGTAGGCTCAAGGTAAGCGAGAGTTTGTATCATCTTTCTAAGGTGGTCCTCTCCTATTGGTAGTCTTTTTAGGTCCTCAATATTATTTGGTGCCCACTTTTTCATTATGTCAAAAGGGGAGAAAGTTCATACTATGAGAGTGTAAAATAACCCCAAATTTTGTTTTGAATTTATATATCAAAGTACATAGTAGAATATCAAAAGGGTCCTACTACATAAAAAAAAATTAGTGCAATGCATATCAAAAACTCTATGAGAGTACCATCAACCCACATCCTGCATCTCAAACATCCAAAAAGGATAAGGCTCTAACACAACCATAATAGATTTAGGCACATCCAAGAGTGTCTAGATAGTCAATTGTTATGTAAGCAAATGAGGTGAGATAAAAGTGAAATATAAAGCACAAAGAGATCCAAAGACCAACCATAAATGTTCATCTCACTAGAATTACATAGGCAAGTCTTGTCATGTCATGAGATCAATGAATGGAGATCTCTAGTCCACCACTAAAGCCAATCACAATGTACGCTAGAGGATCCAAACCTTCAGTGAAACACCCAAAGGAGTATTACTCTTTATATTTCCCCCATGGAATTCCAATTAGGATCTAAGGTCCTATATGCAAACATTTTACCTTCATTCCCTTAATAGATGAAGGTCACTCTCATAGGATAAATCTCTAAGTAGAAATAATTATTTTATTAAATAAATGAGACATCATGCTCATAGCTCAAGGTGGATGACATCACACATGTGATCATCCCAATGAATAATCATACATTTAGTATTAGGAAAATAGTTACTCCTCATGCTACATGATCATTGGTCATACTACATAATCACTATTATGATACAAGAATCTTATCATGCTACAAGCTCCCATTATGTGGCCAACCAAAGGGATTTGTACCTAAATGTTGCTTACTTATCCTTTAGTTAACACCTCTTATGAAATAAACATAACTATTTATGTCCTTCCAATAATATACATATAACCATGCAAGTTTATTATTTAAATAGACTTGTGCATTAACTCAGGTGGCTATTAAGAAGAAGTATGATTTAGTGAATCATTACCTAAGTATATCATTTAATCATATATCCAATTTTTAACTTGAATGTTCCCTCAATCTACTATTTATTATTCTCATTCTAGGTTTATTTACCAATCGCATGGATTATTCACATCTTGATAATCATAACACTAGGTATATCACGGATTCCATTATCAAGGTACACTTATACTTATAAGCACACTTATATTCTATAACCAGTGACTATGTATTCTCAAGGAAGAATTAATGATAATTTAGTCAACTTTCATTCACAAGAGTTGCATTATACATCTAACTTATTAAACTTTTAAGAAAACATGTGATATATCTAGAACACTGTGATGTCATTAATAGAATATTCTATACTCCAAGATGAAGATCTATATACAAAGTTCATTAATATAACTTATTTCATTGCTTAAGAAATGGAATTAAGCTCACTAAAAATGGCATTACGACTGATAAACATTCATTTTTATAGCATAAAAATGAAGATATATTGTTTGTATCACCCAAGACTATTCACAAATTTTATTTGCTATAACTATTTCAGCGAAGGATTATAACATGTTAAAACCATGTATTTAGTAACAATGCTACCATAAGGGATGTCTTACATCATTACTCTATGAAAAATAGTAAATGTACATGCTATATAGACATTCTATGACATGAGAATGTCACCAACAATAGTTCATCATGAAAGCTATATAAGAATTTACACAATTCCATCGAGGAGATTTACAACGTCACATTATTTCTAGCACATCACAAGATAACATCCTTTTACATTCATGTAAATTCAAGATTAAAAGCATTAAGATTATAGTTGTTCTAATAATAATCTTTTCCAATTTATTGACTACTTAAAAATCTACAAGTATGTTACTAAAACATGTGGATACAATAATACGAAAATATCAAGTAAAACATAGAGCATTCTAATACGCTACCCCTCATATGATAAATAGATCCCACTATAAAATATTTCCAAGGAATAATTTACATTTAGTTGATTATATAAGAATCACATAACTAGCATCAAGATTACTTCCAACATCTACAACATATCCTTTAATGTCCATATTTCACCTTAACAATATTACAAAACTACACAATGCAATAAAATGATTTATCACATAGAATGAGTAAACAACTACAATCTAATGGTTTGACAGCATATGTTAATAAGCATGAATAAGGGAACTACCACATGCCATCCAGGTATAACCATAAAGAAGGACAAACACTATAAGAGGGACACCCCTCAAAACATGCCCTATGAGCCCAACCATCGATGTTCCTTACAACCCTAACCATCAGCTTGATGGAGGGTTTTGGAAACTAGGTACTCAGGTGAGGTAATAAATGTACATACAATATTGAGCCACTAGTATAAACTTACATAGGTATCAACAAAAATAAAAATAAAAAGATAAAATCCATAACACTCAACCAAACCATGGCTGAAGTAACACCTAAGGCATACATCAGAATTTTATGGTAGATGAATCACATCATAAGTCAGGGTCTAATATTCCCAATCTATGGAACCAGTCAACACATGACTATCAAGCATACAACAATTTTTACACAATGGTAATTAATGATTTAATAAATCATCAAGGTACAAAAATAGATTAGAAGTTCAAGAATTGATAAAGACACGGTTTGTGGGGTCATTATGAGGTTTCACGACCTCATATGACCTCCAATTCAAAATCTAGGTTAAAATGGTTTTTACATGACCACAAACCTTCCTAAACATTTAAACATGGGTCAATCTTGACCATAATATTAAAAATCATATAGGACTTGGTCCATGATCCAACATATCATGTGTTATATATATATATATATATATATATATATATATATATTTATATATATATATATATATATATATATATATATATATATATATATATATATATATTCAGTTCAAACTCAAGACCACAATATATCAAATGATTTGACTAAATCATTGAACAAAATAGATCATCCCCATTTTATTTTATGGAAATAATAACAATCTCTAATGACTTGTACTATAAATTTAAAAATCAAACCCATGAACATCTAACAATATTAACAGGTTAGAATCAGGTTTCCAAACAAATCAAAAAGGGAGAAATCCTAGAGTTGAATCATTCAAAGCTTTAGGATGATCTGATCTTTAAATTAATGTAATAGGAAAAATAATAATAAATGTGGGGAATAAGGAGGAATTTCATTTTCAATTTAATTTGATTCAAACAACTAATCCATAACTAGTAAAATTGCTTTAAGATTCATTTTATAAAAATAGGACATGGTGACTTGTTTTATTCCAGACATGGCCTAAAATCATCCCTTTTAAGCAAGGAACAGTAGTATAAAATATTTTGAGTATGAATAAAGGGAACTTACTTCTAATTTATTTAATCCCCACATAGAGGTTATTACATAAATAAAACATAACAACATATTCATTTAGATTTTTAATGCAAAAGAGGAAGGGATGCAAAATAATCTTTGGTCGATTCATTTTTCCAATTTCAAACATAGATAATGAAATTAGTAAAACTCATAGTTAATTTTAGGACTAATATAGAAGGAGGATGCCATGGCCCAGCCATAATATTTGATGTACCATAACTAAACCTAAAATTCCATGCTTCACTCTAGTCTCTCCTCCCTGTACTCTATGTTGTCATAATTTCCTTTGTCATGACTTTTCTGTCTCTTTTCACACCCCTGCATCCCCCACTCTATCTCCTCTCTATATCCCCCTACATTATCTCCTTTCTATGCTCTCCCTTGTCACCATGATTTTCTCTCACATTTTCTCTCTACACCATAGTCTCCCCTTGTCCATATGCCAGCCATACATTTCTCTACACCCTACCTACATTCTTTTCCCCATTCCACTCTCTAGCCCCTACGTATTCCTTCCTCTACCCTCCTTCTCTAGATAAATTCTTGCATATTCCTTTCTTCTCCCCATGCCATACCTATTCCTATATGCTCTCCATACTTTCTTCTTGGATACACCAAGTAAGGTCATCCCTTTCTCTTCTTAATTCCCTAGGGAAGTCAATCTAGCTAGCTATAGGAAGTTAAAATATTATAATATAGTTTAATAAAATAATATATAATATATATAAATATATATATATATATATTATATATAGAAAATACATAAATATATATATATGCAACCACCTGGCTTCCACTCTTAGTCATATATATATATATATATATATATATATATATATATATATATATATATATATATATATATATCCCCAAATAAATAATAAATATTAAGTTCATTCTTCATTATTGGTTTCTCTCACAAGCCAACCAGGAAATAATGGTAAAATAAGGGTAGCTCATAGAAAAACATTAACTAATTAATGACCAGATTATAAAATAACATCAGTTAATAAAATCTTAAATTAAATTATTAATAATAGTGAAAAAATAGAATTATTGAAATAATAATTGAGGAAGCACTTCAATCAAAAATAATATCCTTTCAAAATCTGACTATTAATAAAAATAACAATAAGATTAATAAAATACAACGACGCTAAAATCCAATTTAAAGTAATAAAAATTATTAAATAAATATAATTACAAAATCAATCATTAAAATAATTAATCAAATCAATAAGGTTATAAAAATAATAGAGATGATCAAATCCATAAAATTGATTAAATAATAATAATATAAATTCAATAAAATACTTAATTGATAACATTATAATTGATTAAGGTAATAACAGTAATATAATAGACTCCTTAAATAGACAAATAACAAGAAACATAACTTAGTAAAATGATACTAATTAATATAATCATTAAAATAATATTGATCGATAAAAATCATGAAGTTGACCCTGCTAGTCGATCAAACTTTCACCAGTCAATCAACCATGAAAGAGGTGCTAAGATGTTCTCCAAGATCAAGAAACCTCACTAGCCTTGACGAACCCAACTAGCCAGGGTAAAAGACAAGAAATAAAAAATAATATCTTAAGAAAAGGATCAACACACAAGACCAAGTGTAACAGGATAATAAGATAAGCCACTTCTTTAGCCTTAATCATCAACTATAACCAAGGTGTAAAAAATAAACTTGGTCATACAAGGATAGATACAAGGAATGATAATGATAAAACTCAATAATCTCAATCAGGTAATAAGAATAGAACACACATGCACAAAATAGGGCGAGATCAATAATGGAAAAAAGCAATAACATAAGGGGTATATGGTGATGGTGGCTTAATACTATAGAATACATGTTATACCTATTAGAGTGACATTCTAACCACTTGATCACCCATGATATACCTAAGATGTCTAAACCCAACATCGAGCCTAGCTCACAGCTTGGTTCCTACATCCACCAAATAAGATATCAGTAGTATCTGAACGTTATCGATATGAATATAAACCATAATGAATTAAAAATGAATCATGAATCATGAATAATAAATCAGTAAAAACATCTATATCTAAAAAGGGGTAAGAGTTAGTCATGATAACCATGAACCCATGCATGCCTTATAAAACATAGTCAGTAAAGGATAAAATGAATCAAGTGTAAGCAGTATGCATATTAGGACATGTTGAATACAATGTGATCATCTACGGTGACATGTCATGTCACACTAACTATCTAAGATACCTATGTCATAATCATCTAAAACAAAACCCACATCATCTATCAGCAATCAAAGTACTATCACAAACATTCTAAGTAAGCCATAATCCAATGTCTACAAAGGGCCTTGTGGTCAGTTCGTGAGAGAGTGCTTGAAGAGAAAGAAGGAAGGTGAGTTATATATTGTTATATGATGGTTGTTGGCATTAATGACAAAGGGGAAGATTGTTGAAAATTTATAAATGATGTCATGATGATGTAATATAGGTGTCTTGGTGATTGGATAAAGTGCTTTGATCGTCTAAGTCACAATGACAAAGTGTGTAACATGTTTGTCCTAGTGTGCTTGAAGTTGGCTTGGTTGATCTTCAGTTTTGGCATGGTTAGAGATGTTCAAGGATGAGTATGATGATTTGATCATGTGAAAATGGTCCTATAAAAATTCAATAATGCTTTGAGTGCTTATGTGTAGAAAATCTAAGTAGGCAGTTTGTTGACATCATAATTACCACATGTGGATGAGTTAAGGGGAGTTGGTCATATGGTTGTGATCACATTCATCCTTAATTTATATGTACAAATTCTTAATCCAAGTGATGAAGCATGATAAAATATATGCAAGTTCAAATTTGGGCTCTTAGGCATTTTGACAATGTTTTACCATGTTTAGCCAAATTTATAGTGTGTTAAGAAAAGATGATTAAACATATTGATATAGTCATATCTCACACATGTGGATGTTTTAAGACAAGGTGATCTTATAGGTTTATTTAGTTTTGTGCCTATTTCATTTACACTAACTTTAAAGTCAAGAATTGAAGTACAAAAAAATCTATGCATGTGCAAAGTTGGTCTTTCCAGACAGTTATTGACATAGTTAGCTTTGTGAACAGAAAAATATGAGTGAGCATTTTTATGTCATTATATCTCACATGTTTGAATTTTTCAAGATCAATATGACACATGTTTGTATTATCACATGTTAGGAGATCATATGGTCCAAATTTTAGAACATGCACTTGAGCGAAGCAAAAGATATGGAGGTGCAAAGTTGGCCTTCAAAACAGATAGCAATGGTCCCCATAGTCTATTTTACACGATGTTAAAGATCAAGACCAAATGAAGATATAATGGCTCATGGGAGATAATAAAATTAATATATATGGTACATAGTGATTCAAATAGGTTAAAGTGTTCATTGGTTAATAGAAATAAAGATCTAGCTTCTTCTAAGATCTAATGGTGTGTAAGTGATCGTACAATTTTTATCTAAAAGTGCATGTTGAGTGATATGGTAAGAAGTGCATGATGTTTAATAGTATAATTTATTATAATGAATTTGATTTTGCCAAGTTTCATGATAATTTTGGTTCTAATCAAGATATAATGGTGAGTTCTATAAGGTAAAGACCTTATTGATCCGTAAAGATCGACGGTGCATGTTGAGTCAATATTGTAAGAGTGCATGAGATGAGGTCAACATGTTCAAGGTTTAATGTTTATCATTATTGAAATATGTTTTAAATTTTGAGATTAGTAAAATAATATATATGGTTAATTTTTAATTTGAGTATTGAATACATGAGATGATAGCATGGTGTTTGAGGTTTAACTGTAACTATTTGAATTCAAATATTTGAATTTAACAGAGGAAAGACCAATGCTTGGTTTTTGAGCCATAAATTTAAATCTATGTAGAATTTGACAATGGTGTAAAAATTGAATTTGTATAGGAATATAATTCACATCTATAAATATAAATTTTAAGTTTTTAATGTATTTACACATAAATATATTGAGCTCCAAAGTTGATTGTGTGTTTGACTATGTTTTGCAAGTAACCTGAGAAGGATAATGGAGCTCATTATGATGTTATTTAAATGTTTAATGATGAATTAGATATTTTATCATGTTTTATACTCCATGAGGATCACTTTTTTGCATTATAAAGTTTTTAAAAATCATATACAATATGAAAAAAGGTTTAGAAGTTGATTGTGTGTTTGTTCATGGTGACTGTGTGCACAAATTATTGTTTGAGAAAATTATGCTTAAGTAGAAGGGTAATGTGATGTTTTTTATAACTTAAGGAGGATATATATATCATGTGTCATGGTTTCATTATTTTTAAATTATTCTTGTGTTCTTTTTTTTTTTTGGATAAGTGTCAAATAGCTAAATGGGTCTCCATAGGACCTAAAAGTGACTTAGGCCTATTTGAACATGGATTGTGCTTAAGTGTGACCAATGTTAGATGCCTCAAGGGTGAAGGCATGTTTTTTTAGCTAAAAATAAATATTGTGTTATTTATAATCATGATATCTATATAAATGGTGAAACCAAATGTGTTGGTTTCTAGATTTTGTGAGACTAGTGCAAGGTGTATGTGAGAATTGTGGATCAAAGGAGAGGTAGAGTGCCTACTTGATGAGTTAATGAGTAGAGAAGATTGAGGACTATGTGTATGAAATTTAGGTCATATTTATGATGTCCAAATAATTCTATTATATTTTTAGGATATGTGAAGAGGTTTGAGTGTGCATATGAGGATAGTTTGAGTTAAAGAGAGAGATGGTGGCATGCCTATGTGAGAGGCATGTATGAGATAGAGAGAGAGTTTTTACAAGGGTTAGATAATAAAATATCCATAATTAGGTGTTGAATATATAATTTCTAAGTTGGATGTGTTCAAAGGAGAGTCTAAAGTGCTTGGTCTTCTTTAGGGGTGGTTGTTCCTTGTGAAATAGGTGTTTTACTAAAGGCCTTTAGTCTAAAGGATTTTATCAAAAAAAATTGGTCTAAAGAGTTGACCAATCTGTTTGTAAATTTTTATAAGATAATTAATCCATTTGTTATATACTTGAGATTGGTTTTTATTCTTCATGAAGGTTTCCCATAAGAACTATGTGTTGTTTGTTTGATCGTGTGTATGCATTGAATGAATGAGCTCTCTCTTATTAATGTTGCTTGATCAAGTTGAAATATACTAATTGTCTAATAGTTTGAAAGGATTGTAATTTTAATTGAAATATCTAGGCTCATTTATTCACCCCCCCTCTCAGTGATTGTACCTCTAATAATAAGATCAAATACGACCTGATACAAATAAAAAATAGGAATGAATGGAAAGTGTTCAATGGTCATGCCCCTAAGTAGGGGTCCTCTTAGATAATGTTTAAGATGATCAAGCATATAAATTATTAAGATGGGTAATATGAATAGGCTCATATAGTTTTATTTATGGTGTATCCAATTTATATGCTCTAGATCCATAATTAGTCATGATGATGAATGGTCCTAACCAATTAGCTTCAAATTTTCCTTTATTTTCACATGTGGCATTGGTATTATTTTGGTTCTCTTTCAGAACAAGATCACCAAGTTTAAAGTCTCTACCTTTGATATGCTTGTTTTAGCTATGGAGCAACTTGTTTTTATATGCCTAGAGATTGTTCAAAGTTGTTACCCATTTTTCATCAAGTAGTTCCAATTATATCAATCAATAGACTTGGTATTCTTCCTCATCAATGAAACCCTTCAATGAAATGTGTTAGGGAAATCAACCTCGATAGGTAAAATAGATTCAATATCATAAATAAAGGGAATATGGTGTGGATCCTATGGGATTTTGGTGATTGGTATAATAATACTAGAGGGAAAAAAGAATTGTAAATGGAAATCAAAGACAATAGCATTAACTATATTTTTAATAATTTGGATCAGGGTTTTGTTAGATGTTTCATCCTAGCCATTACTTTGAGGGAAAAAAGTGGTGGAAACATGTTGTGTAATTTAGCACTTGTCATAGAGGTATCTTATGTCCTTATTTTTAAAAAATCCACCATTGTCATAAATGAGACTAGAAGGAACACCAAAGTGGTAGATGAGGTGGTTTAGGATAAACTTGGCTATCTGTTTACCTATAATGTAAGTGAGGTGAATGGCTTAAACCCACTTAGTCAAGTATTTAATTATGGTAATGATATGTTTATGGCCATCAAAATAAATTGGATTGATCTTGCCTATGAGGTCAAGTCCCCATGTGTAAAATGGCCATGGCATTGTGAGTGGATGCAATTCTTGAGCTAGAGCATGAATAATATTGGCGTGATGTTGACAAAGTACACACTTGTTTACATAAGCATAGGAATCAATTTCCATATTAGGCAAATAATACCTAGTACATAGAAGTTTCTTAGCAAGGACCACTCCATTATTGTGGGCCCATAAATTCCTTCATGTACTTCATTAAGCACTAATTTTGACTTTGTCAAAATTAAACAAAAAAAACATAGTTCTATCATATCCTCTATGATAGAGTGTGGCACCAAGTATGTTATAACAAGAGCTAATATGAATGAAGGTTCTTTGTTTTTTATGAGAAAGGTTATGAGGGATAATTTTATCATGTAGGTAGGCATATATTTTAGTGTACCAAGGTGTATTGGGACCAAAAATGTTGCATACCATTTCAGACAATGGACATTCATGAGATGGCCTCAAGATGTGTTTGATAAGAAATTGATAATCAAGAATATGATCTTCAATTGATACTAATGAACCAATTGTTTCCATTACATCATCAGTCCTATTGATGGTCCTCAAAATCTACTCAAACTAAATGTGAACAAATTTTTGTATTAGATTATTCACCATATTCTTAGATGAAATGAGTTTGTCATCTTTTGTCTAGTATTTCTATGTTACCTAATTGATAATCAATTGAGAATCTTCATGAGCATGTAGATGTTTGATGTTACATTGTACTAATTCTAGATGAAGTCCTACAATAAGTGCTTCATATTATACTATGTTATTGGTATAACTAAAACTAATATGGAATGCCTTATGAGTAAGATCCCCTTGTGATGTTAGGAATATAATGCCATCTCTAGATCCTTGGGAAATATTGGAATTATAAAAATAGAGTGTTCACTATTTTAGCTTACAATAAGTATCCTTGACATTCATGATGGACTCATTGAAAAAATTGAACGGGAGTGGTCGAGTATCTGACAGGGGTGATTCTACTATATGATCAATAATAAATTACTCCTTAATGGAATTTTGATGCGCATATTCTATCTCAAACTCACTTAATAGCATTATCGATTTGGCCATACAACCTATCAATGCTACCTTAGAAATTAGGTACCTCAAAGGGTCCACTTTAGCAATGATGATGGTCTTATTATTAATCATGTGGTGTTATAATTTTTAGGTTACAAACACCATTGATAATTAATATTTTTAATGGATATGTAATTATGATCATATGCGACCAATTTTTAGATCAAGTATTACACTTTTCTTTATTTCCCCTAGTCATTATGTTGTGCTAGGAGTGCTCCTAGGGCATGTTTGGTTGTTAAAATGTAGAGAAGCAATGGATTTCCATGTGTAGGTGGATATAGAATAGGTGGATTAGCTATATAATCTCTTAACTAGTCAAAGACCTTTTGACAATATACATTCCATGAAAAAGTGGTACCATTATTTACAATAGGAGTGAAAGGTGGCACTAATCTTCTAATTGAGATATTAATAGCCTGATAGATTAGTAAGCTACAAAGTTGTTTTAAATTAGAAAGTAGAGGCATTTCAATAATGTCTTTAACCTTGGATATATCAACTTTAATGCCCCTTAAAGAGATGGTTAAGCCTATTAATTTTCCTAAAGTAATGCTATAGACACATTTCTTAGGGTTAAACCTTATTTTATAATCAAGGAGGTGTTCAAATATTATACAAAACACCTCTAGATGTCTTGATCTAGTCTTGAATTTTCCAAGGATGTCATCAACATAATCCTCAATTATATCTTGCATCATGTCATGTAAAATGATAGTCATTGCACATTGGTAAATGGAACTAACATTACTAAAGCTGAAAGGCATTACCTAATAATAAAACATTCCTCATGGAGAGGTGAATGTTGTTTTGTGTTGGTCTTCAGGTGCAATCTTAATCTAGTTATATTCAGAGAAACTATCCATAATAAATAACATCTCATACCTATTCATGGAATATATAATCATATCAATATTAGGCAAAGTGAAATCATCCTTAGGACATGCCTTATTAATGTCTCTAAAATTGGTACATAGTCAAATTCCTTGTGGTTTTTTCTGATTAAAATTATGTTGGATATCCACTCTAAATAATCAATAAGATTAATGAATCCTACTTCCAATAGTTTCTTGAGTTCTTTCTTGACTAGTATGGATATGATATGGTGCATATTTCTAAATATTTATTTGATAAAATTGGCATCAATATGTATAGCAAGGTGATGCACAACCAAGGTGGAGTCTAAGCCTAGCATATATGAATAACATTAGGAAAAAATGTCTATAAATTCCAACAGAAGAGCGGTAAAGACTTCACATTCATCTTAAGTAAGGGATACTCCAAGTTTGATCCATTTGGGATCATTAGGTGTTCCAATATTAACTTCAATGGTGTCTTACATGATCAGTGTGGAACCATCTTCTAAAATAGTTAGTAGATTCATATATTGAGCTTCATCTTCATCTGGTAGGTTGACTGGCTCATCGAGTTCTCCCAAGCATGAAGATTTTGAATCCTTAAGATCTAGTAAAGGCCATTCAATAAAGTCATCTAGATAATCTTGAATAATTTGATCAATTTTTTTTGTTATTTTGAACTTATTTTATAGTGGAAGGAGGTTCTAGAACTAGAAGATGCTTGGGCTTCATTTGAGAGAGAGTGAATTTCCTCATCTAATGGTGCCTGAAATAGGTGTTCACCATGGGACTTCTCTTTATTTTTACTTTAACCCTAGTTATAAGTACCTTAAATTGGTTTTCATGTTGGGACCTCAATGTTTGATTTTCTTTTTATTTTTCTTTTTGACCAAAGAAATCCACCTGATCCCAAAAATAGGCCACAGGGTCTAATCTAATTACAAATCCTTATTTATGATCACCAAGTAGCACATTGTCTTTGAGGCCCATGAATTAATATATTTCCTCATCATTATCTAAATCCTTTAATGTTGTGTATGCATATTGGTTGTCTTAGTTGATTAATTGAGGATGATAGAGGAAAATAGGGGATTAAAATGGCATAATGGTTATGGTATAGATAATGTTGGGGTCAAATAGGTTAGTTTAATCCAATTCATTGTAAATGTTATAATATGACTTTGTGTCATTATCAGCATTATCATTTTTAGATAATAAATCAAAGTCACTTAGGATATATAAGGGTTCACCCCCAGGTGGTTTGTATCCAATGCCTCGAGTTCCCTTGTGCTTGGAAAGTGATATTGGCTCAATAGTTCCTTGTTACATTGCCTCCAAGCCTTTACCTTTCTAAACATGGTGTTTCATTATTTGGTTAGGGATAAGATACTTGTTACTTTGATAATAGGTATAAAATTCATAATTTTAAATCTAAGAGTCATCATCGTCTTGGATCTACTCTTGTTCTTAAGAAATGGCCTTGATAAAAACCAATGGTCTTGTTTGAGGAGAATTATTCTTATTATACCATTCCATTTTATAAATTTTCCTTTGAGGCCTACCATATGCTTTTGGAATCTTAGGAAACTTATCAATGTGTAGAGAACCATTGAGCTTATATTCCCCAATGCCTTTATTCTAAAAAATAAAGTGATTATCCAATTCAAGAGGTAGTCTAGATGATGTGGATATAAGAGTGTTAGGATCCACATAGTTGACTTGGGTGTTTGATCAAATTCTTCCTTATCCCTTTTGGGGACATGTTCAAGGCCCAAGTTATAGTTATAATTTTCATATTCTACCTCCAAATTCTTATAGAACTAGTACAAATACAGGTCACTAGGAATGGTAACCTCTTTCCAAGAATGGGGGAACTTAATACACTAGTGAAGGTTTAATGTCATAAAATACACTTCACGAATCCATGGTCACCCAAGGAGAAAATTATATGATAATTATAGGTCTAAAACATGGCACAATGTATCATGGGTTAAAACCCTAATGATAATTGGTAAACAAATGGTATCTTGAGACTCACATTCCTCATTATCATATGTTTTGATGATAATGGTGTCTAAATGAATATCTTTGGTTCTATAGCCCAAATGTTTAACCAGATTGAAAGTTACAATGTTAAGCCCTATATGTACAATGGGTTATTATGCAAAGGTATAAGGGGTGACATGTTTATTTGATCAAATGTAAGTTGTTAACTAGGAGGCAAATGACTTATAAGAGTTTGAAATTTAGTAGGAGAAATGTTGTTTGGGACATTTGGCTGGCTCAAAAGTGTATTTAATATGTTTTTGTGGATGTCAAACATATGTAAGAGATATAAAATAGAAATATATGTAGTTATTTTCTATATTTGTTCCATAATATCATAAGGTTTGTCATTGATGGGGGCACTTGGCTTAGCTTTGTGAGGCAAAGGACCTAGAAGAGGATGATTGGAAAAAAAGGTACAGGACCTTGAATGGTAACCTTGGTATGTTAGTTTCTAAATATGCAACCTTAATTTGGTAGAGGGTTATTATAATTAGATGAAGGTGGATAAAAACCTGGCATGGTAACTCTTGGTCATTGATTAGCATTTGGGATATTATGAACCAAAGGAGGATTACAAAAAAATGGAGTTAGAGGTCCAAAAATTGACACAATAGGTCTACAAGTATTGTTGGTATGTGGTTTAATCTTAATGGTAGCTACGCATCTACTTGTAATGTGACCTACAACATTTTAGTCATAATGGATGGTATTGTAGCTAACTTGGGTATTGTGACCCTGATTTTGGTTCTATTGTTGATTATATCATTGTTATTGATTGTTTGGCAACTTATTATTATTCTGGTTATTAGCTTGACATTGATTATGATTTTGATTATTGGAGTTATGTTATGGAAAGGGGTTCTAATAGATACCCAAATTTTGATTAGATGTCATAACCACATTATCCAAATCTATTTCACCATTTACAAGAAAGTCCTCAATGAGATGTCGAAGTTGTATGCATCTATGAATAGTATGTCCTTTAACCCAATGATAATCACAAAAATAATTCTCCATGTACTAATCAATTTTAGGTTGATCTTTAGGAAAATATCTTGATACTAGCTAGATGATCATGTTGGTTGTAACTTATTTTTGAAATACCATCTCAATAGGCTTCCTAGATCGTTAAAAGGTATATGATGGGAATTACCCATCCTTTGAGGTGGCCTTTGTAAAGTGAGTTATTGAGTAGGAGGGTTTTTTCAAAGAGGTGGTGGTTATACCATTTTCACATGTCTAAATTTAATCACTCCATCTCCTACAATATTTTTATTCCTATTAAAGGGTCTAGGCTTCTCTAATGTACTCATGTGTGCTTGTGCAAGAGATTGTGCTTGATTTGTATTCTAAAATTAATTTTGAGAGTAAATTTTGATAATTCCCTTATCAACAAGTTCTTACTCAATTTTTAGTCCTTTAACAATGATTTATTCAAGTGTGTTGGCATAGTTAAGTTTGATATTATGAGCCACATCAAAATGAAGATTGGTCATAAAATTGTAGCTAGTTATTTATCAATGAGATTATATGGAATCTAACTAGCCAATGTGTACCACCATTGAAGATAATTATGCAAGCTTTCTTCTCCTCGTAGTTTAGCTTGACATAGGTCAACCATAGTTAGCTTATGTTATAGATTATAGGTAAAATGTTACACAAATTTATCATACATCTCATCAATGTTGTCAATGGAATTCTTGTATAGAGTTAGTAACCATTCTAATGCTTTCCCTACCAAACTATGGGGAAATAGGTGAAGTAAGTATATGTCACTATAAGCAACTTATTGACATATGATGAAAAACTCCTTTAAATTCTCCTTTAGATAGAATTTCCATTTATATTTATCAAACTTGAGCATCTCAAAATGATGTAGGAGAGGTACTTAAAGATAGATCATGTCAAATGGATAAGAACGTATATCATCAAGCTTGAATTTATTACTCTAATTACATGTTTGAATGGCTGAAAGTGCATGTTTAACTTCTTGAAAATATTATAAGGTAGGATCGAAGTAAGATGGAGTAGGCACATTTTTTTGGGTAGTTGAAGGTGGATTACCTTGAATTTGAAAAGGAGGTACATAGACTTTTGGTAAATTTGAACATGATTGGCTCTACCAAGAATAGTGAATCTTTGATTATAGTTGTATTTTTGATATGTTACTTATTATCAGTATATTACTTATTGAGAATGGTTTTGATTTGGAGGAAACTAAGGATTGAATGGAAGAATTTTTTGTTGAAAATTTAATGGTACTTATTAGAGTTATATAGGGACATGCTATTGACTGGTAAGAACTCATCACATAAGATGAACATGTTATTAACTTGAAGAAGCCCCTTGCTAAATAGAAGAAGTAATTAGTTACTTAATAGTAATGTGTTTTGAGTTAGAAAACATTGGGTGAGTATTGGTCAACACTTGTTGTAATGTAATATTGGTTGACACATATTGGGGTGGGGCATTGTTTGGCACTTATTGGAGTGGATAATTGGCTACCCATTGTAGAGGTAGGGTAATAATTTCCACTTGATGGGGTGTAGTACTTGGAACTTGTTGTTGTATCTCAAGTGTGTTAACAACATGATGTGTCAAGGTACTTGGAATATTAGAATAATGAATTTGTGAGGAAGATGAAACAACATTTTATTTTGTTGTAGATAGTACTTATTATAGGTTAAAATAGGCCATTTTAGTATTGTCCACCACATATTAGGTAGAGTATACAAGGAATTATGAATTGATATTAGTTGCTAAGTTGGTTTCAACTAAAGGTGTACTAAACATGTTTGTAATTAATGTCTTTTTACCAAAATGATCTGGTTTATACATTGGATAATTTGACAAATCTAATAGTTATTCTATTGGAAGATTACTTTTTAATAATGTAGGATTTTGAACTTAGAGACTATTAAATGAGATGACTTAAGTAACCAAAGCTAGCTTAGCCTATTGTATTTATGAAGTAATAAGTTGGTTTTATGTCATAAGATTATCTATTGACTTTTTCCTTTATCTAATACTACCAAGGTTTGGTTAAAAGTGGGATCTTGGCTAGTAGTTTCTTGATTCTCTAGTAATGTGAGAGGTGCTTTTTTGGGTGCTCTAACCAAATATTGTAAGTTTTTTATGGGATAATTCGAAGGAAATTTTGCACCCATTTTGAATAACCTAACAAGATGTTCATCTTTATTATTAATTAGTTGTTTATAAAATTGATCTTGCCTATATTCATCATTAGGTGATATGTTTTCAAGATACATTGGATTCAATGTTTGGATTCAATGTTTGTTTGTTGTCCAATAACACATGTTGGAGGTACTATTGGTCTTGTTCGGTATGGGTCGGTATACTTAGAAGATATTTTTGGTATTATTGACCTTGTTCATTGTATCTTATGAGTTTTAATATCATACAAACATTTATTAGTTTTTTATTAGTCTAAATGACAAAAAATCAAGCATAAAAATACACTGAAACTAAACACTCTTGCCTAAGAACTAGGGGGATCATAACATAGTAAATAAGATCATAAAATAGAGATAAAAATAACACAATTAATTTACCTCCTTTATCAAATTTTGTGCTTACTTGTCGTCATAAGGATGTTCATTCTAAGTATATGATAATTAGAGTCTTTTATCAATGCTTATCCATGGTGGTATCACTTCTCCAATAGTTTCTTGTGGCTTGGTCTGAAGCTTGGCATAAAATGGGCATTATAACACTACTCTTAATCAATTCTTAAAGGTATTCTAGTAAAATAACTTTACACACAAAATATTGTTGGCATATGGTGTGGGAACTTGTATTTATATCTGTAAGAACTAACTCTAACCCTAGAGAGGTTAGGTTAAATTCTAACTTTGATTGAGTCTAAAATAACCTATGTTGAGTCAAGATAACCCTAGGTTGGGTCAAAGCACTCATGAAATCTTGACACCTCGGTTCCAAATATTTGTGAGACATAACAACTCATTTTAGATATTTTTTAGGTTATGACTCATAATTTTGGAATATTTAAGAAATAATAAATCATTTTACTAGTTCCTTTAACCTTTAACTTCATATTTGGCTAAAAATTCTTTTTTTCATAAATGAAATCCACTAATTTGATTTAAAAAATTTATTTAGGTAAGCTAATTAAGCTTTTGAATGTAATTAATCTTGATTAATATTTTTGAGCTTTTCACACTTATTTTAAATGTTTTGAATTAATAGCTTGATAGGCCAAAATGTCAAATTACAAGGTCATAAATTGACTAGGGTTAAAACTGAACTAGGTTATGGGTGCATATAGGGTGATACCTTAAATAAGCAAACTTTGTCATGTTTTTTAGCAATTAAATCCCTTATGTAGATGAATTTAAGAAATTTAAATGATATTTAGGCTTAAATTATGTAATTTTCTATAAATTAACTTTAATCCCAATTTAGGCATGAAAGTGGCCAAAACTAAGTGTCTATAGTTTGTCCCTATTTGAGAAGGCATTGCAAGACATAGGCATAGTAACATCTTTTCAAAGAATATAAAATATATTAAGAATAAAAATCTATGAAATGATGGAATGATGCTCCAAACAAATTTTAGGAAGCCTATGATTCCCCCTCGAGGGAGTGACTGACACATACAATTGATAGATGGTCCCTCAAAAAGAAGCAAGAAAAATAATGAGATTAACCCATAGGTGAGATTAATCTAATCTAGATAATGATTTATGAATTAAATAAAATATTAATTTTCTCAAAGGTGGTTATAATTAGTAATGGAGGTTGAGACACTAATTTTATAAAGGTAGTTATAATCAATGGCATAAGTATGTGCCCCATTAGAGTAAATAGGTCAAAGTAATAATTTTCTCAAATGTGGTTATAGTCATTTTGATGACCTGTTACATTTAAAACCAAGTTCAAAACAATTTTTATACCTTTTGGAATGATTTAGTCATCATAACAATGCTCCTTTAAATAAATTATATGACAATGGTTTTGAATTCAAAAATTTAAAGAAAATGTTTGAGATGAAATAGGAAGCATAACGACACCCCATTTAAACAAGTGATAGATAAGCAGTTTTGGAATAAAAATCTAAGGCAAAAATTGTGACACAAAATGGATAGAGTAATACCTATTAGGATAAATTGGTGTGCAAACAACATGATGGTTTTGGACTCATTTTTATTTGATAATATAAATTAAAAAAATTCGTCTCAAACACACATGTAAATCACAAAAAGTTGAAATAACACTGGTGGCTCATCCTATCACTAAAACTAAGATGAGTATGCGTATCTTCTACCAAAACTTTCATCGATATACCAATTCTAATGATAAATTAAGTTTTAATATAAAAATTAAATTTTAGATTTAGGTAGAGCTTTTATGCCCCTCTATCTCTCAAGAATTGGTATATGGCATGAACTTAAGTGAGGAGCACTAGGCATCTAGTAATAAATTATGCAAAAAATGGGGTTGACTAGAATCTATAAGTTTCAAATGCACTAAATGGTTCAAAGTGTGGATAACACATGGTCACAATCATGTCAATTGGGTTCATACCTACTAACTTAATATGTAAAGGTCTATTATTTTGCACAATGACTCCAGCTATGTACTATTTAGTAGAGTTAATATTTAGTAAGACTTGACCTAGGTTTTTATTAAGATTAGAGAGACTAGCCTCTCATCCCCTTAGAAATCCTAGTATCGCATGCCCAATTTATATACCCCACTATGTAGTGAGGTTGGTATGATGTTGAAAGATGAAATCCCAGGTCAATGCACCCCTAAAGAACTTGTGAGGTAGAAACACGCTCCCACCCATACGCCAAATGCAAAAAAATAAAATGGTAAAACTTTAGAGGTCATTTTTGGGTCACCCAAGTCATTTGGAGCTTGGGGAGAGCATAACTAACATTCTTTTTGACAAGATCAGAAAAACAAGGTAATAAACTAAGTAATTATGGTCACCTGAGTTCCCTATAAGGGATGGAGGGAGAACATACATGAAATAATTTCTAATTTACCACAAACAAAGAAATATAACTATGAACTTTGAAATTAGCTAATAACAAAAAATAAATATAAAGTAAAAAAGATCTTAAAATCTCTAACTAAAATGTATGTTCCTTTTAATAGAACCAACTTGAAATGTGATTGAAATTTTTTACCCTTGGCCTTGTTTGCACTTGTAAACACTTTTAAAATTAAAAGATAAGTGTGATTAGGTTGATTTTAAGCACCAAAAAAAAGTGTATGTGAGATTTAGAAATGCCTAGGCCTCTTTCTTTCCACCTTAGTTCTTAAAAAAATGTTAGGGGGTTTACTTGTCTCAAGGCCAAAAAAAAATGAGTAAATAACATTCCATTTTGAGCTCTCAAATTTTTTTAAAACATAGATCGAAGTCATCATTTAGCAGGATGAAACTGACATTTTCATGAAGCCATTATTTTTTTGCAAACACAAACACAGACAGAAACAACTTTGGTGAAGTCAACATTAAATAGGGTGAATCCACCAGTTAAGTTAGGAAATTTTATCGATTATAACTAAAAAATAAGTGAAGCTACTAAAGCCCAATGTAATTTTACCTTGTAAATTCATGATTTAGTAGGGGTGAAGCTATCAAATATATAGACCAAAGCCACCATTTAGCAAGTCAAATCCATTATTTTTGCATAAATAAAGATCACATAAAAAAAAATAGCATTGGCAAAGCCATCATTACATTGGGGAAAGTCATCGTTTACACAAAAAAATAGAATGATGTTAATTTCAAAGCTAAAACTCTAAACTTGAAAAACTAAATGCATTTTTTATAAAAATAAAAGCTACCATATCAGTCTCCTTGGCCATACAGGATTCATGGTCCCACTGAGTGTGTTATTATGTATCTTAGGAGTTTGAAGAGCACACAAATGTTGATTATTTTCTTTTTAATTCAAATGATAAAAAATCAAACATAATAATACACTAGAACTAAATACTTTTGCCTAAAAACTAAGGGAGCATAACATAGTAAACAAGATCATAGAATAGAGATAAAAACAACACAAGTAATTTACCTCCTTTGTCAAATATTATGTTTAATTGTTGACATAAGGATGTTTGTGCTTGGTCTATGACAATTAGAGTCTTCTAGCGCTTCTCCATGGTGGTATCACTTCTCTAATGGTCACTTATGACTTGGTGTGAATCTTGTCATAAAATTGGCATTATAACACTACTCTCAACAAGAAGGTATTCTAGTAGAATAACCTTACATAGAAAAGCTTATTGGCATATGGTGTGGGCATTTATATTTATAGTTATATGAATTAACTTTAATCCTAAAGAGGTTAGGTTAAATTCTAACATTATTTGATTCTAAAATAGCCTAAGTGCAATCAGGCTAACCATGGGTTGGGTAAAAGTACTCATGAAATTTTGACACCTTAGTTTTAGATATTTGTGAGGTTATGACTTAGAATTTTGGAATATTTAAGAAATAATAAATCACTTTATTAGCTCTTTTGACCTTTGAATTCATATTTTACTAAAAATTCATTTTTATATAAATGAAATTCACTAATTTAATTTGGAATTTTTATTTAGGTAAGTTAATTAATATTTATAATGTAAGTAATCTTGCTAAGTGATTTTTAGCTTTAGAAAATTGTTTAAAATGTTTTGAAATAATACCTTGATAGGCCAAGAGTGTCAAATTACTAGGTCATAATTTGACTAGGGTTGAAATTAAACTAAGTTATGAGTGCATACATGGTAATACCCTAAATAATCAAGCCTCATCATCTTTCTAAGAAACTAAATCTCTTACACAAATGAATTTGGGCAATTTAGGTGATTTCTAATCTTAAATTATGTCATTTCCTAGAAATTGACTTGAATCCCAGTTTAGGCATGAAAGTGGACAACACTGAGTGACTACATTTGGTAATAGTTGGTACAATTGGAAGAAATGGATTATGTGGTTTAAAATCAAAATTGCATGACACATTAAAAATATATGGTTGATCATCTTCAAATTTTACATAATGATCATATCCATAGGGGTTGTAACCATTTCCTCATCAAATGAGGGGTTATAGATATCACAACTATGTGTGTATCTAGGCATGGTTAAGTCTATAATTTTAACTTTGAAAAGAGGTTTGGGCACCTTAAAAAATTAGATAGACTTGGTAAAAGGCACTTAAAATTTGGACCAATGTAGAGTGTCTTACTTATGGTTAACATATAAATCAAAGTGTATATTAATGTAAATTATTTAAACAAGTAAATTCAACCTTATCTAAGAGGATGTGTCCACAAATTTGAGGTTTAAATGTTTCAAATACATAATTCTCAATGGTTAAGACCTTGGGAATGTTTTAATTTAAGTAACTTATAATGCATAAAGTATTGGCACAATAATTGGAAAGTTGATCTTGAAATGTTGAATCAAGATACAAAGTTGGTTTAAATATTAATCTTCTAAAATGGGTTGACCTTGGAACAAATAGAACTAGAATTGGAACTCAAATTTAAACTTCGAACTTTAAGGTTTGGAATTAGAACTAGAAGGAAAATTAGGATCAGTGCTTGGTTGTGAACTAAATCAAATAGTATAACTACACATGTTTGACAAGCATTTAGGCACTTAAACTTAAGAACTTGTTTTTTTATAAATTTAAAACAAAGGCACATTAGAGTAGGCACTTAAACTTTCATTTAGGTTTGAAATAAATTAAACATCATAATGGTACAATTTTGACAAGAAGTTAGGATTGACATAGTTACAATAAATTGGATAGGTATTGGGCCAAGTTGACAATTTCACTAATTTTTTTTACATGAAATTTTGATAGAGTAATGCCTCTTTGTGAAAGGGACCATGTGCCTTGGTTTTAGATTAAGAAATTGGTGTTTTTATTTTCAAATAGGGTTGTGAATGCAACACAGATTTTTAAAAAAAAAAAGCACCCAAGTAAATATGTGGAAATTGAAATGGGTTACAATATAGTCACTGAGTCCTTTCAATATACTCACTTTTGAGAGGAAAAAAATTTAATATACATTAAAATTAATTAATTATTATGTGTTATTAGTAGGGTTTTTACATGCCCTTATCTTAAAAAATCATACGAAAAAGGAAATCTTCAATGTTTGTTAACCTTTTCACCCTTGTATTAGTGATTTATCCACAACAAAAATGGATTTCTACCCTAATTTTTTTATGGTAAACTAGTTGGTCCCAATATACCTTATAGTATGTGGTTACTTTAAAACTATCCATCAATTAGATGCCAAACTGTCTAGCTTGTTACAAAAGGGTCTTGTCCCTTTTACAACCACTTCATCCATAAATTTCTTAGTGAAGTATGATTTATATAATTTGCATGCTCCGAGTATTCATCAAATTATTAGGTTAACCACTCAACCACTATCTAATCAAATGGCATTCTCAATTTATATATCATGCTAGATAAGTGGGGTTGGTATGATGTTCAGAGATGAAACCCCAGGTCAAATCACCCTAAAGGACTTGTGAAGAGGCTATGAACTCCCACTCACTAAGTCAAACAAAAAATAAAGGAATAAAGGATTATTTATAAATCATCCAAGTTCTTAAGAATAAGGAGAGAGCATACACGATTTTATTTGGGTAGACACACAAACAACCAAACTAAGTAAAACTATGTTTTTGAATCATCCTAATAAAGGGAAGAGCATATATGTGCTTTTACTAAATCAATTTAAGAAATAAATAAATAAACAAATACTTAAAACAAATAACATGAAATAAAATCACTATTAGGAGTACCAAATCAATGTGGATGTTATTTTGCTTAAGCACCAAATGGAAATGTGATTGAATTTTTAAACACCAAATTTTAATGTGAATGTGTTCGTTAAGATGCAAATTTGTTTCTCCTTACTTAAAAAAACTTTCAATAACTCATTATATATTTTATTGGACCAAAAGAGGAAGGGAAACCTACAAAGTTAGCTTGAAAATCATGAAATTTTTCCTCTCTGAAATAATTTCATAATTGCATAGTCAAGGCAAACAATGAAATTATAAGGCAATAAAATTCATGAAAATTTAGCAAAAAACACAAAGGAGCCTTACAGTGATGATTTCATAGTTTTCTAATGATTTTATAACTTTATTGTTCAATTTCATAGTTTAGCAGATGATTTCACAATTTGTCCTTTGATTTTATAGTTCAGGTGGATGATTTCATAACTTTATCCTTCAATTTCATAGTTAAGGTAAATGATTTTGTAATTGGACTTCATAATTTCATATTTTCAGTTGATTATTTCTTAATTTAGTTCTTAGATTTCACAAATATCTAATTCTACATATAAAAATACAAAAATAGAGGAAAATGATTTTGAAAATACAAGGAACAATTTTTTGATTATGCGTGTTGATTTCATAATTGCACAGAAAATGACAAGAATGGAAAGTAATGAAGATAATGAATTCATTGTTATGTGTGATGATTTCATAGTTATTTACAACAATTTAACAATTCTTTGCATCAATTTTGTATTTCTTCTACATGATTTTTCAAGTCTTCTACATAATTTCATAACTTTTCTACATAATTTTACAACTCTTCAGAACCTACATAGAAAACACAAAACACATAAAAGATGATTTCACGAATACCAGACACAATTTCATATTTAATTGCTACAAATTTGTAATTATTTAGAAAATTAGTTAAAACATAAAACTTTGGAAACAAATTCATTATTTATGAATATAATTTTGTAGTTATTATTTTTAAATTCATAGTTACATAGAGACCAGCCAGAACAAGGATTATTTCACTATTCTCCTAAATAATATCACTCTTTCCGCAAATGATTATGTTAAAGATTCTTTTAAATTCATAATTTCTCAATCACAAATTCATAGTTTGTCCCTAAACATATTTTGATGGATTTTTGTAAGAAAAAGAAGATAATTAGGTTATCAAAAGACCAATTCTTATAATTAGAAGATATGAAATGGTTTAGAAAAACATGTGGGTTTCATCCAATATTTGGGGTCCCACCAAGTGTCCCATTATTTAGATTAGAAATCCAAGAGGGGTTTAGTCAATTATTAGTGAAATAACCAAAAATAACTTAGAGACATAACCACTCAATTCCAATCCCTTGGGTGATATATGAGTGTATCAAACAAGGAATGTAATTAGAAGGGTAAATTTAACCTTTTTAACTCCCTTGAAGACTTGAGTGTTACATAGATGTTGAGTTTGGATTGTGAGCTAGGAGTCCTTAGAGATGTTAGTGCTCCATGTAAATCATCTCCCCTTGTTCACTTATGGTTTGGTTTGGCACATGAGATGAGAAGGTGAAGCTTCTTGCTATATTTTGACATAATAACACTACACTCAAAAATATTATCTATGATGACCATTCAACATTACTTTTATAGACTTTAAGATGATTATGGACCATTAAATCAAGAACAAGATCAATGGTGGAGGATGAGTCCTCACACTCATCATTACACACCTATAGTGTGTAAGATATGCCATTTATGGAATTTTTGGAGTGTGGAAGGAAAATTAGAAGAGTGTACAGTTATGGCCTCTTAGAGTATATAAGAGGGGTGTAAGAGGAAGAGTGTGTAAGAGAAGTGTAATAACTTGCTTGCACTCTTACTCTTTTTCCTTGACCTTGTTGAATTAAATCACCTATGTGAGGTAATAAATAACTTTTAATTTAGTAAAATTGGATAATTTCTAAGGTCTAATAACATGAAATCTTTATTAAACAAGGTATATCAATTCACTCCACCGTTGAATGTTGGGATAGAACAGTTGGGACCTGGTTTAAAGATGAGCACTACTAAGGGACCTATGTGTGTGGATTTGGATCAAGACATTAAAATGTAATTTACTTATTCTTGAAGGCTCTTGATGACAAGTCTATGTAGTTGATGGTATTTGGTGCCACCTTTGGTCTAGGTGGAGGGATATGTGTGTGTTGGTTCTACTTCTTTTTGCTTGTTAGGCCACCTATATGGGGCTAATTTTTATATTACATTATCACTTTTTATACTTATATTTATGTGGGGATACCTCTTAGTTTTATACTAAATGGATGTTTTGATACTTAGTTAACTATTTGGCATCTTTGATGCTTATACTTTATAATCAATAATTCAATATAACAAAAAAAATAAGATAATTCAAAACATTCATGGAATTTTCTATTAGAGAAAGATTAGGCTAATTAATTAGAGATTAATTATAAATTATAAAAATGGGACCTTTAAAATGTTATTTTGTTCATCAAATATTCATTTAATTGGCTTGTGATAATGTTTGCAAAGGTTAGAATTGAAATTAGATATATTTGTTTAGATTAATACTATGAGACAATCCATTGCCCCAATTAGGGATGTGTTGTTATGATTTCATATTAAAATGATGGTTCTATAGGTAAATTAGATTTACTAATGATTTGTGATCAAATTTTCATGTAATCATTTTGAAATGTAGTTTAATCATAGAAGTGGTTAAAATGAGGTGTCTACAATATGAACCTAAAATAAAATTGAGTTCAAAATATAATGATCTCTTTTGAAAGGATATTTTACCTTTATATGTATGCACACAAATTAGAAAGACCATTACACCTGGATCAAAGGTCCAAAACTATCGATCTAGGAACACTAGACCACCCCTAAGATGTTCATGTTGGCTTAGATTTCACCCCTATGAGATAGAACAACTTATAAATTTTATTGTTTCATTATCAAGATGTCATTTCCATGTCATGTGAAGACCTTAAGGTATTTGACCTAAATTTGATAACACACACTATTCCACTCAAGCAAAATTGTAAAATTGTTAGACATAGGCAATGACCTGTGAAACCAATCCTGGAGCCACTTATTCATAAGGAATTTCACAAGATCCTTTTAGTTCAGATCATCTTCCCAATCCATCACTCCACCTGGGTTGATATCTTATTACTTTTTCAAAATAAGAGTGGGGATATTATACTATGTGTGGATTTCATAAATCTAAATAGGGCTTCTAACAAAGATAACTACCATTTGCCCTCCCTTGATGAATTAATTCAAATGGTAAGTGTATTTATGATGATTTCCTTATATGGATTCTTAGGATATAATAAAATTTTGGTCAACCTATAATGTTGATCAAAGACTAAATTTAAAACCAAGTGGGGCATTTTTGTTTACAAATGAATGTCATTTGGGATCATCAATGCAAGAGCCACCTTTTAAAGAGCCATGGACTTTTATTTTGAAGGTCTAATGGTAAATGCATAACTATTTATATGGATGACAACCACTTTTTTAAAATGTAGGTCTAATTATATTCACCATCTCTAAAAGGTGTTAGAAAGGTGTAGGAGGTATAGTATTTATCTCAACCCAAATAAGAGCATATTCAGTGTGATGAAAGATAAGTTCCTTGGTCATGTCATCACCAAGGAAAGTATTTATATCAACACTAAGCTTGCTAGCGTGATTTTTAGAATACCTTTACCTAACAAAAAAAGAATCTTAAGTCATTATTTGGTAGGATTAACTTTGTATGCAAATTCATATCTAGTTTTATTGATATTATTAAACCATTGAATTCAATGTTAAAATAGGAAGAAAATACTGAATGGAATCTTGTAGTTAGGAGAGCCTTCTAATATGTAAAGGAGGCCATCATTAAATTACCAATCTTAATTAATTCATACTATGAAAAGGATTTCTACCTTTACTTTTTTACTTTGGATCACACCATCATTGCAATGCTCACCTAAAAGCAAGATGAAAATGAACACCCAATCACTTTCATGATCATGGACTTGAAAGATGCCGAGCTCAAATTCTATATTTTAGAAAAACATGCCTACACCTTGGTCAAAGTGGTAAATAAATTTAGTCACTACATCCTTAGGAACAAGTCACAAGTTATTGTCTTGGACCTAACCATAAAGTTCATGTTAGGTCAAAATAAGTTGGGAGAATATAGGTGTTGTGCCCTAACACACACACCCCATTTTCAAAAAAATTAAAAAATAGGGACTCATCATTAAAAAAATTCTTCCTAAGGAAATATGAGCCTAAAGATCTATGACTAGGGTATCATGAATTTGTCATAAGGATTATTTCTAGAAAATCCAACATTGCCCAAGTAAGAGTTATAAAAATATAAGCTTAAATTATTATCTTAGTTAATTTAAAACCTTAGATTTTTCACAATTTTTAATTTGATATGATTTTAAAACTAACATATCTAATATTTCTATGTCCTAGTATGTATATGTTGATCATAGGATTAATATCTGAATATTGTTGATTTCCTCCAATCAATCCCATAAAAAAGATTTCACATAGTTTTGACATGTGTCACTCTCTTGTCATTAAAAATTTTGGATAATTATAAAAATTTAAGTCTTTCAAGCCCTTAAGCCTCTCGATATCCACAAACATGCCTTATGGCATATTCATGTTAAAATGGATACATGGAAATTTCACCAGTTTATCAACAAATTCAATAGCTCTACAATTCTAAGTTCTTAAGTCTCCAGACTTTAGATATTAGTCCACATGAGTCAATCATGGTAATTAATGTTTGAGATAAAGTTAAATGGTTCTTTGGAATGTAGCCTAATGTCCCAAGATTCTGATCTCCCAAGGTTTAGATCGATTGACACTTGGCATATTTTTGGTAATCCATGTCATCAAAAGGTTAAGTAGTATTTTGATCACCAATCTAATTATCTAAGATCTTGAGTCTTTGGGTCTCTAAAATCACTCCATGTGTCTCCATCATGTTGACCCATGACTGAAAAAAGTTCTTTACCAAAAAAATACCAATGTAATGCCTTGAGCTTCCATAATTCCAGTGCTCCAAGATCATGACACATGGCTTAATCATATTAAATTGCCACTACATTACCTCCTAAACACAATGAATAAATTCAAAGGGTTGAGTTAATTATAGGATGACATGTGGCACTATCTAGGAAAAGTATGGCCAAAACATAAGGAATAATGTTTGATAGCAAGGCAAAGAAGCAATTTAATGAATAGTTAATAGTTACCTCAAAAAGTAATAACTAGACATGAATAATTAATGAGAAATCACCTTTTGGAAAATAAGGGCACCTGCCAAAGTTGATTGGCATATTCAAATCAAAATGGGCATTAAATTCAAATTTTCATTATAAGCATTGAAGGTAGATGAATACATTCAATACATAATCCTACGAGTAATATATACAAAATCTAAAAAAAATGGATTCACTTTATTATTGCTCTATTGATTAAATAATTGCATTCTCAAGGTTCTTAAGCATCCAGTGATCCCTAAATATCTTAGACCACTAAGCATGGAACGAACCAATATAGAACCTCATAGAAGTTTCAGTGACTAAAGGATAATAATGGACTCTTCATCAAAACAAGGTAATCACTCAGTCCCATCCCCATTCTCATTTTTGGTATCAACATAATATAGAGGCATAGTATTTGTGATCTAGGAAGATCCACTTTCACTTTGAAATATAAGTCATCAAATTTTAGATTGATCAATGGCACAACATAGAGCTCGTCGATAGATTTTTGATGCAATTTGAATGGGTCAATTTTGAGCCCATATGCGCAAGATATCACACATTGAAGTTTCCATATCAACAAGGCAAAAAGCTGACACAAGGTGATGTGGCATAATTCTAGCATGCCAAGTGGACCAATCATGTTATGACACATGAAAATGAGTTTGTTTGGAAAAAATATTAGTCTTTGATAGGTATATGTAGATGGCATAAAAAATTAGGCTGGCTATAGGGACCGTAGTTGGTAGAGTTCACTTTTGTCTCGGAAGGGGACCCTATCACCAATAGAGTTATGGAATATCCATCCAATTAGATGTTGACAAGTGTCAAATTATGAGTGGTCCATGTGGTGGGTCCTCAAGCCACTATGTGGCTTAGCACCACTTTATTTCTCTATAGTCAAATTTCATTTATCATGCTCAATGCCAACTTGAGCCTGAGTTGGGGTGTTGAGACCTGAGTTGGAGTGCCAAGCCTGAATTAGGGTGGGGAGCCTAAGTTGGGATGACCAATTTAACCTGAATGGGTCTAAATGATCCTGAGCCAAATGACACAGTCTAGTTTTTAAATTTAACATGACTTCCATAGTGGACCCAATGAATCATGTCATGACCAAGTCCACACCATAGTTGAGTCATCAATTTCAATGTGTATGCCACAAAACACCACATTCCAAGTATCCAAACAACCCACATGCCAAGATTAGCCCATGTTGGATTGAGCCATCACCAACCACATTAATCCTTAGCTAACAAAGGCATGGTCAATAGTTATGAAGGTGGAGACTCAAGATCTTAAAAGCTTGAATTTGTTTTAACATCCCAAATGTGGGATTTTTGATATGGATAAAAACCAAATGAAATGCCTATGGATTCAAACCATGACATTTTAGGTAAAAGGATTATGCTTCAACTATGATACTTGCAAGCCCAAACACTATATAAAGTTCTCTAGTTTTCATTTAAAGACATGTTTATGAAGCGTGGAGTGGGAGATTAAAACCCTAGCCACTGTGTAAAATGGTGAGATGTCCCACCACTATACCATGAGGATTGTATGCAATATTAAATGGGGGAAGTTATATTTATATAATAGTTGTAGACTAAGAATGTAAAGCATATAGGCCAGTTTACACATATCACCTATTTTGAACCACTTAAAGGCATTTTTAGCTCTTGATGTATACTAGGGAATTATCCTAGACTCTAAGATGATTTCAATGGTATGTTGAAAGACCTATGATGATTTTATTTAATCCATTTTATAATTCTATTTTGGATATTTTTGGCTAAAATCCACATGATTGTGAGATTATATTTATGACAGGAAGGTGGAAGGTTCATCCATGTATGTTGGGGATTTTTGAAGGTTTGTTGCCAAATTATATGCGGTCTTAGAGTGTCCATTTGAAAATTTTGAGGGTTGGTCATGTACTCACTATTTAGGGAAATGGATTGGTTTGTACAATAAGAAAACCTAGAGATGTAGGCATTGTCAAACTCCATTACCATGTGCTTATCATGAGTTGATTCTATTTATGCATTATTTTGCTATATTTTAATTAATCTTGTTTATTAATCACTATTGAATGACTAAATAGCTAAAATACAATAAAAGATAAAATTTAGTTTTTGTTTCCTTGAGTGTTTTTAGGAAATTGAGTAATTTGACAAAAATATCCAAGTTAAACACTTTTTGCATAGAAATACATGCCAGTTTATGGATCAAGTTTGGTATCAGAGCAGTTAGTGAGTTGGGTTAGCTTCTGATTATGTGAATTTGAAATCAGTTGTTTTTAGTTTGGTTTCCAATATTATTGCAAATTTTTTGGGCCTATTAAAATTTCATTTGTAGTGTGTGGTTTATGGAATTAGGTTGTTTGCAGGAAATAAGAAGCCATGGGCAAAGCCTTGAAAAGAGAGAGTCTTAATGAGATTTAATTAATTAATCGATAGATCATGGAAGAGAATACTTTCCTAAGAGATCATTTTTACTCCTTGGGAGAGTAGATTGTCCACTTAAAATCAGAACTGCAAGCCAAGAATGAGCTCTTGGCATAGATGTAGGATGAAGAGAAACATTGTCTTCATAAATTGCCTTCCACTGTAGATGAAGGTACTATGACTGATGTGTGCATTATAAGTTGTTCATCTGATAATTTCTTTCATTCAATTTTAGATATTGATTTTGGTAGTTTTGAGAAACACGCTAAGGGCATTAGATCTAAACTATTATTGAAAATGGGATTTGAAGGAAAGGGCCTTGGTAAGAATGGCCAAGGTATTGTTAACCCAATACAAGTAGAGCATAGATCTCACTATACAAGATTGAGTTATGCTAGTGAAAAATTGGATGTTAGAGAGAATTCATCCATTACTGAAAGAATGACAAGCTTCAAACAACTAAGATCTGAGGCCACAAGCAGAGCAAAATTCCTCCCTGTGAATGAATAATGAGTGATGTAAGAAATCAGGTAAAAGAGGTATTGAGATTCCACCTTCTTAATGTTACACTATAAAAATCACCAATAAGAATGTGAATTCTAAGACTTATGAATCACTTTTGCCATTTAAGAAATTTGCTTTCAATATTCAGAAGATGTTGCATTCTTTTCCTTGTACGGTTTATGGATTAAATAACCATTTTGATGTATATTGTTGGAAAAGACAAGATTTAATGAACTTGTAGGTTCTAAATACCATTCTTGTACTGGTAAAGTGAGAAATGACAAATGGGAGACCTCACCTAAGAAGAGGGATGTTTGCACTCATTGTCATGTAAGTGGACATCAGGTTGAGAAGTGTTGGAAACTTCAACCATCCCACCATCCTGGTAATGGTAAGAAGAAGATGGTTTATAAACTTTTTGATAAGGTTATTAATGAATTTTTTATTCAATCAACCCATGTAGATGTCAATAAATCTACTAATAAAATTAAACACCCTAAATAGGAGAGTCTAATAAAGAGGGTTAGTAAACAGTTTTTGAATTTCATGATTTCATGATTAGTGGATTAATGTTTCAAAGCAATTTTGGGATCTTTATTGTATGTTGACAAAGGACATTTACCCATGCTTTGATATATGCATTTTTGGAACTACTATGGTGGGAACACTTTGAGACATGTTTATCATGTGAAGTTTTTAATTCTCACATGTGTATTTTGAAAATCTCTATTCTTGGAATCTCAAGTTTTAGCTTTATGAGTTTATTATTGAATTATCAAGGAATTTAACCCATTGATCAGCTTGGGAGATTTGATAGTAGTTGTATAAGTTGATGGAATTTGACAGTGTTCAATTTCATACTTAACTACTATTTTAGAATGCATCTATTTATGGCATGTGTGTGATTATATGCATTGATAAGACCCATTGGGGTAATGTATTGTGGCATGGTCACAACTAATATTATATTTTGTTTACATTAACAAACTTGTCTTACAGTTGCATTGGTGATTGTTTCAGTGTTTGGTAATTCACCACTTATAGGATGTGATAGTGGGTAGATAATTTGACATATTGTACCCTTATTGGCAGTTACAATATTTAGTATAACTCATACCTTGCTTTAATATTTTTATGGTTTTGAATTCTGAATCATATTTTTATACTATTATCTCTATGCTATGATTTGGATTCTATACTTGATATGTTATAGAGGACCATTTATCAGCAGTAGAGGAGATTACTAGGCTTATCTATGTAAAGGTTCTTATGAAGCCATGTAGTAGAGGAAGTCATTGCATTTCAAATCCTAGTTTTTTGTAAGGGATATTGATGGCATGTAGCAGTAGAGGTTTTATATAATATGTGATCAATAATTTATTCCAAAAATTGTTTGCATAGTTTTGGAACCTGAATAGACCAATAAAGACTCATCATAATTCTTTAAAACTAATTGGAATTTTAGAGGATCAAGTTAGGTACCAGCTTTTAGTGGACCAAAAGCCTTCTTAAGAGGAAGGATTGATCTAGGAAGATCCACATTCACTCCAAAATAGAAGTCATCAAATTTCATATTGATTGATGGCACAATGTAGAGCTCATCGAGAGCTTTTTGGCATAATTTGAATGGGTCAATTTCAAGCCCATATGTGCAAGATATCATGCATTAATGTTTCTAGATCAATAGGGAAAAAAGGTGACACAGGGTTATGTGGCATAATCCTTGCACACCAAGTGGACTAATTGTGTTATGACACATGGAAATAATTTTTTGTGATAAAAATATTGGTATTTAATAGGCATATGTAGATGACATAAAAAATAGGCTAGCTACAGGGACTATAGCTGATGGAGTCTATATTTATCTCGAAAGGGGGCCCTGGTGCCAATAGAGTTGTGGAGCATCCATCCAGTTAGACATTGACAAGTGTCAAATTGTGAGTGGTCCTTGTGGTGGTTCCTCAAACCACTATGTGGCTTGCCACCACTTTATTTCTCCATAGTCAAATTTTATTTATCATGCTTAATGCCACTTAAGCCTGTTGGGGTGTTGAGACCTGATTTGGAGTGTCAAGCCTAAGTTGGGGTGGAGAGCTTGAGTTGGGATGACCTAATTTAACCCAAATGGGTCTAAATGAGCCTGATTCAATTGACATGGTCTGAGTTTTAAATTTAACATGGATTCCATGGTGGACCCAATGAATCATGCCATGATTAAGTCCACACCATGGCTAAGTTATCAATTGCAACATGTATGCCACAAAACACCATGTTCCAAGTATCTAAACAACCAACCTACTAATATTATCTTTTTTTAGCTCAAGCCACCACCAATCACATTAATACTTTGCCAATAAAGAAATGGTTGGCAACTACAAAGGTGGAGACTTAATTTTTAAAATCTTAAATTTGTTTCAACATCCCAAATGTGGGATTTTTGATATGGATAAAAACCAAATGAAATGCCTACGGATTCAAATCGTGACATTTTAGGTAAAATTATTACGCTCCAATCATGATACCCATGAGCCCAAACACTATATAAAGTGCTCTAATTTGCATTTGAAGACATGTTTATGAAGCGTGGAGTGGGAGATTCGAACCCTGGCCATCATGTAAAATGGTCAGATGCCCCACCACTATACCACATAGATTGTAAGAAATATAAAATGGGGGAAATTATATTTATATAATAGTTTCAAATTGAGAATGTAAAGCATATATTCTAGTTTGCACATATCACCCATTTTGAAGCAATTAGAGGCATTTTTAGCTCTCGATGTAAACTAGGAAATTATCCTAGACTCAGATGATTTCAAGGGTATGTTGAAAGACCTATGATGATTTTGTTTAATCCATTTTTTAAGTCCATTTATGATATTTTTGTGGGATAAAATCTATAGGATTGCATGATTTCATTGATGATAGGAAGGTGGAAGGTCCATCTATGTATGTTGGGGCTTTTTGAAGGTCTATTGCCAAATTATATGGAGTCTTAGAGTGTCTATTTGAATTTTGTGAGGGTTGGCCATGTACTCACTCTTTAGTGAAATGGATTAGTTTGTACTATAAGTGAACTTAGAGATGTAGGCATTACCAAACTCTGTTATCACATGCTTGTCATGAGTTGATTCTATTTGTGCATTCTTTTTTTACATTTTGATTAATTTTGTTTATTAATCACTATTGATTGCCTAAATAGATAAAACACTATAAATTTCAACTTAAATTTTCATTTCCTTGAGTGTTTTTAGGAAATTAAGTAATTTGATGAAAGGATCCAAGGTAAACACTTTTTACATAAAAATGCGTGCTAGTTTGCGGATCAATTTGAGAAGAGTGTTTTGAATTTTAAATTTCCTCACTATTCGGCACTCTAGGAAGAGGTAAAATCAATTCAATCCTACTCCAAAGAAGATGAACTCTCCTAAAAATCCAAATATTATATAGATAATTTATTTCCAATTAAGGAACAGGGTCTCCACCAAGTTATAGCCAAATTTGAGATAATGTCATGCATTGACCTCTTGAAGATTATATTCATTAATAAAACAACTATATGTGACATTGTGCATGTGAGGAAAGTACATACCACCTCTACTTACATCTCAAGGATGGAATTTAAAAGGTATCTTAGGCCCCTCTGCCCTGAAATTGCCTATAATAAAGTCTCAACCAATGTGTGGCTTGATCACAATACCATGGATGGGAAACTAAATTAATGGATTACAAAAGGCCAAAGGAGAAATCTCAAGTGGGAAATTTTCTCCAATTGCATTATTAAATTTAGACCTAGATTTACCATTACAGTGGCATTATTGAATAAATTGTATGGGTACCCAAGTATCACCTATGTTCAGGTTAAATGGGTCCCATTACTAGACATATTGTTGACAACTAACAAATAAGTATCCCTAAGAGAGATCATAAGTTCACAACTAAAGGGAAAAATATCCTACACTAAAAAGAGACCTGAGGATAAAAATTTATATATAATATATTACTTACTAGATGTGGTGATGGTTATTGTATACAATACCTATGGCCAAGAATGGCAACCATCAATAGAGTATTTAGGAAACAAGGTCAGAGAAGATTTCTCCTTCATGTTCATTCATAGGTACAAGAATGATATTAAGAGGATAATCAATGATGTATATCCTTATATATACCAAGCTATTCAGGGCACCCCAATGCCTAAACTATCTAAAAACATAATGAAGACACTCACCAAAATGGGTGATTATTAGTTGTACCTAGATATAACTATCATCCAATTAAAGGGTACTATTATTACTCCTTTATTGTTACCTCATCATGTTCTTGATCACATTGAAGAACAAGATATTGCTTACCAAATTTTCAATAGAATTGATGAAGAATCAGGCTAGAGACACTTGGCCTACTACACAACACTAGTATGTGACTAGGTCACACTTCATTTTATCTAGTAAACCTAGGACAACTTACAACTTATATCTTACACCATTCAAAGAATGAGACCCTAGGAAAAGAATAAAGAGGTACCTCAAAACCATCTTAGATAATAATAAATTTCATGTTTTTTATAGTTACCAGGCTTATGACCATGATCAAGTTTTCTTGAATGCCTCAAATGACTCAGAAGTTTGGATAAATATGAAGGCTAAGAATATATCTATCATACTTTCACAGACCTTGTAATATAATCTAGAGGCCACATAAGAGGAAGCTCAAGATGTATGGATTTATAAATGGCCTCCATCTCCACCACAAGTCTCTCAGCCACTACATCAACCTCTTTCCTCAAAATCAAAAGACATAGAAGAAGCAGATCAATCTGAGATCCAAAGGGAGTCAGATCCTCAACTTAGGAAGGAAATTTTGAGGGGACTTCTTGGTCCTCAAATTCCTTCCACTTTCACAACATCATATGAGCAAGTTTTAGGTACATGAATAAAAATGGAGAGTCTAGCCATTTCTTCAATTGGTTAAAGGATGAGCAATTTTTGTGATGACTCAATTTCCTTCTCTCACCTCAGTCACCCAAATGAGCCTCCTAGATTTTTTGCATTCATCTTTAAATTTTAATTCTAACTCCCCTTATCTCTCCTAAATCTCTTAAATCCCCTCAGGGAATCCATGTGCCTTCTACAACTTCCACTTAATCATATTCAACTTAACCTCCTACCATAATTTTACCCACAACCCCTCTACCATCTCATCTACCCTCCACTCCACCTATCTTCACATACCAAAGGAACCATAAGGATTCCCCTGTTCCTTCCCTGGATATAAATCTAGAAGAGATACCATCACTTGATCTCCCTATCATTGAAGAAGGTCTTGAGAGGGATAAAGATACAGAGGCTACAATGGAGCTAGAATATGAAGAAGACCTAGAGTAACTAATATCTTTGATTGATTATCCATCAAAATAAGAAGACTAGGAGGTAGGAATGGAATAACTAGATGATGAAGAAGTTGAGCTAGAGAAAGCAAAATCTTTGAATCTATGAGAACAATAAGGAGGAGACACCTTGGTTGAGCTAACACAAGAACAAAGTTAGAATATTTTTGAGGTAGCCTCTTCCATCATTTCTTCAATGCTTGATGTACAAGTTTTAGTTGTAAATTTACCTACAATAATGCCTAATTTTGAGTTATATTATTACTAATACATATTCCAATATTCTTTCCACACCAAAATTAATAAAGACTCCTTGAAAATTACATTTTGAGAATTTGGTTACAATCTCCATTTTTAATAAGCCACCAACTCCAAGAAATAAGTTAACCCAACTAGAGCTTCCCATGCCCTATCCACTGGCCCTGCCAAAAGAAACCATGATTATTGAAATTACTCTGAATTCAACCAATTTTTTGGCTGAGATGACACTAATGAAAGAAACCTCTCCATGACAAGTGGTTGGACAAAAACTTCCCCACGTTCCTATACAAATAAGTTATTTATTTCCAACCACTATGGCCACATCCCTTACTATGACCTCTCAACCTTTTACATCTTTAAAACTTGCTCAAGGAGAAGAAATAGGTGAATTAATAATTACTCAATGGGTAATGGCTATGTAAAATGTCTAGGATGAAAGGCAAAATCTAGTTATGATAAACCTTCATTACTAAATATAAAGAATTTGATACAACATATGCACTAGATGAAGCGTTAAGGGATAAAGATGCAGCTTATGGGTCTACAACATTCCCAACTCTTAGTTAGTGTCCCCTTAGCTTCACAAAGCTCTTAGTCTACACCATAGTTGCAACTGCAGTGTCTTTATTGATTAATCCAAGTAACATCATTGCATTAGTATTTTAATTTCATAATAATTATGTACATGCATGGTTATCATCAAAGTGGGACTTTAGTTTCCCATCTATTATTGTACATGCATAATTTATTTTTGGTTGGCAAATCTACTGAGTATTATCATTGTAACATGCATCTTTGTATAATTTTGAACTAGAGATTCTATTTTTGAACTTGTAATATTAGGAAAATATTAAAGAGATGAGGCCTTCCCCATATTAATAATATAAGTACATATAACCTCTTGATTACAAAAGGAGGATAATTTTGGCTATTGAGATTAACAGGAAACTCAAAAAAATTCTGCTTGACTTGGTCTTGATGTGAATATCTTCATTTTTTTCCAATTCTATGGATTGTTTGGGATGTCCCATCATTCTAGTATATTAGTGCTCAAATTGTGTATGAGATATCTATTTTAAATACATTCTTTCATTTTTAGCTATAGCTGATTTGAAAATCTTTTGCATGCTTATCATAATCCTCTTATAGATGTGCAACAACAATTTGATAATTAGGTAACCTTTGATTCATGCATGTTTAAGTATATTATGTTCTTGTTTCCTTCGACTCTTCATTGTATTTGATTTTTTATGTGCTACATCATCTTTTAATAAGTATTGGTCTAGATTCCTTGTCCTACTTGAGCTCAAATACTAGTCTTGAAAGGCTTTATCTTTAGATTTTCCACAAGCTTTCCTTTCTACCTTACTCTTCCCTTTTTTTAAGTTTATTTTATAGTACTACCCACCTTAGTATTAATCATCATCCCTCCACACACTCCAAGTATATCTAGGTTCACCCATATCTAATTCACTCATGGTAAATAATCTATGTCATTCAACCACTATTCCATAAACATTTGTTATAAAACTGAATACCCTACAACTCATGCCTTGGAATGAACTTTGTCACCAATCTTAAAATGTTAGAGGAAACCTCATAAGAAATTTTAGGAGGGTGTATAAAAACTACATCAACATAATTTTTCAAATTAGTGATAGAATCCTCTGCCTCTATCCTAAGAAGTAAGATCACTTGAATTATGATGGATGTACCCAGATGATTGACAATGTCAAACTTAGATAATAACCTATTATAACCACCTTTGGAGATCCATAGAAAGGTTAGGTATGATAGAGGTATTTTTATGAGACCCAAGGTAGATTCATCATCTCCATAAATACAACCCCGTCTTCTAATATTTTCGATGGCCCATCCCTATAACCCACCTATTAATCATCCACTTTAGCCTAATACCCCACATCAAGCCCCATCTTGGTTGACTAGATTGACTATCAATGTCATAGTAGCGGTGCAAGATTTGCCTAGGAACTCAGAGAAGTGTCTCCCCTCTTTATCTCCCTCAAGACTAAATATTATGGAAGAACATATAAAGGCTTTCAAATCCACTTTAAGGATACTAAATATAACTCATGAGGAGGTTGCTTGTTGACTATTCCCTTTCACTTTTCAATAAGAAACCTATGGTTGGTTTCTTAATATTTTGAAAGGTTAAATCACAACCTAGATAGAATGTCAAGATACCTTCTTAGCTTAGTTTGGCCAAGTTACCAATTCAAGTGTTATCTATCAACACTTTTCTAACATGAGAAGAGAGCCCAATGAGCCAATCCAATCTATCAATACCTTGTTTCAAAAAATGTATAGAAGATTAGAGTTTGCCTATCATCCAAATGATCCTTTGGCCCTATAAATGTATAAAAATTCCATAGATTCCATGACTATTGTATTTCTACATAGGGCTATCAGTATTGATACTTTAACCTTGGCTTACACAAAGGTAGTCAATATAGACAAATAGTTGTATCCTCAATTGTAATCATTGCCTCCACTTAGTTTTAGACCTGTCTACCTATATTTTAACCCAATCCATAATATAACCCAAAATTTTATGGCACAAAACCAAACCCCAGTCCACAATCAATTTCCATTAACCTATGTTAACCAAAATTGGCATTCTAGTTTCTTGAATAATTCTACTTCTAACCATCAAGTCTAGAGTTAGCTTTTTGTACCAGTTAATAACACTTCCACATAGGACAATGATCCTAACTCAACTAATATAAATATTTAATCCATCCATAGGATGGTATATAATTTAAGTAATGAATTCCTAAACATGTAAAATCATATGGGTAATACAAGTGGATAGAACTCTAATTAGAATAATCAGGGTTATGAGTTCCAAAGGTAAAATAAGTCCTTCAATAGGTCCAAGAATAATTAATAACATTAATTTCTATCTAATAGGATGCCAAATATCAATATCATGGATGTAGCTCTTCCAAACTAGTGTTGGGTCCATAAAACCATGCAACACAAGGAACTAGATTGTATCAAGTTCTGCACTACTTTTTAAATCTTCCAATAGGAAGCATAAAGGCAAGAAAAAATTTCCAATCAGCAAGAGCCACCTTCATCAAATTATTTAGGTAACCCAAGCATAACTATGGTCTTTTACATTTATGACTCCCCCTTCCAAGGGTAAGATGAAAATAAACCTGAGTATAACATAGATGAGGTTAATGTTTTCCAACAGTACCATCAGGTTAAGAACAACTACAAGTTGAGAATCAAATAGCCTATAACTTCTTCAAATCCTCCGAATAATAGTGCCATTGATATTCCTAATCTTAATTCTAATAATAATCTACCACCACTACAAAGAGATAATCCACCTCCACCCAAGAGGGATAATCAACCTCCTCCTAATCAAAAGGATTAGTCATAAAATTTCAAACATTATGGCAAGGTGATATAATATTGTTGAAGACATGAAAAATATTAAATCAAATATCAGTCTTCATGATCTAGCTCATATCACTAAATAGATTGAGTTGCTACTCAAGGCCCTAACAAGGAGGACTTATGACAAGTCTAATATTACCCATGCAAATGTAATGATGTACAAAGATAAACTTGAAGTACCATTATTCTTGCTAATAGTTTGAATGTTTGTGAAAAAATATACACAACTACTTGATTTATTCTGAGGCATCAACCAATGTAATGCCTATGGTTGTTTGTCAAAAGTTGGGATTGACTCCCAACAAGTTAAAAAGAATAGTATTGTAGTAGATAAATCCTCAATCCCATGAGTTAGATAATTGACAAACATGTTCATAAATTTTGAATTAGACCCATGTGTGAAATAGACTATTGGAATCCTGATCCTTGACATTATAGAGTCATATGGCTTGTTACTAAGTTTAGATTAGTCAAAAATGCTAAACAAATACATAGCCATAGATTTCTCCCACATGTGGTTTGTTAGCATATTATTGTATTTACCTTAGGTTATTTACTAAGGTAATTTATGTTGGTTAGTTGCCTTAACCACTTTGGTTAAGAGGTTAGTTGTTTGTTTGGTCTTTGTTATTTCATGAAAGCTGACGTAGGTTAGTTTTCTTATACCCGTCTCATGCTTCACAGGTATTTCATTTATTTTCCTATTTAATAGGCCTTCATGCTTGGTTGAATACGTTGAATATGTGCTCTGTTATTTTTAATCTCATTTTCTCTCTGTGTTTTGTTTAATATAATATGGTATCAGAGCCCATGGTTTTTAGAACCTGAGTGGAGGTCTATGGAAGCCAAAGAGAGGTCGGTGTCTTGCCAGGGAAGAGCTTCAGGTGCCCAGTGGAGAGCTAAGGAGAGAGAAAGCATCACGAGATTTAGAAAACTCAATTAGAAGGTCTGAAAATTGCCAAAAAGCATCAAAAGGCTAAATAAGACCAAAAGGAAGCGAAAATAGGTTGTTTTAGAGGCTCAAAAGCCTCTATTGAATTTCTCTGTGCAAGGGCACCGTATAGATCTGGGAAAATTAGAAAAATTCATTTCTTCATCTTTTTCAGTGAAACAAAAGCCTAAATCATGAGTTAAATCAAAACTAAGACACTGGTGAAAATGGTTTGCAATTTGGTTGAGAAATGGGCTCAGAATATTCACCTAAAGTTTCAGAGGTAAAATGGCTAGTATTCAACACCTGTTACTACCATATTCTCAGAAATTGAATAGCAAGAACTTTAGTTTGTAGAGTCACAAGGTTTTGACAATATGTGAATATATGAATATTGATCAAATAGTGCTCGGTAAAGAGCAAAGGCCTGACATTGCTACCAATGACTATGATAAATGTCATCATGAGGCTCTCATATTGTTAAAATTATCAGTAGCAGATAAGCTAATCTTAGAGGTCAGAAATGTGACTATAGCATCAGATTTATGGAAAATTTTATCTTCAAAATATCAAGCTTCTGAAGCCGGTAGAGTGTTGTATTTTAAGAATTTGTTATTTTCCACTAAGATGCAGGAAGGTGGCTCCATTTCTAAGTTTTTATTGTAGATTAAGGACATCAGTGACCAGTTGGAAGTAGTGCAAAAACCTGTTGATGAGCAAGATTTGATTGCTCTTGTTATGAAAAATCTTCCACCATCATTTGAGTCATTTGTGGAGTCCTTGCACATGATTTCTGAGATGTAGACTTTGGATTTTGAAACATTGTCTGCATTGCTATTGCAAAAGGAGAGATGACAGAAGCAGGCAGTGTTGTCTACATCCACTTCCACAAAGAGTGCATTCTTTATCAAGGGAAAGGGTAAGCAGTCTAGTTAAAATAGCTATCCATCAGAATCTTCACAAATAAGTGGTAATAAGAGATCTAAATGGAAATGTTTTTACTGTAAGAAACTTGGTCACCTTAAGAAATATTGCAGGAAAAGACAATAGGATATGGCTAACCCCAAAAAGAAAGCTCATCATGCGAATGTAGCTGAAGGTGAAGGCAAAGAATCACCAGATTTTGCTTTCATGGCTTTCAGTGGTAATTCTGTAGTGGATCGAGCTTGGTACTTTGATTCAGGGGCATCTCACCATTATACATGCCATAAGGACTAGTATGTGGATTTTGTTGAAGATAACAGTAGTAATGAATCTGTATCTTTGGGAGATGGTACAACATATTTTGTGAAAGGATTTGGTAATGTTCATATAATTTTTGATGGTACAGTAAATTATACATTCAAGAATGTTAGGTATGTAATGGATATGAACAAAAATCTTCTTTCAATCAGTGAGATCACCTCAAAATCTGATTTTGTTGTAAAATTTCAAGAACAACAATGTTTAGTCACCACTAAAGATAACAATATTATTGATGTTGGGATTGGTGAGAAAGGATTGTATAAGCTTGTAGATCCAATCAAAGTAAAGGAAAGTGCACTTGCAGTGGTTGATAGCACAAGTTCACAATGGCATGAAAGGTATGGGAATTTGAGCTTTTAGTGTTTGACTACATTAAGACTAAGATGGTTAAGGGGATTCCTTCTATTCGGCATAGTCATCATGTATGTATTGGATGTCAGTTGGGGAAGCAAGTTAGACATTCATTTGATGTTGGTAACGCTTCGAGAGCAAAGGGAGTATTGGATTTGGTACATGCAGATTTGCATGGTCTAATGCAAACACCTACCCCTTCTGGTGCTCGTTATTTCCTGTTACTAGTTGATGATTTCTCTAGGAAAAAGTGGGTATACTTTCTAGTGAAGAAATCTGATTATTTTTCTAACATTCTTACTTGGAAAGCTATGGTTAAAAAATAGGTAGGACGGCCAGTGAAATCTCTTAGAACAGATAATGGGGGTGAGTTCATCTCAAAACATTTCAAAGAGTTTTGTGCCACTGAAGGCATACATAGACAATACACTACACCTTACACTCTGCAACAAAATGGAGTTGTGGAAAGGTGTAATAGGACGGTGATGGACATGGCTCGCTATATGGTCCAAAGCAGAAATGTCCCATACAGGTATTGGGTAGAAGCAGTGAATATAGCAATATACATCCTCAATAGAATTCTTACAAAAGTTTTGGAGAATATGACTCCAGAGGAGGCTTGGTCAGGTCGAACTCCAGATGTAAGTGATTTCAGAATTTCTGGTTGTGTAGCTTTTGCAATTATTCCTAGTCAAAAGAGAAGAAATTTGGATGCAAAAAGCAAAGCATACATGTTTGTTGGATACATTGATTAGTCAAAGGCCTATATATTACTTGATGTTTCTACTAACAAAGTTTTGGTAAATAGAGATGTCATAGTAAATGAACAAATGCCATACTTCACAGCAACTGGTCAAGTTTTAGATATTGAGTCATTGTTACCTAATGATTCAATTATTCATTATAATGTGAAAAGTGAGCAAGATTCTTGTTCATCAGTGGAATCACATTCTAGGGAGGGAATTGATACGGGTCATTGTGAGGTTCCAGTAGAACAACCAAAGAAGCCAAAGTGGTATACTGCCACAATTGAATCACTAAAAGAAGGAGACTTGCCACAAGGTGTGGAAGGTAGAAGACTGAGATCAAGAAAGTAGTTTTGTAATATAGGTGAGCATGTCAATCTTGCTCTAACAACTATTGTTTCACAAGTATTTAAGCCTAATTATTTTTTAGAGGCCAAAGGGAAGTTTGAGTGGAAATTAGCTATGCAATTGGAATATGATTCCTTGATGAAAAATAAGCCTTGGAAGTTGATGGAACTACCACCAGGAAAAAAATCCATCAGTTGTAAGTGGATTTATAAGGTAAAATACAAAGCAGATGGTTCCTTGGACAAACATAAAGCCATACTTGTTGCAAAAGGTTATGCACAAGAGGAAGGGGCTGATTATGAGGAGACTTTTGCTCCAACCACCAAGATGGTAACTTTTCGTTTGATTATTACTATTGCTGCTCAGTTTGGATGGCAGGTGCACCAAATGGATGTAAAGAGTGCTCTCTTGAATGGAGATCTAGAGGAGGAAGTCTACATGGTTTAGCCATAGGGTTTTCAAGTTCTTGTTAAGGAACATCTTGTTTGTAGGTTGATCAAGTCCTTGTATGGACTTAAGCAGGCTCCTCAAGCCTTGTATACAAAAATAGACTAATATCTTAGGGAGTCATGTTTCAAAAGGTATAACTCAGAACCATCTCTCTATGTAAAGGTGTATGGTGATGATATCTTGATTCTCATTATATATGTTGATGATATAGCCATCACTAGGAGTAGTACTAGTCTCATTCAGCAAATGAAAGCTGATGTTTGTTGTACTTTTGACATGATAGACTTAGGACTACTGAAATACTATTTAGGTGTTGAGTTTTGGCAAAGTGGTAATATTGTATTCATGTCACAAAATAAGTATGCCAATTCATTGCTAGAAAGGTTCATAATGATGGATTTTAATCCAACTCACACACCTATGGAAGCAGGAGCTAAAATTTCAATAGACACTGATTCACCTCCGGTCAATGAAATAGTGTATCAACAGCTAGTAGGTAGTCTCATTTACCTCACTACCACCAGACCAAATATTTATTTTGCAGTGAGTTTTCTATCTCACTTCATGTCTAAACCATAGGAATTCCATTGGTTAGCTACAAAATGAGTATTAAGATATGTCAAAGGTACTCTTGACTTTGGCATATTGTATAAGAAGTCTGTAGATTTTAAACTTTTAAGATATTCTGATTCTGATTGGGCAGGTTCAGTTGATTCAAGAAAATCTACAACAGGGTATGTTTTCACTTTTGGTTCAGGAGTTTTCTCATGGTAGAGTAAACTACAAACTACAGTGGCATTATCTTCAATAGAAGCAGAGTATAAAGCTATGGTTAGTGCAAGTTGTGAAACCATGTGGATAAAGAAAATTTTGGAGGATATTTAGTTTGAGTCATCAAAGCCTACTCCAATTTTTTGTGATAACCAAAGTGTTTTGAAGATGGTGAAGAATCCAATATTTCATGCTAGGACCAAACACATTGAGGTTCACCATCATTACATCTGATAGTTGGTTACAAATGAAGACATTTGTCTCTTCTACTGCCCCACTACAGAGCAACGAGCTGATATAAAGACCAAACCACTTGGTACAGACAAGTTCATAAAATTTAGAGATAAACTTGGTCTTGTTTCTGGTTTAGTCATTAAGGGAGGGTGTTAGCATATTATTGTATTTACCTTAGGTTATTTACTAAGGTAATTTATGTTGGTTAGTTGCCTTAACCACTTTGGTTAAAAGGTTAGTTGTTTGTTCGGTATTTGCTATTTCATGCAAGCCAAAGTAGGTTAGTTTTCTTATACCCATCTCATGCTTCACAGGTATTTCATTTGTTTGCATATTTAATAGGCCTTCATGCTTGGTTGAATACATTGAATATGTGCTCTGCTATTCTTAATTTCATTTTCTCTCTGTGTTTTGTTTAATCTAATATGGTTGTCTTGGAAAGGGGTACCAAATCAAATCACAGTAGATAAAGAGCCCAAAATGAAGTACTTGATCACTAAGTATAACACTAAAAATGATCAATTTGACTTCATGTCAACACACACAAGTGTGTACACTTTTTCCACCAAACAACAATAGTATGAATAATAATTTGAAGTTCTTTCTCAATTATGGACTCTACACTTTGATGGAATTCATTCCAAGAAAGGTTTTGGCATAATCATGGCCCTAAAAAACCTAGAAGGTAAGAAATACCTAATTGCTTACAAGTTTTACTTCCCATACATAAATAATAGATTTGAATATGAAGCCCTGATCTTAGGCCTATAATTTGCATTAAAGCAAAATGCCAAATAAATACTAGTGTTCAATGATTTTAAGCTAGTTGTAAACTAGATCATAAATAAGTACTAGTACAAGCTTGCAAACCTAAATAAGTACAAACACTAAGCTTGGGACTTGATTAAATCTTTTGAAGCATTTGATAGCAAGGCCATCGTAAGAGATAAAATTTATATAGTTTATTCATTAGTAGCATTCACTGCTAATATGGTACCACTTCAAGAGTCAAAAATGCAAAAAAAATCATTGGAGTTGGTTCCATGCCCTTCTATTCCTAACAATATGGGCAAATTCTAGGTGTTTGATGATGATCAGTAAATCATATAGTTATTGAATAATTGAAAAAATTTTGAGGCCCAAATATAGATTAAGGCAATATCTAGCCTATGTAGACTAAAGATATAGGTGAATAAGGTGTTCTACAGCTAAAATAAAACTAAATTCCTTTAGGCATGGTTTCCTTGCAATGAGATTTTGACATCAACCCTTAGTCCCAAAAGCATAAATAGCTAAAATAAATTGAATTTGACTTCACCAAATAAAACTTAGAGACTAACAAATCTCCCTAATTAGTGAATATAAGTCTAAGTTATACTGAAAATGAAAAATACAAGATGAAGGGATTGCTTATAGATTAAAAGGATGTCATTTCTTAGACATAGGATGACTTAAATATATTTGATCTCAAGATCATTACCCACACCATCCCTTTAAGTCCATAACATAAGTTGTTTAGGCAAAGGCAGAGAACAGTAAACCTAGTATTGGATCATCTCATAAAGACTAAATTATAAAAGCTCTTAGATGCCAAGATTATTTTCCTAATTAGGCACTCGACCTGGGTAGCTAATATGGTACCAGTCAAGAAAAAGAATAGATAAATCAGGTTGTGTGTTGACTTCAAGAACTTAAACAAATCTTCAAAAAAGGACATTTATCCTCTACCTTCTCTGGATGAAGTAATACAGATGGTGAGTGGCTCGGAGATGATGTCATTTTTGGATGGATTCTCAATCTACAATGAGGTATTGGTAAAGGTAAAAAATTGGATGAAAACTACCTTCACTATCAAATAGGGAACCTTTACATATAAAAGGATGTTGTTTAACCTATTCAATGCATGGGACATTTTCCAAAGAGTGATGGGTTTAACCTTCTTAGGGGTTCATAAGGAAGTGCATCATCATCTAAATGGATGATCTTATATTATTTTCTAAAAATAGGGATGATCATGTAATCCACCTATAGAAAGTCCTAAACATATGTAGAAGGTATGGAGTTTCTATAAACCCCAAGAAGTGCATTTTCAGAGTGACTAGAAAAATTATTGGGACATATTACTAAAAAATAAGGGATGTCCATCGACCTAAACTCCATCTAATCCATCTCCAAATTAACTCTTCCCAATATCAACAAAGAGTTGAAGACTTTATTTGGCAATATTAAATTCATGAGAAAGTTTATTTCTAGTTTTACAAAAATTGTCAAACCACTAAATGCCATGCTAAAGAAAGATGTCAATCTTGAATGGATGATAGATGCTAAGAAAGATTTCTAGGACATCAAAATATAAATTTTTCAAGCCCCAATCTTGATCAGCCCAAATTTCAATAAATATTTATATCTTTATTCATTTACCTTAGAAAATACCATCACTACAATATTGACACAAAAGGTAAAAGATAATGAGCATCCCATTGCCTTTATGAGTACCAACTTAAAGGATGCAGAGCTAAAGTACTCCATTATTGATTAGTAGATATATGCCTTGATCAAGGCCATCAAAATATTTAGACATTATATTATGTGAAATAATACATATGTCATTATCCCCAACCCATCCATCAAACTCACACTTAGCCAAAACAAGCTAGGAGAAAGAAGAGGAAAATGGATGGCGAAACTTCAAGAGTTTGACATTGAAATTAGATCAGATAAAATGGTAAGAGTCAAAGGCCTCATCAAAATAATGACTCAAACTTACCCATGCATCTACATAGGTTCAATAAATCCTAGGTGATAGGAGGGGAATGGTACTCACATATCATTTATTAACTGCTTATAGGGACATGCCCTCTAGAGTTGAATAGAGAGGAAAAGTGAGCCCTCAGGCTTAGATCAATTCATTTCATGATCAAGGAAGGGGTCATTTATAGAAAAAGCTATGAAGGCATTTACCTAAGGTGAATTTTGAAAGAGGAATCTAGAGACATCCTAGATAACCTATATCATAAGGTTAGCATTGGGCATCCCTTTAGAAATACTATAGCTCATAAGATTCTAAGAATGGGTTACTACTAGCCTACAATCTTAAAATATGCCCATAACCACATCATAATCTACCATGAGTGTCAAATTTTTATAAAAAGAGAGGTAAATGTTCTTATGCCTTTACATCCAGACATTTAAGGATGCCCTTTTACCCAATGGGATATATTTTTTTTTAGGGTAATAAATATAAATTATTTAGCATGACACAAGTTCATCCTCATAGCTACTAATTATTTTACTAGGTAGACAGAGGCCATTGCTACCAAGAATTAATGATCCATAAATGCCATTAATTTCCTAGAAATAAATATAGTCACCTAATTTAGCACACTCATTTCATTGGTCTATTATAATGGTCTAGCATTCTAATCTATTGAATTCACATAATAGGCCTACTACAATCAAATTACCCTTAAGTTCTCTTCAAAACATTACCCACAAGGAAATAGAGTGGTTTAATCGACCAATAAGAACCTGATTGATTTCATAAATAAATATACATATAATAAACCAAGAGAATAGTATATTTTATTTAAATATTCACTATGGGTAGACTAAAGTAGGCACAAACAAACTCTCAAGGCTTCACTTTTTTCTTGGTGTATGTCTGGATGATGTCCAATCTTACCCATCACTCTCAAGCTACTGACTTACCAATTCATGCAAGATAATATGGGTAAATATGAGAGAATAATTTCCAAACTAATTGAGATATTCCAATAAGAAGATATAAGAACTCAAGCACTGCAAAGCTTCAGTAAACATTAGTTTGACAAAATATCCAAGATCAAGTCTTTCAAGATTTTAAACCTATTGATCCTCTAGGATAAAGCACATGAAAATAAAGGGAAACATGACAAGTTCATTCCATTATAGATTATACCATATTAGGTATCTAAAATCCTATGAAATAATTTTTTTAGGTTAAAAGACATCCAATGTAATGACCTCACCTTTCCAATCAATTGATAGCTTTTGAAGCATTACTTCATGTTTGCTCCAACTGTAAATGCATAAGAGTGAACTATAAATGGAGGGTTAGAGTAGGAGTAGACTATTATTCCTAATTTATAGATTATATTTCCTACTTTCTAAGTTAAATTTCCTGGTTTCTACACTTATTTTCCTTTAAAATAATTTTGTTGCTTTTTATACCTTAGTTCCTGCTTTCTAGTTTAGTTTCCTAAAAGTTTCATAACTATCTCAAATAAATTTCCTAAACTGATTCCAAAAAAAAGTGCAAAAATAATTGGGATGATGCTAAAAGAGAACATAATTGGTACTCACATAAATATATTCTGATAGTACTAGACTTTATTGGGTTGAGGTATGTATTATGATTATATTTTACTTTATTTGTATTGAATAGTCTTACTCAACTTTTGGCACTTTCTCTAATATACTCATGTAAATTTTATAAAATATTCCCATTTACAAAGATGCACCACACTAACATATATTAAAACTTGGATAGGAGATAATAAACATAGTATCAGATACACACTAGTAGGGACATATTGGCTATTAATTTTTCTTATTTCATACATCTAGCCAAAGGTGGTTCCCAACCTTCCTTTATCTATGATTCAAAAAAAAAGGTAAAAACTAATAGAGGATAGGTGATTCAAGTAAGCTCTATCAAGGCTATGGACGTCTGGATGGTAGTAGATAAAGGCTTTGAGTGGAACTAGAAGTATCTATGTCAGGGCTATGGATGTTTGGATGGTATCAAAGCAATGTCTAGGATTTATTTTTTTGTTGGTTGTAAGGTCAAAAGTTAAAAAAAAACCTACAGTGTTTATTCAAGGCTTTTTCAAAATCATCATGACCAAGGGAAATTAATTTTACTAGATCACACACTGATCCAAGGAATGGGAAGGTTAGTATGTTTCATCAAGAAGTAAGAGTCTTGTTTCATAGGTTGGATTTCCTTATTCTTTCTTTGTTAAAAATAAGGTTCTATAATAATATATTTTTAAAATTCTAGGTTATCAAAATACTTGGGAGTATTTTCTCCTATGAGTCTCCATTTGTTATTCCCTAAGAAACATACCCCATTTTCAAAATTTTAAAAAAAATAAGGACCCATTGTTGAAAAACCTCTACCTGAGGAACTATGAACCTAAATATCTATAACTAGGGTATCATGCATTTGTCATAAGGGTTATTTATAGAAAACCTAGCATTGCCCAAGTAAGAGTTGTAAAAATCTAAGCTTAAACTAGTATCTTAAGTCATTGTGAAACTTGGATTTTTCACAACTTTTACTTTGATATGATTTTAAAACTACAATATATAATATTTTTTTGTCCTGGTATGTATATTTTTATTATATAATTAATATCTAAAGACCATTTATTTCCTCCAATCATGCCCATAGTAAATATTTTACATAGTTATGATACATGTCACTCTCACATCATTCAAAATTTGAGATGATTACAAAAGGTTAAGTATTTTGAGAACTCGAGCCTCTCAAGATCCATAAACATGCCACATGGTATATTCACCTTAAAATAGATACATTAAAACTTCAATGATTTATCAGTAAATTCAATATCTCTATAGTTTCAATTTCCCAAGTCTTCAAGATTCTAAGATTAGTCCAATGTCTCAATCATAGTAATCAGCATCAATAGGTAGGTTAAATGGTTCTTCTATCTGCATCCTAATGTCTAGAGCTTCTAAGCTTCTAGGTTTCTAAGTGATCAATACTTGGCATATTTATAGTAATCTACATTTTTAAAATGTTAAGTAGTTCTTTGGTCACCAATCTAATGCTTTGAGCTCTCGAGTCTCTAGGTATACGAGATTGTTCCATGTGTCTTAATCACGTTGACCTACAATCATGAAAATTTCTTTATCAAAAAAAATACCAATCTAATGCCTTGAACTTTCATGCTTCCAGTGATCTGAGATCACACCACATGTCTTAATCATGTTAACTCACCAATATAGGACCTCCCAAACATAGTGAATAAATTCAAAGGGTCAAGTAAAAAAGATCATGACATGTGGCACTATCTAAGGAATGTATACCCAAAACATAAGGAAGAATGTTGACAACATGGCAAAGAAGTAAGTTAATGAATAACTGATAGTTGTCTCAAAGTAATGACTGGACATGAAGAATTAATGAGAGATCACTACTTAAAAAATAAGGGAACCCACTAAAGTTGACTGGCATATCCAAATAAAAATGGGAATTAAAGGTGAAACTTTATTATTATCAATGAAATCACATGAATACATTAAATACATAATCCCATGAGTAATATATATTAAATTTATAAAAATTAGATTCATTTTACTATTTCTCTATTGATTAAATGATTGTATTCTCAAGCTTCCTAAGTGTCCAATGAGCCCTAAATATATTCGGCCAGTAAGCATGGAATGAACCAGTATATAACCTCATAGGATTTTTAGAAACTAAAGGATAATAATGGCCTCTTCATCAAAACAAGGTAAGACCTTAATCCCATCCCCATTCTCATTTACGAGATCAATAGAATATAGAGATAGTATTTGAGAAGAGTTATTTGAATTTTAAATTCCCTCACTATTCAGCACTTTGGGAAGAGGTTGAATCAATTTAATCCTACTCAATAGAGGATGAACTCTCACCAAAATCCAAAGAGTATATAAATGATTTATTGTCAATTAAGGAATAGGGTCTCTACCAGGCTGAGACAAAACCTAAGGTAATGTCATGCATTGACATCTTGAAGGTTATATTCATTAATATAATTTGTGTAGGTGACATTATGCATCTGAGGAAAGTCTAGACCACCTTTACTTATATTTGAAGGAGGGAATTTTAAAGGTAGTTTAGGCTCCCCTACCCTAAAACTGCATAGAATCAAGTCTCAACTAATGTGTGTCTTGAGCATAACACCATAGATGGGAAGCTAAAATAATGACATGAAAATGGAAAAAGGCTAAATCCCAAGTAGGAAATCTCTACCAAATGCATTATTAAATTCAGACCTGAAGTTGCCATTGTAGTGGCATTGTTGAATAGATTATATAGGTTCCTAAATATCACCTATGTTCAAGTCAAATGGGTGCCACTACTAGACATATTGTTGACAACTAACAAATTGGTATCCCTAGGAGAGATCATAAGTGTACTAATGAAGGAAAATATACTCTACCCTAGTAGGAGACCTAAGGATGTAAATTTCTACATGATGTCATACTTGCTAGATGCAGTGATGGCTACTATATACAAGCCCTATGGCCAAGAATGGAAACCATTAATAGAGTATTTTGGAAATATGGTTGGAAAATATTTATCCTTCATGTTCATTCATAGGTATAATAATGATATTAATAGTATAATCAATGAGTTATATCTTCATATATACCAACCTATGTAGGGCACCCCAATGCCCAAACTATCTGAAAACATAATGAGGACACTCACCAAAATGGGTGATTATTGGTTGTACCTGGATGTAACTTCCATCTGATTGGAGGGTACTAGGACTTCTCCTTTTTTTCCTCATCGTGTTCTTGGTCACATTTAAAAACAAGAGATTTATTACCAATTTTTCAATAGCATTGATGAAGAAATAGTCTAGAGACCCTTGGCCTACTACTTAAAAATGCCCTTTGGCATTTGACAACACATGTATAGGACTAGGTCACACTTCATTTCAACTGGTAAACCTATGACAACTTATAGTTTGCACCATTTAGAGAATGGGACCCCAGGAAAAGAATAAGGGGGTACCTCAAAACCATCTTCAAGAAGAAGAAAGTTTAGGTTTCTTGTAGTCACTAGGCCTATGACCATGATCATGTTTTCTTTAATACCTCAGATGAGTCTAAAGTTTAGATAAATCTAAATGATAAGAAGATATATATGATACTTTCACAAGCCCTAAAATATAATCCATAAGCCACAGAGGAGGAAGCTCAGAACACATGGAGTTAGAAATGGCCTACATCTCCACCATAAGCTTCTCAACCACTAGATCATCCTCTTTCCCCAGAAGTAGATCAATATAGGAGCCAAAAGGAGTCAAATCCTCATCTCAAGAAGTAAATTTGGAGATTACTTCTTATTCCTCAGATTCCTTCCAATTCCATAGTATCATATGAGCAAGTTATGGGTAGAAAAATAATAATGGAGAGGATAGTAAGTTTTTTAGTTGATTAAAGGAAGAGTAGTTTTGTGATGACTCCTTTTCCTCCTCTCACCTTAATAACCCAAGTGAACCTCCTAGAATTCTTCAAATCATCTTTCCCTTCAATTCCAACTCCCCCTAGATCTCCTAAATCTAATTAGGAAATCTCTATGCTTAATGTACCTTCTAATTCATCACATTCAGCTCCACCTCCTATCAATATTATTCCCACAACCCCTATACCATCTCATCCACCTTCTACTCCACCTATCTTCACATATTGAAAGAAGCACAAGGATTGCCCTTATCCTTCCCTGCATAGAAATATAGAAGAGATACCATCACTTGGTTTCCCTATCATTGAAGAAGATATTGAGGAGGAGGACAAATATATAGAGGTTATAATGGAGATATAAGAAGAAGAAATAGAGAAATTGATATCTATGGTTGATTATCCATCAAAAGAAGAAGACTAGGAGGTAAGAATGGGCAACTAGATGATGAAGAAGCTAAGTTTAAGAAATCAAAAGCTTTGAGTTTGTTAGAACATGAAGGAGGAGACACCTTGGCCAGTCTAACACCATAACAAAGTTAAAATATTTTTGAGGTAGTCTCTTCCATCATTTCTTCAGTGCCTAATGTACAAGTTCCAATTGTAAGTTTACTTATAATAATGCCTACTATTGTATCTTCCACTTCTATTGTTACTAGTACATATTATGGTATTCTTTCCGCACCAAAATTAATAGGGACTTATAAAAAAGTTCATTTGAGAATTTGGTTACAATCTCTATTTTTAATAAGCCACCAACTCTAAGAAAGAAGTTAACCCAACTAGAGCTTCCCATGCCCTAGCCATTAGCCCTTCCAAAATTAATCATGATTGTGGAAATTGCCCTAGGTTTAACCAAATGCTTGGCTAAGGTGACACCAATGAAAGAAAACTCTCCATGGAAAGTGGTTGGCCAAAAAATTTCCCAAGTTCCTATATAAATAAGTTATTCATTCCAACCACTATGACCACATCCTTTCCTATGACCTCTCAACCTTATACATATTGAAAACTTATTCAAGGAGAAGAAAATAGTGAATTATTAGTTCCTCAATGGGTAAGGGAGATGCAAAATGTCTAGGACAAAGGTCAAAATATAGTTATGATAGAGCTTCCCACAGTCTCCATAAGGTTTGACAAAGAGAATTGGACTTTAAAAAGAGTGAAAAATATGAAGATGATAAACATGAGAATAAATGGAGAGATAGAATTTGAGCAAAGAGACAATTTGGTCTCATTGGCCAAAAGACCCAAGAAAAACTCTAATGATCCTACTGAGTACATTGAGGATTTAAATACTTTTTTTTTATACTAAGTTGGCATTAAAGGAGATGCACCAAAGCATAGTGTAAGTCTTAAAGAAGTGGAAATAAATGCATATTATGCATGACCCTTGGGAGGTAATTATTGAGGTACATAGTGTAACTACAAAGTTGTAAAACATCTTGCTCGATACTAGAGTATCCAAGGAAACCAATAAGGCCCACAGAGCATAAATTTTTACATTATGGAATAGGATGAAGGATAAAGAAAGTAGATTGAATTTCCTAGTCCAGTGTTCTAAGATTAGTGCCTTTGATCAAATTTATTTTATGACTAGCATGGATACTTCTTAGTGCCTAATTTATGTGATTCCAAAAAGGGATAACTCCTTAAATTGGCATAGATCCATGAAGAAGCTACTGAGTCTTTTTATTAATGTTGAAGTAGAAGAACTACAAATTTTGGTAGACATATGATCAACCAAGGTGATCACCCAGATAAGGGAGTTGGTGAATCGACCCAATTTGAAAACCTTCTCCACTCAGCCACTAAAGAATTTAAATAAGAAGTGGAAGGAACTGTATATAAAACCAATGAATAAGTACTAAATTTGGTGAGTTTCATCAAAGATAGAGTGACAAGGGTTAAATTTTTAGTCGTTGAGTTTAAAATCTTTGAGGCAGAGTAAGATAAGTAAATGATTGAGCTATTCAAAATTTTAAAACCTTCATTGCCAAATTTTGAAGTCATAGATAAATAATTTGATACAACATATACACTAGGTGAAGTTTTGATGGATAAATATGTAGCTTATGGCTCTACAACATACACAACTAGTAGTTAGTATCCCCTAATCTTCATAGAGCTCTTATTCTACACCATAGTTACAATTTTAGTGTCTTCATCGACTAATCCAAGTAGTATTTTTACATCAATATTCTAATTTTAAAATAATTATGTAAATTCATGGTTATCATGAAAGTGTTAGAGGTATAATATGACTAAGAGGGGGGGTTAATCAATCAACTTATCTTTAATTTTTTGATCACTTATCATTCATTCATTGGCATTAATGAATCAACACAACAAGCATATGCAAATAGATTATCATCAAAGAAAGGAGACCACATACAAAGCATGAATAAGAGAATTTCATCACAACAAAACATCTAACGTGGGAAACCCTCATGGGGAATAAAACCCACTCTCAAGCCTATAAACACATTGACAACTTATCCTATAAGGTATTATAAATATGAGACTTTAGTGAAACACCCATTCCACAAGGAGCACCTGTCCCTAGTATTATCAATTCCTTCTAACCTATATTTAGTGAAACACCTACTTCACAAGGAGCACCTACCTCTAATATGGTCAAGTCCTGACCTAGATTTAGTGAAACACCTACTTCACAAGGAGCACCTACCCCTAAAATGGTCAAGTCCTTCTGACCTAGATGTTGAGCATCCTCCCAACACCTATGATATAAAAATCTCTTGAACATTGATTACTTGATAATATGATGGACATCTAATGTATATCAGCACCCTTCACTTATTCACACAACTAAAAACATCCAAAACCACCTTTTGAAACACTCTACACTTCTCAGAAACAACTCAATTACAACCTCAACAACATGACCAAATGTTTATACACATATTTCACACTCTGATCTACCTCTAAAATCAACCACAAAACTTACACAAACATCATTTATCCTTCACTCACACTCAATCCATCCAAAACATCCTTTTGGATCACTCTAGACCTCTTTGCTCACCCTTAATATTCAAACCTACAAGAGAACTATTTATGACATTAGAAATATGACCTATAGGTCATACACACAATAATTAACCTAATATATTCTTCAATCCATCCACTAGTAACCCTTACTCTCCTTGACCTCTCAACTCTATACTCTTCCTCCACTTAAAGCCCCTTCTCACAAGTCTAGAAATCACCACCTTTGATTTCACCTTTTATAGAGCCATCATGATTATTATCTTCTAAATTAGCCATAATACTTTTTTTAGACCTTAAAACACATAACATAGCTCAATACCATCCACATAGGTCATCCATATCAACTATGAGTCACATTTAAGTAGCTACATCTTTCAATTATGCCTTAGTAGCTCTTATAGGTCTCATGGAGACCTATTCACCCATTTAGCACTTCATCGAGCAATTTAGAAACACAGGACCACTTCAAAATGCATAATTCCACTCCACAAGACATCTTAGACATATTTAAATGATTAAAATCATCATTACACACCTATTCATATGCTCAATCTACTCAAACATTAGCCTTGTACACAAGAACACCATGAATGAACAAATAGTCATACTAAATATGGATTGGTAAAACCTCCAAAATAAATTTAGATGATCCTCATGGAGTTTAAAACACTCTCCAATAGCTAAGTCATTTTGAAACATCTAAATACCATCATAATAAACTCAATTATCTTTCTCGGTTTACTTACAGAACATGGTCAAACACACAGTCAACTTTTGAGCTTAATAACTTTGATTGTACAAAAATTCAGACCTTATAACTAGATTCACTAGATGCACCTTTAAATCCTCTATATCTTTGATTTTTAATACTATAAATTTTCTTAAATCAAATTTTATAACTCAAAAAATAAGCACTAATTTTCTTTCATTAATTTGATTATTCAAATTTCAACAGTCACTGTTAAACATCAAACACCTTGTCAACATCTTGATCCCTCTCATATATTGAAATAATATGCATCATCAATATCCCTGGAAATTAGTTTGATATTTACCTTTGATTATTGTTCAACATTGATAACTTGTCATCATCTTGCTACTTCCTAATAATTTTGAACAAACGTGCTCCATCAATCTATACGAATTAACCAAGTTTTTATCTTATAGTGCTCACTATTGATCTAAGCTACGAGATCCTATGGTTATTCCACTTGGTAGATCTACATGCCTTCTACACATTTGACTCCTTTACTTTAATGTGCATCATTTATCTTCTAACTGCATGATCATACGCTCATCATTGATCTTTTATCCAAGCTTTGTGAATATGACACATGTCACTAACACATTCATTCTTTGACATATTGACTTTTACGCACATCATTGGATCAATATGTATGATTTAATGCACACCATTATATCTACTAACTAGATGAACTTAGACATAAATTTATTTTAACTTGATGGTCTCTAGCCCATCACAGTCTACAAGTGCAACTTTGAATATTTATATCTTGAGCTAGAAAACACTTCAAGAGTCCAAATCTTCAGGGTACCTTATTTGCACTATAGAAAACATCTCCATGAAAAAAATTGACCTTATCTAACTCTATAAGTAACTACATTAAATTTTCAAACTTTATGGTTCAGTCATATCTATATGACGTGTAGTGATAGTCTAGCTAAGTATAGAAACTTAGTGAACTTCTATCTAAGAGACCAACTTTGTACCCATATATTTTTAGCTATGCTCAACCTCATGACCTAAAATATAAACCATATGATCTAATTTCATATGGTAATCCATCCATATATAAAAATTATCTTATAACTTTCACACATGTAAAATATAATGGCATCAATCTGCTCACTCGATCTGATTTGTCACAAGACCAACTAGGCCTAGATGACCACAAGGAGGAACCTGATGAACACCATGCATTATCATAAGCACTTCAAGCACTATTGACACCTCATAGGACCTATAAAACATTATCTCATCATCTATAACATTCATCAACATTCTATCCAAACATATATTAAATATCCATGCTTACATACTAGGATACCAAGCCTGTGTTAACACATTGTTCACATGCTTGTCTTCTCTCCTTGATCTAAACCACATCAACATGATAGATATAATATGATAAGCCTAAAAAAATAATTACCTCAAATCATATGCATCTAAATCATGCCTTGTACAACTTCAAGATCAAACTCATCATCATCATGACATCACCACTTTGTCATTACCTTTGACATCAATGCACACATGACATAAATATTTGACATCGATGATAACACTTGCCAACAATCTCCCCATTTTTCATTGATGAAAACCTCTTATTTTCCTTCTCCCCCTTTTCCATTAATGACAAAGTGGAATAAATATACACCAAGCTCCTCTTAACATCATGAATGTATTCAAATAAACTTCTAGGTGCTCAAGATACTTATATACGTCATATAAAATAATTGCCCCCCTTTTGACATACACCAATCTGAACATGGGCTTCTCTAATCCTTGGACCTATTAACCTATAAAACTCATAAGATCCCTTTGCTTATGTATAAATATTCAACATGTTTTTCAATGAATAGAACATCCCATAAATTCTTCTCCTTACATCATGCATGGATCTACAAGTCACTCAAACTATCTGAGTTATCTCCCCCTAACTTTTTGCATGCCACCTTGTACTTCTCAACCATGCACCATGACAACACTCTTTTGTGATCATTAATTGTTATCGATGAGGAATAAACACACATAAACACCAAAAATTAATTGAACTCACCTTGATAACACTGAGAGGTACTCCCTTTAAGATCTCTAAGCCATTTCACCTCTTGAGCATCTTCAAATCTTCACACACCATGAAGAACCACCACACAAGCTTACTAGCCTTCTCTCTTAAGCCACCTCAAAGACCACCAACAAAAATTTATTCAACTAAGCCTACATCAAGCACCTCTACTCTAAGCCTTCTTAATCCTCAGACCTAACAAACTGAACAATCTAGCTCCCCCTTTGATCATGCAAACTTCTCAAGCCATCTAAGTTAGATCCCCCTAACTCCATGTTCCTCCTTGTGCCAAATTGAAAGACTAACCCTTGATATTCATAACCAAATATCACCTACATATTTTTTGAGAACACCTTCATGGCCTCAAAAACATGAAAATATCAAACTCAAAACACTATATTGCTTTGAGTCTTCAAATAATACCACTATGCTTTCATACTCTCACTTGCAAACCACCTCCAAGAGTACCAAAAGATATTCAATCCACACACTAAATAGGATATATGTACTAAATCAACATATAAATTTCATTGAAACACTCTTGCCATGTTTTTTTGGATAAATTGATGAAAAAAACACTTTTCTTCATACTATGCCTATTTAGACTCCTTGTAGCCCTACCTAGAACTTTTAGAGCCTATAAATTTTAGTAGACACATCTTCAAGACCTAAAACTTTATATCTATATCACTCTCATATGCTATCTTAATCACATCAATTTTCATCACCTATATCATCTTCTACCATATACTTCCTTCATAAGCATTCTAGCCAATTAGGCATCCATATTAACAAAAACTTGAATAATTTAAAAACCACAAACCTTAAAATTTCTATGAATCTTGATTTTACAACCCATTTTTCCATTCAACCTATTAAAAATCCTAAAACCTTAACTCATAAAGCAAACTACTTTTCTAGCATAGCTCAAAACTCTAGAATATCAAAACAAATATGATCAACAAACCTCCTTCTGGTCAACACCCACTTCTAAATCTTATTTCACACCTATAAATAACCATCACATACTTTTGGACCAAGATTTGAGCCTCCATACTTTTGGGAATACATACATCATATAACCCATTTTAGGCCTACTTTCCCTTAAGCCAAAACTGAGAAAACTGAGAACACTCAAAAATATATAATTTGACTTCAACATACCTTCAGACCATAATACCACTTAGAGCATGCTGGAATAAGGTTAACAGACCTTTTTATGCAAAATATATCATGTTTACAACTCACAAATCCTCCTTTTCCACCAAGAAACCTTCAATCTAACCTTGTAGACTGAGAACACCCTTGTAAGACCACATGCTTCTTCAAACTAAAAAATGTCTTCATGAAGCACAACAAAGACATCTCTACTTCACAAGGACATAGAATAGAGGAGCATACCAGTCCTCATCATAGGATTGAAGAACCTTCTTCTTCTTCCTTTTCTTGACTGAAACAACTTGTTTAGCATCAATCTCTTCTTTGGCTTCCTTGACAATGCATGATGAAAACACAAGTTCTTGGCATATCTATTCAACTAACACCTTCTCTTCTTTGAAATTAGACAAAAATAACTCTTATCAATAATGAAACTCATGTTTACCTAAAAATTTATAAACTATAGAAAATAAAGCATCAGATTGATATCCTTATTTCAAATTCTCCTTGGACTTAAATGGTATAGCTAACTTGATTCTTGGATCATCCACATTCTTCTCTATTTGGACTGATATCAAGCTTCTTTGGAACTCTTGATACATCTCCAAAATATATTCATTTTCTATGGTATCATAAGTTTAATCCTTGAACTCAATAGGACTAGCATTCATTGCCTTAGGTCTCCACATCATGTTTCAACTTTTGATATGCTTTTTAGGAGACTCTTCCTTCTTAATATGACTTGAGGGCTTATCAAATATACTAGGACAAAGTATAGTAATATGACCTTTCTTATCACAAATGAAACAAATAACATCATTTATACATTTTTCAAGATTTGAACTGTGATCAATCTTTGTCCAAAAACTACTTCTATCATAGCTCCATAAATGTCCATACTTGATTGATTTCCTTCTATAGTCATGAGCTCTATGACCATACTTATTACATGTATAACAATGACCATGGAATAAAGTAGCATACCTTGAATCATTTGGTTGTCTAATAGACCTTTTTGCTTTATTTTCAAAGCCTACATTCTTCTTAGCTAGCTCAAGCTTTATATGTTCCTTTTCTGGCTTGTCCAACTTGTCTATGAGTTGTTTATGCTTTACTCTCAAGGAATCAAGATTAGTTTTTAACTCATCATGATCACCTTGATTTGAACTCACCTTGGTATGGCTTCTTCTAACTAAGTCTTGAGATATCTCCACTCTTCTCTTAATTTTAGGCTACCAATTAAAACCTCTAATTGATCTTTGATGACCTATTTATTCTCCTTTGCTTTTTTATCCATGTCATCCTTTAATTTACATGTTTTCTCTTCAAGATAATTGATCATATCTTGATACTTCTTCTCATCTCTCTTGGTTTTACCTAATAAAATTCCCTTAAGATAATTGACTTGCATTTCAAGACCTTTGATCACATACCTCATCTTATGATTCCTCTTTATGAGCTCAGCTCCTAGATCCACTTCTTCTTCCTCACTATCATAAAACACTTCTTCTTTTCCACTTTCATGGCAAACTTCTTCATCATACATGATGTCCTTTTATTTTGAATAACTTTCCTCTTTTGAACTCAAACTTTCCTTGGCATCTTCTAGCTGAACCTTGAGATCATTGATAACTTTCTCATCCTCTTTGGTATCTTTCTTCAAAGAACACATCTACTTTTCAAGTGCCTTGATCACATCCTTCCACTTTTGATTCTGTTTCTTCAACTGATTAGTCATCTTGTGCTACTTAGGATCTCCTTCAAGCCATTAAGCTTCCTCCAAAGGATTGGATTAGATACCAGTTATTTGAGGTAAAAAATGACAAAAGGGGGTTTGAATCCATCAACTAATCTTTAATTTTCTAATCACTTATTATTCATTCATTGGCATTAATGAATCAACATAACAAGCATATGTAACTAGATTACCATTAAAGTAAGGAGACCACATACAAAGCATGAATAAGAGAAGCTCATCATAACATAACATCTAATGTGGGAAACCCTCATGGATAATAAAACCCACTCTCAAACTTGCAAACACATGGATAACTTGTCCTATTAGGTATTACAAACATGATACTTTAGTGGAATACTCATTCCACAAGGATCACCTACCCCTAGGATGGTTAAATCCTTTTGACATGAATTTAGTAAAATACTTGTTTTGTAAGGAGCACTGGCCCCTAAGATGGTCAAGTCCTTTTGACCTAGATTTAGTGAAACACCTGCTTCACTAGGAGCACCTGCCCCTAAGATGATCAAGTCTTTCTGACCTAGATTTAGTGAAACACCTACTTCACAAGGAGCACGTACCCGCAGGATGGTCAAGTCCTTATGACCTAGATGTTGAGCACCCTCCCAACACCAATGATATAAATATCTCATAAACATTGATTTCCAACTAATCTGATGGAGATATAATGTATATTAGTTGCCTTCAATTCTTCACATATCCATAAACATCCAAAACCACCTTTTGGATCACTCTATACTTCTCAGCAACAAATATATCATAACCTTAACAACATGACCAAATTGTTATACACATAGCCCATTCTTTCATCTACCTCTCAAATAAACCACCAAGATTACATATGCATCATCTATCATTTGCTCACACTCAAGGCATCCAAAACATCCTTTTGGATCACTCTAGACATCTTCGCTTATCCTTAATATTCAAACCTACAAGAGAATTATTTTTGACATCAAAACATGACCTATAGGTCATACACATAATCATAAACCTATTTAATTCTTCAATATATTCACTATGCATCATTACTCTCCTTCACCTCTCAACTCTATACTCTTCCTCCACTTAGAGCCCCTTCTCACAAGTCTAGAAATCACCACCTTTGATTTCACCTTTTCTAGAGCCATCATGATTATTATCTTCTAAGTCAGCCATAAAACTTGTCTTAACCCTTAAGACATCTAACATATCTCAATACCATCCACACAAGTCATCCATAGAAACTATGGGTCACACTTAAGCAGTTACCCCTTTTAATTAGGCCTTAGTAGCCCTTATAGGTCTTATGGATAACTATTCACTCATTTAGCACTTTATCAAGAAATTTTGAAACACAAGACCACTTATAAATGAATAATTTCACTCCAAATTACCTCTTAAACATTATCGAATTATTATATTCATCATTACACACATCTACATATGCTCAATCTACTAAAACATTAGCCTTGTACATAAGAACACCATGAATGAACAAATAGTCAACTTCTAAACATTTGTTCATACTAAATATTGATTGGTAAAACCTCCCAAATACATATAGATTATCCTCATAGAGTCTTAAATAATATTCAATATATAATTCACCTTGAAACATCCAAATACCATCATAAAAAACTCAATTATCTTTCTTGGGTTACTTACAGAACATGATCAAACACATAGTCAACTTTGGAGATTAATAACTTTAACTATACAAACATTCAAACCTTATAACTAGATTCACTAGATGCACCTTGAATTTATATACAATTTTTATTTTTACTATAGTAATAAATTCATCTTGAATCAAAATTTATAGCTCAAAAACTAAGCATCAGTTTTCCTTTGTTAATTTAAAAATTCAAATTCCAACTATCATTGTTAAACATCGAACACTTTGTCAACATATCACGCCCTCTCATATCTTAAATGAATACTTATCATCAATATCCCTCAAAAGTATCTCAGATTTTACCTTTTCTTACTATTACAAATTGAGCACTTTTCATCATCTCGTTGCTTTCTGATAATTTAGAACAAACATGTTTTGTTGATCTCTGTGGATTAACCAGGTCTTTATCTTATAGTGTTCATTGTTGATCTAAGCTATAAAATCCCATGATTATGCCACTTTTAATCCATTCATGCATTTTTCACATTTTAATTATTCAATTTAATGTATATCATTGATCTTTTGATTGCATGATCATATGTTCATCATTGATCTTCTGTCCAAGCTCCATGAATGTGACACATGTCACTAGCGCATTCATTATTTGACATAATGACTTTTACATGTACCATTAGATCAAAATATATGATTTAATTTACACCATTATATATAATAACTAGATGACCTTAGACATAAATATAGTTTAACTTGATGGTCCCTGGCCCATCACAGTCTGCAAGTGCAACTTTGAAGATTTATATCTTGAGCTAGAAAATACTTCAAGAGTCTAAATCTTTAGCATACCTTCTTGGAACTATAGACAACATCTCCATGAAAATAGTTAACCTCAATTTACTCTCTAATTACATTAATTAAATTTAAAAACTTTTTGGTTCATTCATATCTATATGACATGCAGTGATGATCTCCTTAAGTATAGAAACTTAGTGAACTTCTATTTGAGAAGCCAATTTTTCACCTGCATATATTTAGCTACGCTCAACCTTATGACATAAAATTTGAAGCATATGATCTAATTTTATATAATAATCCATCCATATATCAATATTCTCTTAAAACTTTCACTTGTGTTAAATATGGCATCATTAATCTGCTCACTCAATCTGATTTACCATAAGACCAACTAGGCCTAGATGATCACAAGGAAGAACCTAATGAACACCATGAATTATCATAAGAACTTAAATAAATATTGACACCCCATAAGACCTATACAACATTATCTCATCATCCATAGCATTCATCAACATCCTATCCAAGTATATATTAAAGCTCCATGCTTACATACTAGGTTACCAAGCCTATGCTAACACATTGTTCACATGTTTCTCTTATCTTCTTAATATTAAACCACATCAACATGATAAATACAATATTATAAGCCTCAAACAATACTTACCTCAGCTCATATTCATCCAAATCCTACCTTACACAACTTCAAGCTCAAACTCATCATCATCATGGCATCATCACTTTGTCATTACCCTTGACATCAATGCACACATGACATAAATCTTTGACATCAATGACAATACTTGCCAACAAAAAATGGGACTTTAGTTCCTCATATATTATTGTACATTCATAATTTATTTTTGTTGGTAAATATATTGATTATTATCATTATAACATGCTTTTTTACATGATTTTGAACTAGAGATTCTATTTTAGACTTGTAATATTAGGTGATATTGAAGATATGAGGCATTCCCCATCCCAAAATTATAAATACATGTAACCTCCCAATCACAAAGGGAGGAGAATTTTGGTTATTGAGATTAATAATAAATTCAAAAAAAGTTCTACTTGACTTGGTCTTGATGTGTAAATATTCATTTTTATCCAATTTTGTAGATTATTTGGGATATTCCATCACCATGGTATATTAGTGTTAAAACTATGTATGAGGTATCTATTTTAAATATAGTCTTTTATTTATAGCTATAGTTGATTTGAAAATCTTTTGCATACTTATCATAATCTTCTTGTAGATGTGCAATAGTAATTTGGCAATTAGGAAACCTTTGATTCCTACATGTTTAAGTAAATTGTGTCTTTGTTTCCTTTGAATCTTCACTATATTTGATTATTTGTGTGCTAAATCAGTTTGAAACAATTATTTGTATAGATTCCTTATCCTACTTGAGTTCAAATACTAGTCTTGAAAGGCTTTATCCTTGGATTTTCTACAGGCTTTATTTTATACCTTACTCTTCCCTCTTTTTTGAAGTTTATTTTAAAATCTTGCCCACATTAGTTAGAATCATATCCCTCCACCCACTCCAAGTATATCTAGGTTTAATCATATATAGTTCACCCATGGTAAATAATATGTGTCACTCAACTACTATTGTACCAATACATTGTTATAAAACTAAATATCTTTCAACTCCTACTTTGGAGTGATCTTGTTCACTGATCCTAAAATGTTAGAGACAATCTCTTAATAAATATTGGAGGTGTGTATAAAACCCACATCAATAATAGATTTTGATGAATGGCCAAGTTGAAATAATATGATCTCAAGATAAAACCTATTATGTTGGTCTGAGGCCAGGGCCTCACCTAGTTGATCTTTGAGATTGACCCAAGGATTACTATGGCTAGGTAGACCTATCATAAGTTCTCCACTAGGAATAGTATACCCTAATCATACATTAATTTCTCTATGAGAGTCCTCCTTCCAAGTTGATTTAGACACATAAAATATCCGTCAAGATCAAGGCATCTCACTACGTGATGAAGAAATGGGTTCTCTATAATAATAACTATTAAGGCATATACATTAGGTTCCTATTAGAAGAAGATTCCAAGGAGGTCATGACCAATTTTTATGATAAATTTGGTGGTTACCATCCTTTTGAGAATGCAACTGCACAAAAAATCCTATGAGTGGGATATTATTGGCCCAATATCTTCAAAGGTACCCATGTTCATGTATGCACCAAACATCAATTTTAGACCTTAACTAAAAATTAAATTCACATAGCAATGCCCCTTCAGCTTTTGATACAAGAGCATCCTTTTGCTCAATGGGGAACTAAATTCATTAGAGTCATCAACCCAAACTCATTTTCTGGCACTAAATTCTTAGTTATAACCATTGATTACTACACAAGGTGGGCAGAGATAGTGGCAACCTAAAATAGCACAGCCAAGGAATTCATCAAATTTCTTGAAGATAACTTAACCACACAATTTAGTACCCTAAATTCACTAGTCTATGACAATGGACTTACATTCCAGTTAACTAAGCTCACTGAATGGGATTATGGGAATGGTATTACCTTGAGGTTCGCATCCATCTACTACCAATAAAGGAATGGTTTGGTTGAGTCAACCAATAAAAAATTGATTGATGCAATCAATAAGTCTTCAAAAAATAGACCCTATGAATGGCACTCACTCTTGAAATATACCCTTTAGGTTGACCATACAAGATATAAGCAAGCTCTCACAAAACTTACATTCCTATTAGTGTATGGTCTATATCCCATCTTGTCAATGAACCTCAAATTTATTACATATAATTTTATGCAAGAATATGTGGAAAATTTTGGGAAAACAAACTCAATGTTTTTGGACATTTTCCAATTGAAGGATGAACAAGAAGAGGCCCTACAAAACTCTAGTAGGCATCAAGCAACTATTAAGAGATGTTTTGATAAGAGATAAAAGGATAAATCCTTTTGGATATCAAACCTAGTCTTGTTATGGGATAAAACACATGAAAATAGGGGGAAGCATTCCAAACTTGACCCACTATATATTGGCCCATACCATATCTTTGAGTTGTTGGGGCAGAATGCATTTTGGTTGAAATACCTTGAAGGGAATGATTTACCATTACCTATGAATGGACAGTTCTTACACCACTACTTTTTTATTTCCCTTTCATGTGAAATTTTGGAATATCCCCTAGGAAAAGGTTGGTCATGTATAAATTAAATTATATTGTATTTAGTTTGTTATTTTGTGTGTTTATTTCTGTTCTATTTTGCCTTATTGGCTTTTTGTTCCTACTTTCTATTTATTTTTTGGTTTTTTTGTTTGCTTTAGGGGATTCCCCTTTTTTCCAAGTGTACACCCTTGAAAATATTATAACATTTTATCCATTTTTTTGTGATGTATATTAAGAATCAACTAGTTCCAAAAAAGTAATGCTAAATCTAAGCATTTGTCCTCATATGGTCAAACATGATCACTTCAAAGTTGATCAAGAATAGTAGAATTAGATCCCATTAGGGAATAGTGTTAAGAAAATAAACCTCCTTTGAGAGACTGAAGGGATTAGGGATTATTGATTTAGAACTGAGCAGGTAAATCAATAAAAAACTATGTTTTAACACAAAGGTCATCACAACACTTAAAAGAAACATATCAATCAAGGAAAAATCACTAAGCAAAAAAAGGATCTTCTTGGTGAAAATAGCTCTTTGAACCAATCCATTGCCTTGGGTACTTTTGTCTCCAACCCTCATGGATAAAGCATCAGAATATCAAAACAAAGGAATTCTAAATTTCATGTAAAATACTATGTTTCTTCCTTAGAAAGGGTGATTTAGGCAATCTCTATCAAAGAATTTTTGGCCTGGATGGTAATGGAGAAAGACCTAGAGTGGGACACAAGGAATATTTATCATGTATATAGATGCCTGGATGGTATTAAATAAATGTGTTAACCTTATTTTCCTTAGGCAAATTCTATGAATAATTACCCTTCAAGGAGTATCTAAGTACTTAATATGTATCTAAACTTACCTATTGGATTCAAAGCTGTAACAGAAAAGAATAAATCACTCTTTGCACAACATTACCCTTTCAATAAGTTATAGCCCGGTATGTTGTTTAATGAATAAAAATTGAGAACTTTTCTTTTATCTAGGTTTATGAAAAGGAGCTTTTGTTTCTTATCTCATAATTTAATAATGGAGGCATGTATCCTAGGTTATAAACATTGGGGTAGTGTTTTCCCCATAAAGTCACCATTTAATGTGGAAAACATGACCCCATTTATTCATATAAAATGGGGAACCCTATAAAAACTCTCAACCCATAAGTTTATCAGAGCTTAAATATTCTCGCACTTGGTCCTAAACTATGTGAAACCTCAAGCCCCGGTTTCACCTTGATCAACTAAATATTTTACATGTGTAGTGAATGAATGACCATCTTAAAAATCCTTATGGTTTCCTATGTTTATAATAATTTGTCCCTTTTATGTTTAAATATGAAGGTTTTCCCATGCTTATAATATTCTCTGTTAACTGTGTTGTTTCACAGAGTTAAAATTATGCAGGTTTTCCTAGGATGACATCAACCTAGAGTCCTATTTGGAATTTCATGGAGCTTTAATGGTAGACAGGTAAGCTTTTATTTGATTACATGGCCATTTTTATAATTTAGTAACTTTTCATGAATATTTCAAGATCCCAACAAATTATAAGGTTCCACATGGAATCTCTTAGACTTTTTATTCTCTCGAAGGCATAGAGTTGTTAGAGGCCCAGGAGAACCTTTAAATGAGATTTTTTTATCTCAAACATGTTAGACTTGTCAATCTCCTAGATGCATAGAACTATCAGATCCCCAAGAGAGCCCAATGAATGACAAATTATTTGATGGAACCTCTCAATTTTTTAAATCTCATTAAGGTTTTAGAGTTATCAGATCCTTAAGAGAGTTGAACAAATGAGAAGTTATCATGTGAAACCTATCAAACTTGATAATATCTTATAGATGTCAAATATTTCAGATCCCTAAGAGATCCCAATGAATAATAAACTTATGTGTGGAACCTATGATACTTGTTAGTCTATTGGGGGAGTCAGAGCTATCAAAGCCCCAAGAGAGCCCAATAAATGAGAAGTTGTCACATGTAACCTATCAGATGTATCAGTCTATTAGAGGCATTAAAGTTGTCATATCCCTAGGAGAGCCTGATGAATGAGAAACTATGACATGAAACCTATCATAATTGTTAGCATCATGAATGCATCAAAGTTTTTAGATCCCTAAGAGAGCCTGATGAATGATAATTTGTTGCATGATACTTGTCAAACTTTTTAATCTCTTTGAGGCATTAAATTTGTCAGAGTCCTTGGAGAGTATGACAAATGAGAATTTACCATGTGGAACATGTCATACTTTACAACTTCCCAAGTATGTTAGATATATCATATCCCTAGGAGAGCCTAAACATCCATAGGTTTCCATGTGTTACTTTCATTCCAAAATGATATAAAAGGCCTAAAGCATCTTGATTGAGCCAAAAAAAAGCATAATCAAAGCCCTAGGCCAATCACTAAATTCCACATATCATTTCCATACACCCAATGTAAAAATGGTTCCAAATCGCCAAGATGAGGAAAATAAAAGTGTATCTTGATCTAAAAGATGATAGTAGAGTGCCACATGTACTTGATAGATCCAAGTGGCTAACTTTAGTATGCAAAAATCTATGAGAGTAACAGTCGAGCTACACCTAGTTGACATACCTCACAAATAAAACACCCAAACAATAGAAGGCACATGGCCCAATTGGAGGATACTCAAGGTACCATAGGGGATAAATTAAGCATGTGCCTACCACACCCTTATATTAATCAATTTGGGTAATTGTGTTATTATTTGACAACTTGTAAGCATCCCCTTGCTATCATCAAATCTAAATTGGGAACATGTATTCAAAATTATCTGAGTTAATACTAGATCAAAAAACATTCAAGTGTACTTTACCACCAACTCAAATTTTAATTCACACAAGGTGAGCCTCTAAAAACCATTAATATAAGAGACTTTTACAAATTTATATAAGTCCTTAGAGTAATCTGATTATTATCATTATCACTCCAAACTCCTAAGAATCCTTCACTCTAGTGTTTTTTCAAGATTTGAGTGCTTCCCTTTGACTCATAATTATGTGCTAAGAATATCTTAACTCACATCCATGGTCATGTCATCTTCTAACCCCAAGATTGAGCTTGATTATAGAGATATGACCTTCTCATCAAACCTAACCCATTTAAATCATTATAATAAAGTTTTTACTATAATTAAGGATGTAGATAATCTAACCTCAGATGATGATGAAGATGAGACTGAGTTCCTTGACAATTTTTTAGCCTTGGGTAAGTCAAGATTACACAAAGATGCCATTAAGCTATAGGTATTCCCATGTGTTGACCTCTTTAACAACATGGTTTGGAAATCTATGCATATACACAATATTACTCAAGATTGGTGTATTATACAAGGTCTTAGATAAAATACATACATATCTAGAGCTACCTTCAAGTATTAATACAATCTCCCAAAGTACACCTTGGTTTACAACCAAAACATAGTAGATGTGTGGACTGGTATGCATGAAATATATGGGGTATTCTAAGATTTGGTCATCGATCTAGACTGATGGACCATAAATGAGGACATCAATACTTACCCCATTCACCTCTTATGGTAATGAGTCCCTATTAGGATGATATTACTAAATAGATTGTTTAGAGAAAAGGATTTCATACATGTGAACATTCTCTAGGTACCCCTTTTGAGCATCATCCTCAAGGGAAAAAAAGTCCTAAACCTTAGGAGCATAATTAATTTCAACATGGTCAAGGGAATCAGCAAGGCCATAGGAGATGGAAACTTCTATGTGATGAGTTATCTTTTACACATAATATGCACCAACCTCATATTCAAACCTTATGATTTATTTTCATGGACCCCTTCCAACTCTATGGTGAATGTGGTATTCTATAAGTTATACATGTACCACTATATAAACCACATCTAGAAATTTATGAGTCCCTCTACCCCATGGTTTGCATGATCAATGAGAGGTCTATGTCATGACTCTCAAATGAGATAAGGAGGATTCTCCTTCCCATAGGATCTTACTAGTACTACAGATATCACACCATTATCTAGGTGGGGGAAATTTGAAAAGCCCCTCTCTTTTTACCTTATCAATTCCTAGATTGTCTCTTAAAATAAAAGAATGTTTATCAATTAGTTGAGGTTGTCATGGGTAACTCACTTAGTCCTTGATAGAAGGTGTGTCTATATTTTCCAATTTTCATATTCCATCATAAATATAAAAATATACCTTCACTACATAATATGACATAAAATAAGAATTATTATGCCTTAGGAAGAACATAGCACATAGAATGAGACCCTTATAAGGTTATCAGTGACCATGTGGCAAGGTGTGTGACCTAGCTCAACATCATGTAACACCATGAGACTCATGAATATGATGATACTAATATCAATCTATCTAATGTTGTTGAGGTATTAGTGTAGGTAGAAGTGGTGAAAAATAAAGGGAATCAGACCCAATCTGGACTAGCCCTTAAAGAAAGGTCTCTACCACCTTCACAAGCTCTACCAATGTAGTCAATTCTACTACAGTAAGCCCTGAGGCCTATGCCAAATAAACTAAGAGAGGAAATCTAAGAAAAGACACCCCACATTTCCATAATAATCATACAAGGGGTCATAGTGCCTTCACCTTAATGAGTTTTACCTCCCACAGTCTCAGCTCTAGATCTACCACCTCCACTCCCATAGGGCACTCAACTATAAGAAGAATAAGTGTTGTATTTAGACATCAATATTAGCCTTTAATAAAGCTCATAGTGATACCAACAAGAGGCACCATTACAGATTCCTTCCCCCACTACCATCATCCTATAGCAACCCATAAGACCACCCTCGATATTCCCTACTCCTACTAGGCCTATTCTAATGAGACCTCCTATAGTTCCTATTTCTCTTGCTCCCAAATTCACTCAAGTATCAATGGTTTTATCCATGTTAAAAATCATAACCTCCTAATTCCCCTCCACTCATCCCATTCTAATTACAAGAATCCCTAGGACCAACATTTGGTCTCTAGGTGTCTCGGTTGCATGGCTTTCATCACCCCAAGAATCTGGTTCATCTTAGGTAACTTTTATAACTTTGAAGAGGGCTTAGATCCTGGTGGCTCCTAATTTCATAGTGCCAACATACACTATGGATATCATGTTGGTGGCTCCATTAGATACTCCTCTACCATCCTAATGGTTGACACTTTAGTGGAAAGTGAACCCATATGCACATCTTAGGGGACTCCTAGCTTTGAAACACCTACAGTCACTCCACCAGCTCCATAAGTTTCCTCAATAATAATTTCTACCATGTCTTCCTTAATTAATATATTGTAGGTTGAAGAGGAAGAAAGTAACTTTTTTCATGCCTCCAGCTTAGGTCCAAGTTTTCACCATAGCTCCTTCAATCATGACCATAACTCCATATAATCTAGATAAGATATCCAAGAAAAGGAAAAAGGTAGATCCCTCTTAACCTTTTATCTATCTTGCTCCCCCATTACTCTTCAGTCCTCTTTTTTTTATAAATTTGGGCCTCCAAGGATTCAGCTTTAACCAATTGATTTCTTCATTCTTATTGAACACTCCACTCCCAGGTTTCATTGGTTTGCTAGTCAACATGACCCCTAACTAGTGGCATGCCCAATTATTCCCATGGGGGTCCCATTTATACTTCTTCCTTTCTCTCATATGCCCCCTTATCCTCCACTCATTTCTTCCTTCCTCCCTTCCCCTTCATCCATTCCTTTTTTCCCCAGGCCTCCACCATCTACCTCTTCCCTTACCACCCCACCTTCATCTTCTCCCACTACCTTAGGAGTTACCTCAAACCCAAGATAAAATGGTCCCCTAACACTTGTCAAAACATAAAGATCATAAATGGTCTATCAGGGTGACCTAGAGGTCTAATGGGAATTTGATAGAGAAAATAGAAGCATAGAGAGAGTTCTTATGTAGAGGTTCACTCATGAAATGGACCCAGTGGTATGGAAGACTGATCATGATCTCTTCTCCCTCATCAAAGTCAGGACATCCATCGGGGAGGAAAAATTGGTCACAGACCCTGTATCAGTACTTTTGGATACTAATGAACTAATAAAGAAGCTCATGGAAGACATGAAGGATCAAGTTAGATCACTTAGATCACATGTGAGGATCACTTTCCAAGTGGAGATGATTAGTCAAGTTAAGAAGGCCCTTGCACAACTATTTTTATCTCTTAGAGAGGTAACCAAAGCCCTATCCATGAGTAAATATCACACTTAAGCATACTTGCAGAGGGTTTCCCACATAGACAACAAGTTCAAGAAGCTCATGTTGGTTCTTCATAACTGTATGTTCCCAGAGCTTAAGTCCATGCCTCTAGGATACCTAAACCTCTACCAGACTTATGCTTTTAGCATGAGAACTTCAATTGAAGAGTGGCTGGTTATGGTGAAAATAGTGATCATGCCTTTCTAATGTACTATGTTGGTGTGTCTAGGTGCAAGAGATGATGAGTATTGGGAGACTATCATTGAGGTGGAACTACAAGAGCTTACATGACACAATCTTAATGATGCCATGGATAGTGGGATAGCAGAGTGGGCTATGGATGTGTTTGGTATCCATGAACACCCATTTGATCAAGTATCTATTGCCACCATATCATATAGGTAGACAATAGAAAACAAAGATGAGGCACATGAAGAGTTATAGAGATGAGCCATACCCCCACCCAATAGTCTGGGTAGGGCAGGTGATAGGATAGTAGATGATTATATTCATCTACAATGTGAGCACATAGTGGTGATGGCTAAACTATTAGTGTTATTAGAGAGAGAGCATAAGCATAGGTCTCGATCTAGGTCTAGAGGGGATGTAGGTGAATTGAGTTATAGTGGGTATGGAGATGAGAGTGAGGTTGATGAGATGAGTCCTGTTGACTGAGCTCCCATTATTGAGTGATTATGTAACATTGTATTAATTTTTTATGAGTTATATATATCATTGACTTTTTGGATATATGGGCATCATGTTACGTGTAAGTTTGATTATGAAATTATTTATTTGATTAGATGTTTTGATTATGTGTTGACATGGAAATGTGTATAATTGATTAGATAATGAAAATTGATTTGTTTTGCATATATATGTTTAGTAGATATTGATATTGAGTTGAACATGTTTAGTTATTACTATTTTTGACATGGAAGTATCTTATTATATGTTAGTGTTCATCTTATGACTATGCCATGCACTATCTAATTCTTATTGTAATAATAAACAAGTGACCATACTACTCATGTTGTGTAGGTGTATAAATAGCCTTAGGAACTAGTATTTATATTGGTGTATTAGTGGTAGTTAGATTTTTATATTCTATAGAAAATAACTTAATCAGTTGTCTACTAAAATTATATTATGTTGTGCATTATCTCTTGTAAATATATTAATTAGTTGTCATATTGAAACTGGTGGTTGAATTGTTTTATATTTTATCACCATGATGACTATAAGTAGGTTGATCTCCTTGAATTGGTTTCTATCTCTATTTAATTGGTGGTGCATGAAATCTCTCATAAGTAGGTGTCCTATAAACCACATGGTAACAAATGGCTCCTTGAAAGGAATGTCCTTAGATAACTCAGTCGTAGAGGAATGTGATCTAGGAGAATGCAGAGAAGAAGATATTAATGCCCCCTATGAATGTTATAATGCCTCTATCTACATATTAGTCAATATAATCTCTAAGTGCACAATAATTATTATCTCAATGTCCATTGATTTGATGATAATTACAATATGGTGTATTTCTTATTTTGTGCAAATGATGTGCTAGATGATGATGAGTAGGATGAAGTGTGATCATCCTCCTATTTAATAATGTAAATAAGATATCATGAGGCATGCCTTTGTCTTAAAATTGTATGGCCCCTTTATTGTTGTCTTGTGCTCTACTCACTATGGGAGATGCTCTATGAAATGGATCTTTGCCTTTGTTGAATACCTTAATTGGTGGTTTCAATGCCAATTTTTCCTTAGGCATAGGTGGATTAGGTGCTTAGACCATATTGGATGGCTATGGTTGTGAGAGATCTAAATCAAAGTATACCTTTGAATGTGTGTCAACTAGTCCCAACTTATTTTCTAATGTGATAGTTGTATGGTATAAATTCTAAAATTAACTTGATGTCTCATATAAAAATTTATCCTTAATATGAAAAATGAGGCCTTTAGAAAATATGTATTGTACCTCCAAATCTATCGGTTGGTAGATCAATTATTACAGACATGACTTGAAACATAGAATGTAATCACTTATTAGCTATGACTTGCCCTGGTGTAGTGAAGGTAACCTCTAATGTGTGACTCAAGGTCCCTTATTTTAAATATAATGCATGAGAAAGATTTATTCTATGTCAACATATGTATGTATTAAACCACTGGGGAGTGAATGATGCAACAAGTTTAATGCTTCATCCTCTAGACTTCTGGGAAATAATTATAAGAGAATACAACTGCTAGTGGTATGTGCCATAGCCTTTCTATAGGCTTTGAGATGTAAGTATGGATCTATATGTCCATTTAACTTAGGTAATTTTGGTATATGATACTTATTTTGGTAATGTTGCATTGATGGTTATGTGTGTAATTGGATTTCTATGGATAGCATCAGAATCAACCCAATAGTAGAATGCTTTACTTTCCATGGTGAGATGATGTACTTGTTGTTGTAAAGTACCCACGACATTCATCAATGAGAATATCTCTTAAGAAGGTATGTTAACATTATTAATAGGTTCATTTAAACATGGAATCTTATTATTAATTTTATCCATTGGTACACTATTTCATGGAGCATTATTATAGATATTAATTTGGCTCACAGTAACCTTTGGAGGGGTGATAGCTTTGACTTGGTGAGAGGGAAATTAGATATCACCCTCATGGAGGTTAGAATGAGGAACAAGGTCTAATGTAGTAAGGAGGGGTGGAAGAGATTCATTAGAATATCTTATTTTTTTAATTTGTAAAGAAGCATCACATGCAAATGGAATAGAAGACACATTATTATCATGTGAATGTAAACTATGTAAACTCAAAACATGAGTATAATTTTTCACATTTTTATCTGAAGTTATATTATTACTTGAATTAATGTTTAATAAGCAATCAATTTAGACATGAGAGATGGGTGAAGTAGAGAGGACTGGACTCAATTTATTCTTCACTAAAATTATATTAATCATTGATATTACAAGTTTCATTAAAATCAGAATTTATTTCACTTGTACAATTAAGGGAACAAGAACTGTCATTTTCATGCTTAATAAGAGAGATTAGAAGAAGATTGTACTTTTAATACTATGAAACATATCATCAAAATAAACTAAAATAACATACCATATGAATCCTAATATAAAATACCATACCAAAATTAAGGATGGATGATTGGTCAATTTGTGGAGGATGGAAAATTAATATTTAGGGGTTGAGTATGTAAGAAATACCATTTATTAAGGTATGGAGTGTGTAATGAATTCTATTTATGAGGAATGGAGATAACTTGTTTTGGGATTTGCATGAGGTGTGACCTTTGAATTTAAAATTAGATTTTATTGGTAATTTGTCCCTTTGACTTGAAGTTTGGGATTTTTCATGGGGATTGAAGAGATTTGGCTGATGTCACTGATTTGTGACCAAATAGGTTGATTTTTAGAATTTAGATAATTATAGAATTAGTCAATTCCATGGATATTTTGATTAAAATTAAATTAGCCAAATGATTTGATTTAATTAGCTAATAATCCTATATTTGATTTGTGATGATTTTTGTAAAGTATAAGATCAAATAATTATTATTTTTAATTGATCTAGAGTGACACTTAAAAAGTGATGATTTGATTCATGATGTTATTGCTGAAATTGATGACATGATACAGTGTGATACCATGATTAGGGATGTATTATTGTGATTTGGGATGAAAATAATATTTAGACTTACTTATTTGGTTCAATTAGAAGACGCATGGTTTGATTGATCGATGATGCAGAATAATTAAAATCAACATGAAGTGTCTTATTTTAGGTGTCTATACATAGTGAACCCTAGAGAAAAATAATGAATTGGGAACCTATCAAATAATATTTCACATAGATTTTTTAGGTTCCACATATCCAAACCTAAACTATATGATCCTTTAAGGATTATTCTAGAGGTTATTTTTCATGATGATGTGTGAATGGAAGATAAGTTTTGTGAAATAAACAAAAAAGAAGACTACATAATTGGTAAGTTATTTAAAGAAGGGAAAAAAATCTTCAAGATTAAATGAAGGTTATGCGTAGGAGTTGGAAAGTACACAGATGCAGAAAGTGGTTAAAATAATGGTCCTTTCCAAAATTTAGGAAAATAAAGGATCAAAATAAGATACAAATCATCTCAATATAGAGACATCCACAGGGGAAAGAAATGTGTAGAATTCACAGTGTAGTCAAGACAAGTATTAACCCCAACCTTTGGAAACAAAAGATGTAAACATTGGCACGAATGTAGAACCACATATAAAAACCATTAGATATTTTTATAATGATGTAGATTTATCATGCATCATTGAATTAATAAAGGAATTTAGAGACCTTTTTCAAATGAACTATAGTTAAATGAATGGAATTCACAAGTATTTGGGAAAGATGGATACTAAGTTACATGAAAGTGTAAGACCGATGAATAAAATACCATACCAAATGAATCCTAATATATGTACATGAGTTAAATATGAGATTGACAAGATGTTGGAGGCAAGAGTGATTTATCCATTAGAAGAGATAGATTGGGTAAGTTCAATGGATATTAGCATCTGTAAAGGTTGTAAAATCATATTATGCATAAATTAATGAGTGTTGAATGATGTATACATACAAAACACATTTATAAATACATGTACAAAAGAAATATTAGGAGTAGTGGGTCAGAATATTTATACTTTCACTAATGGGTTTTTAAGGTACCATTAGGGATAAATTTTGGAAGAAGATAATGCAAATACCATATTTGCTACTGAATGGGGCTCTTTTTTCCTTAAAAAAATTGTAGCATCATATTTATATAATGAAATTATAATTCAAAAATGTAACAGCATTACAAAGGGAAAAGAGGAAACAAGAAAGTAAGAATAGAGACCCCATAGTAGAGGAGAAAGAATAGAATGGCAAAAAAAATAGCCAGTAGCGCAATAACGTAAAAGGAAATAAGGAAAAATGATGCATCTAAGCACATCACAAACAAGTGGGCCATGAAAACCACCAAACCAAAACCACAAGGGTCTACCCAAAAAAGAGAGGGGGACAAAATAATAAAAAAAGGGAGAAATAGTACTTTAGAGAAAGCAAAATAAATAAACTAGGCAAGTCTAACAAATACAAAGTAGGAAGTAGAAAAAATGACACCACCAATAGAAAAGGACAAATAAAATTAGTCCTTTAGAATCAATTGGTGTTGAGTAAAGGATCATGTTTCTTCATTGTGGCCATTTATGATGTAAAGGTTTGGATCCAAGTGCAGTCCCTCCTTTGAGAGTGCATCAACTTCAATATTTAACTCACAATAGATATGCCAAAAGGATATGGCTTCAAAAGAGAGTGTTAGGTGGGAAGTGGAAGATAAAATGGGATTAAATCTCAAGTCTTTTAATTTAGATACCCCCTTCATCTAATTGAGGATCACCATAGTCTCCAAAAATTTGTAGATTATTTACTATACATTTAGTCATGAGCCTGAGAAATAACTTGAATGCCAAAAGCTAAGTGAAAATGTTTGTGCCATAACCTAGACTAGCCTTAAATATATAAAAGTGTGAAGGGTTGAGATGTAAAATACCCCCAATGCCACAGACTATAATATTTTCTTAACAAGCTCCACTGCAGAATCCCCAAGCAACATTGTAATCTATGGGAGGATGTAGAAGCAAGTGTTTTCTAGGAGGGTTTGGTTGGATTTTTAAGTGCCTAAAGACATGTCAGATTTAGGAAAAACATTATAATATGGGAATGTTTTTATCTTGGAATATGGTTGCATTTCATACAAGCCAGATACCTAAAGACATAATCAAAGGTAAGGCCTTAAAGGACTTGAGCTCCGATCTATCAAGCCAAAGTTTAAGACATTCATCCATAAATTGACCATGAAAATAGTCTCTGACACCTATGTAATCCTATAACTCCACCCAAATATTAATATAATATAGATAAATGAATAGTAAATGATCTATCATCTCTAAATATTGGAAGCATGGATTATAGTGACTTAGACCATTCTAATTTCTCTTTTACAAAACCTCCTAAGAGCTTTATTGTTTAAGGCTAGCGACATAAAAAAAATTATTTATGGGGGGATTTTATATGCCATAATAGTTTTCACCATTATTGTCTCATTACAGGATTGACCATCTAGAATTTGGATTGATAAGATAAGTGGGTTGAATATTCCCCCAACTTTGGATTTAAGGACCAAACCAGCTCATCCTCTCATGTATAAATCCTAATATGAATCCAGTTTAATGTTTGTATATACACATCCCATCTAATGTAAAGCTTCCCTTCTAATCCAAGAATATGTGCTTTTTTTCATCCTTGTCTCTAGGGGGTGGTGTGATTTTGGTCAACCACCTGATAAAGAAAGGAAATATCTAGCCTCTCCAAAATTGCAATCAAGTACTCGTTCAGTTTAAATTTGGCTCCACATCCTACCCAAGGATCAATGTTAATTTTTATTTTAGTACCATAACCCACTTTATAAATTATCTAGTTGCATATAAAATGGAATTTTTGAACAGTGACTTTCCACATTAAAGAGGCATTATGAAATGATTTGTTGGGGCTACAGATCCATTCCTCGACACTTAGTGGTTCGATATACTTTTTTAGAATCATTTGGTTTTAGTTGTCATTAAATGTGATAAGCCTCTAAATGTTTTTAGTAGCTAAGTTATCACCAAAGAGATGTGTGTATTGCATATACCATCCCCCACTCTCCTTAGGAGTATCTATCTTCTTCCAATTAACAAGAGAAAAACCCTCTTTATTTTTTTACCCATCCAAAGGAATTTGAATTTGATACTTTAGATCTTATCAAAGAAACCTTTTGGGATATGGGCTAGTGTAATCCAATATATAAAAATAGCATCCAAAATTGAATCCATGAGGGATAATCTACCCCCAATATAAATCCAACAAATTCACCAATAATAAATATGTTTTTCCACCTTAACGAGCAACTAGTTCTAGTCATTCTTCATGTAGTCATTAAGTTTCAACAAAAAACCTAGATATTTGAGTCCTCCCATAAGATCTACCATTTGGAAGGGAAAATTTTCTAGTATCCATATGATCTGATGTGTCACCAAATAATTCAAGTAGATGTTGGAATTATGCTCATTTATTTTCATGCCCATAGCCACCTAAAAAATAACCAAGGCATATTTAATCTAATTTATGTCCTATCAAGATCCATCACAAAAAAGTAGCACATCATCTATAAATATAAGGTGTGTAAGGTATGTGGTGTTACTAATCTTGACTCCTATAAGTGTACCATTTATTTTAGCCTCAAGAATAATTTGGCTAATACCTTTAGCACTGATAAATAAAAGTAGGGGAGAGAGGGCATCCCTACCTAATTCCACATAATGGGGTGAAGAAGGAAGAGGCAAAACCATTTATGAGCAATGCAAAGGAAGTTGATGTAAGACAACCCATGATCTAATTGACCATCTGAAGATGAAACCCAATATGAATCAGAATCAATCTAAGGTAGAGCTAGTTATCATTGTCAAAGGCCTTGGAGAGGTCCACCTTTAGCACTACCACTGATAGATTCTTGATTTTAATGGAATGTATCCCCTCTTGAGTAACTCCAATGGCATCATTAATTTGACAACCATGTATAAAACTAATTTTTTCCTTAGAAATGGAATTGGAGATCAGACCTTTGATATAAATAGAGATGATTTTTGCATTGACTTTATAGATGCAATTGCATAATGATATGGGCCTAAAATCATCAAAGGGATCATGGGTGTCTTTTTCAAGAATGAGGGCAATGAATGTAGAATTAAATGTCCTAAGAATCTTTCATGTCTGCCTAGACTCCTTAATAACACCAAGAAGGTCCTCTCCAAATATCTCAAGAAAACCCTTGTATAATTCAATCAACTATCAATCAGACCCAAGATTCTTGTACTTTTTGAAATTATTTAGATCAAATAATAATTATTCTTTGGTTATGCCCACTCCAAGTTCACATGATCACCATCATTGACAAAGCTAGGAAATTAGGAGGTGATTTTAACAGTCTTCACTATATTCACATATTTTGGAGTATTATAGAGTTGTTGAAAATGAGTAACCCTAGATGTGCAATCTCATGGAAACACCTCAATTTGGTGCCATATAACTATTTTATTTTCCATATTTTATTCTTATTTTTACACTATTTATCAAATTCTTAAAAAAAATTTGTATTCTCATCCCCATTTTCCAACTAAAGTGCCCTAATTTTAAGCCTCTAAAGAGCTTCTTTATCTGCTAATATAGTGCACAATTTCAGTTCTAGTGATCTAAGCCAAAGTTTTGTAGCCTCATCAAGATATAGTATAACTTCATTACCATTAATCTTCACTATCTATTTTTATAGGGATAATATATCTCTATATGCTTCTAGTCTTTTGTTGGCATCCCATGTAGCTACAACCTATTTGACTCTCTTGATATTTGAGGCAAACTACAGACTTAATGATTCTAATGACAGATCATCATAAAACATCCATGTCTCCTTAAATAGGTTATTAAAATCTTGATTTTATAGCTAATACAAGTTAAATTTGAACAAGCTTGGAGTATTTTTGTCTCATCTTTCACACTGAATCAAAATGGGAAGATGATCAGATTCACCTCTCAAAGACACCTAGTATATAATTTTTTTAGATAAATTAATAAGGATATGAGAGATGAAAAATATGTCTAACCACTTGGTCACACTATCCATCCCAGTCTTGATGTTACACCAAGTGGGTACTAGCATCACAGGTTCTAAATCTACCAAATTCAAATCTTCAAATTTGTGTAAGAAAAAATTAGTGAAAGGATCCAACCTTGCATTGAACCCTCAAACCTTTCCTCTCTTAGTAAGGAAATTTAGGTCTCCCCTAAAAATGAGATTTCCTATTGTCATGAAGTTTTGTGAGAGAATTTCATCTCAGTAAGCCAGTCTCTCAACATTGGGATCATATATATACACAACAGAAAAATATTTATCAAGATCCTTCAAAAATAGTTCCACCCCAATAATAGATTAAAAAGAAAAAGAATTAATCTTCCTTAATGATTTAATTCTCCAACCTATTACCAAGCCTTTGAAACTGCCATTAGAGTAAGATGCCTAAAATCCCAATCCTTAAGGAATTTGGACAAATCTTCAATGACCATGCTTCTAGCCCCTTTAGTTTCCTGAATCAAAATAATCTCAGGTTTTTGAAAAAATATGTCTCTTCAAAGAAATTTTTTTAGTACGGTTGCCCATCCCTATAATATTTAGGGACAAAATTATCATAATTAAGTATTTTTTGGGTTTGTCCCCACTCTAAGGGCCCCTAAGATAGTTTTTTGTTCACCTTGAATTATTTCTAGAGATGTCATTTTTCTCCTAAAAATTCTTGGAACATCATCCTTTTCTCAAGTGAGAGTATGTAAAGACTCATTAGTCTCCCTGATCCTCATTTTATATCTTCTTTGACATTGAAATATTTCTCATGATGAGATCTCAAAGGATGTCTCATATAGTTTGAGGTAGACAAGGATTCAAAAGAGAGCAAGTCAGAAGAATGCCCAATGTTTTGCATTCCCTTATCTAAGCCAATCTTTGTATTGATTTTATAATGTTGGTGAAGTTCCCATTGTGAGTTATTAAGGTTCTCTAACTCATCCAAAGGTATATCATAGGCAAGCTCAATAACGTTAGAGTTACTCACAAATGGTATCTCAGTCTTCAGAGTGGAAAAAACATATCCTCCTCTAAATAACTTATTAGTCTGATGTTATTGAGCCCTATATATTCATGTTGAATAATTGAGGTATTAAATAACATCACATCCTGATGATCTTCAGTCCAAGACAAGGATAAATCAAATGAAAACAGGTGTAGACCCCTCCTGATCAATTGAGATTAATCTCCCATTTCACCAAATTTAAGTCTTCTCTCTAATGGTTGGTGATTGATTAAAGGATGTTCATCTACCAATAATGTTGGATTCCTACCCCAATCGATAACATTCTAAAGTAGATCATGCACTCCCTCATTGCTATTTGTGATATCCCTTTCTGCTTATGAATAAAATATTATCTTCCTCATCCAAGATTAAGGAGAGAGTCAAAGAGGACAATCATTTGTTAAATGACCATAGGAGTGGCATCTTACACATCTAAATGGTGCACCCATATAATCAAGGTTTTGTGTGTGAATCCAAGGGCCATATTCTAGCACAATGTCCTTTTCTAGTCCCTCTTGTAAGTTAATATCAACCAATATTTTTGATACCTCATTAAAAGGATATTTTGTAAATATATCATCCACTTTCAAGAAAGTCCCAATGTTGTCCCCAATAATCTTGAAAACATCCTTATTTCAAAATTAAAGAGGCAAACCTGGGAGTTTTACCCAGATAGGTTGTTTTATTGATTTTTCCACCCAAGAATCAAATATCGGCATCATTATCTTGATATAAAGTGGTGAAGACCCCCAAAACCATCTTTATGCCAAAATAAGATTGACGTCTTCCACTGAGTTAAAAACAAATGTGATCCAACCCGCAACCAAGATATGTGAAGAAGGGATGTAATCAATAATTAGTCTTCAAAATTGAGGCATCCACTTCTCTTAATTTTTGAATGATATTATTCACCTTATAAAATAACTCATTAGAGCAGTTATGGATAATTTTGAGACTTTATCCATCTCGACGTCCTCCCAAAGAACCAAGTGAACTTATTTTCCCCTAATATTGATACACTTTTAACCACTCCTCCTTGAAGTCTCCTTGGGTATATATAAGTTTTACCATAGTCTGACTCAATTTGTGTTTGTAAATGACGATTACCAACTAAAAGATTAACCATTTAATTATTTTATGAAAAATTCTTAGAATCCTTTTTAAAAGTCTCCATAGTTTGTATGGACTAAGCTCCCTAGTTCAAATAAATATCCTTACTGATACTAAAATCCAAGGGACTCCTTAGAAATCAATGTGACCAAGGATTAATGGATTGTTGGGATAGATGTGAGAGGAGTCTAATTGAGAAGATCATTTGTTTCCCCCACAACTCCATTATGGGTAGAGTGTACTAAATCATTTCCATTTTTAGGTGTAGAGTAAGTTTACAAATAGGAATGTTTCTCCTTCCTCATTGAATTGAAGGTGTTTGACCCCACCCTATGTGATAAAGAGTTTCCCCATATATTTTATTAAACCATAGAACTCCCTACAAAGGGGTCCTCTAAATAATCCACTAATTATTTGTCAGTGTTGAGAGGAATAGGATCAAAGGTGTTGTGACGATGCATATCAAACTCTTCCATTTGAATCTAGTGCAAGAGACAAGATATGAATCTAGGACTGTTAAGAGAAACCCAGCCTAGTCCCTAAGAACAATGGATAACCTACTGATGGAAGATCTAACTAGGCAAGGAAAAAAGAGAAAATGAGTGAAATAGAAGGAGATATAGTGATAAACACAAATAGTCCCATGAGCAGACTAAGAGCATGATAAAATTGGGTTCTACTACCTCATATCAGGTAACCAAGATTAACTGATATAAATTCCCACTAAGAAGTGTTGGCATAGTGTTGTCATTGATGTCAAAATTAATGTCAAAGTGTGTGGTCTTTAATGTATGAGCTTGTGATCCTGATGTGACAAGGTTCTTATGAAGACATGATGAATGAGGTTGATGCAAGGATTATTTTTAAGATCGGTGTCTAGATGAGCAAGGCTAGTTAGCAATATGTGTTGTGATAAGATTATGAGCATTGAAGGTATGTATTGATATCCATAAGAGAGAAAGATATGTGTCCAAGTGTCTTCTATATTCTTGGTTGATGTTATGTTCATATCATGATGTGGAAGGAACAATTCAAGGCATCAAGGTGTCTTGTAAAGCCTTGTCTAGACCTTGTGATAAGGTATGTGCAGGTAGCATGGTGAAGTTAGTGAACTAGGAAGATCCTTAGTCGATCTCTGAAGACCATGTGAGAAGGTATATGGAAGTAGCATGGTGAAGTGAGTGAGCTATAAATATCCTTAGTCAACCTCTAAAGATTTGTGTAAGCAGTTCTAAAGATGTTCTATCAAGATACAAAGATGTTCTATTCAAGCTCTGACTAAGATGTTATGTTGGCATGTGAACAAGGTGTAAAAGCATCAAAGAGTGTTTTAAGATCAGCTTCTAAAGTTGACAAGTGTTTGACCATAGAAAGAGACTTGAGAAGGCTTGTGAATAGGATTGATGGTCTTTTACATGGAGTATGGTGGCCTAGTGAGATGAATGCACATAGGCATAAGAGGCTATATGAGGTTGTTTAAGTTTGCTTATGAGGCTTTGGAGCACTCAAGTGAGCCTCAAAGTAAGCATACATGGATAAGACCTATATACGTAGTATGAAACTACACCACCTCTAGACCCTACTTGTCCTAATGAAGCAACATGAGATATTGATAAGATATATGAAGAATACTTGATAGTGTTTGAACATGAGAGAGGTTGTTTGAGTTTGTACATGAGGTGTTAAGAGATTGGATAGTGGTTATAAGGTCAGATTTAAGACCTATTGTGACTTTGAGGTCAAAATATAAGAGATTAAGTAGAGATATGGTGGCCTAATGAGGTATCAAGATCAGTTTCTAAGGCATGGGTGAGTATGTGAGCATTGACAAAGGTTAAGGCCCAAAGCAAGTAAAGAAAGAGATCATGGCCAAATAAGGTATGAGTTTCAGATTTCAAGATAAGCATGGACAATTGAGCATTTTAAAAAGTATGTCATGTTGTTTCAAATATGTTGACCAAGTTTTAAGTCAAAGTTTGAAGGTTAAGGCAAGAAAAAGTGCTTTAAGGTCTCTCGAGTGCATAGAATGGAGGGTTCTCAACCCGAGAAGAACTTTCAAGTGTTCACTGACAAGTGTAACCTTTGCATGAGAACCTAAGCTATTAATGGTCGATGGGGAAGGGTACTATAGTTCCAAGAAGTTGAATGGATCCACTAGTGTCTAGAAATGAGGTACACAAGGTACTTAAACAAACAACAAAAAGGCTCAAGGCTTCTATGGGCTACAGGAGATCTATAGTGGATATCCAATTTTTTGGATTGTACCAAGCTATAGATAGACTTGTAAACCAAGTTAGGGATAGCATGATCAAATACATAAATTATGTAGGTATATCTAATGGATATAACCATAGTAAATCAAGTAGCTAAGACTAAAAAACTCTTTGCATATAAATTATAGAAATAATAATGTTGAATAAATAGAGCTAACAAGCAATGTATAAACTTAGAAGCAAATGCACCCTTAGTTCAAATGAAAGACATTTTAGGAAGTAAATACATTTCAATCAAGGGTGAAATAGCATGCCTAATCTAAGTATGAGTTAACTCTTTTAACACTATTGTTTCCTAATAATGTAATTTTTCAGTTTATCAAGAAGATAGATTGTTTATGAAAATTATATAGATTGTTTTGAGCATGTAGGATCCTACTATGTAATAAGAAAGGTTTAAAATTAAAACATGACATATAATGGAATATATTTCAAGTAATGAAGATATTCTTAACCATATACAAATGCATACACTTTAGAAACTATCCTAGATAATGCCTTAAACAAGTTAAATCACTAAAACAATCAAATCCTAACATATATAATACTACAAACAAACAAGAATTTTAATTTGCATAGCAAATCTCCCTCATATAAAATTCAATAATAGTGTGCATACTTTCTACCAATTGATTATCAAAGCTAGGAAGCAAGAAAGAAAGAGGATTAGGTTGTTTGTGAGCTGAGTCCAGACTAAGAGCCAAAAGTTGTGGAAGAGGTAAAAAAGAATTTGCCAACTGAGAGAGAGCCAATGTAAGCAACACAGGAACAAGTGAAATGGAGTCTTGAGGGATTTATTAGAAACCCAAAACATTCATTAACATTATACAGAGTAATGTTAATCACCAAGATAAGTTGTAGAGTAATAGGGCATCCCCTGTCATAATGAAAGCCAAGTGTGCCAAGCAAGAACCAGATAAGATTCAAGAAGGAAACCAAGATTTGAATGTGATGATCAAGTGGGAAGATCAAAGAAAAAAATTTAGGATATAAAGTCTCAAATGAATGAGTAATTGTCATATATCTCAACCCTAATCTACCTAAAAAGCTAAAAAGTAGCCATTTCTAGCCGTTTGGGAAAACTTGGGCCTTTTTGTACATTCTACCCAGGTCATCGCCTAGGCCATGGATTTTGTGAATAAAATGTATGACCTAGGCCACAAGTTTCCTCCCTAATCTATGTTCTGGGTCAAAAGGCCATTCTAAGTGGTAACATGCCTTTGAAATGCCCCCAAAAGGCATCTAGAGGGCCTGTCTGGTGCATAAAAGGTCAAAGATGTGTTGAGGATGTATAGGGGATGAATGTATGATATGGGAAAAGTCCATGCAAGTGGTGAATGTCTCCAAATGGGATAACCAAGTTTGGTAGTCTACACGTGAGCCAATGTATAATCATAAGGAGGAGTAGGGTCATAAGAAGTATGATTACATAGGCCCCCAAGGTATAATTAGTTGATGTTTGAATGAATAAGAAGTTATGTGTAGTACCTAAAAGCCACACAAAATCAAAGGAAAGCAATAACTAAAAATATAAAAGAGAACATTACCTAAACTTCTAAGATAAGGATGGTGGTGGAAGGATTTGATGGCATGATCCATGGGTGAGAGTGAGAATGTTACATGATCAAGAATCCAACTCCAGCTCCAACTCTAGTGCTTGATCTTGCAAAGAAGGGACAAAAGTGATATCAAATCAAATCATACAATCCAAAATGATAGTCACACATGCATCAACCCTAGTATTCTCCATGTAAGGGATATGGGTGAATTGGATGTCCTAAAAGAAGGAGAGCAAATCACGTGCTACCTTGAAGAGGGGGAGAAACTCAGAGTTGATGGCTCAAGCACCAATGAGTTGAGACATAGCTAAGAGTGAGTTAGAGAATAATTGCACATAGCACACACCTAACTTATGGGCATTGATCAAAGCACCAATAATTGTGTGATACTCAATGAAATTATTCATCTCACTAGTAAGGAAAAAACTAGTTACAACAAGCACATGGCCCCATAGATCATCAATAACCCAAGCTACAATAGTAGGTCTTACATTGCCCTGACTACCACCATCTATGTGAATCACCACTAAGAGGTGTATCATGATGGGGGCTAAGGATGTAGAACTAGCCACTATGAAAAGGTAATTTCAAAGTAAGTAAAGACAAGTGAGTTTCATGAGGGAGATAAATAACACAATCAAGTTGCAAGCAAGGGGTAAAAACCAACACTAACTATGGGATAAGGTGACGAAGGGTGGTAGGATGTCCATGAAGGGACGAAGATTGGTCGATGAAGACCAGATCAAGTCTAAAGAAACCACAACTAAGAATACACACCTATAATAACCATAGTGAGAGAGGGAGAGGGAGTTAGTAGGGATCAACTACAAATGAGATAAGAAACTACTAACTAAAAGAAGAAGAGAGATCAACTTCTATCCCAAGGTGTATCCGACAAGGAGTACACAAGCCTGATAGGTCAGAGGACCTAGGGGTCCAAGAGACTAGAATGGTCCCAAAATAAACCTAAGGAGGCCTCAAATATATAAATGAACTCTATCATTACATCTTAAATGGGCCAAAACCCCTAAGATGAATGTTTGGTGGGTCCAAGACAATAACAGAGCAAAATGGCGACCCAAAAAGGGTAAAAATAAAGCTATTGGCTCAAGCCACAGCCTACCTAGGCAAACCCACAACCTGGACCACTACCAGGTCATGGGGGCCATGATCTGACCCACTATCAGGCTATGTCTTAGCCCAAAAACTCATGGCCTGAGCTAGAAAGATCCAAAAATAGGGCTAAGGAGCTCGGTAGGGCCCAGAACTTGCCTAGAAAGGAACAAGAGGGGAAAATAAGAAAACATGTTGATTGAACATGTTTATCTCATTCTAATACATGTACAACTGATCCAGGGTCATGTTACTCTCTTATGTAGATGTGATGACAAGTCAGATTGCTAGAGATAGGAAAAACATCTCAACCAATAGAGTCATCATTGTTGTGCACAACTAGGAGAGAGTGTCTCAATGTTAACCTCAATGAGAGGTGAGGAGGGGTGGTAGGAGGCTCATGATAAATGAAGACTATCCTGAGAAGGATGGATAAAGTCATAATTAACCATAACCACTAACCCACATAACCTACAGGAAATATGGAAAAGGAGAGAGGGAGTTTATAGAGGGATAACTACCAGCAAGCAATTGCCCAACCAACTAAAAAAAGTAAAAGACTTTAATTCTATCATGAGGTGCATTCAAGGAGTGCACAAGCCAAATGGCTATAGAGACCCACAAGGTTTGACATTGGGTACCATGAGAGGGGAAATCCACTAATTGAGGGCCAAGAGAGGGTGTTATGGTAAACTTTGAAGCTCATCAAAGCATGATAGACCCAAACCCAGGTTTGCCCCTAAGGGCAGGACACCATTTCACCTTAGCTAAAGGCCTACACCTAAGGTAGCCACTACTTAGCCTACAAAGAGGCCAAACAATAGGTAAAATGTAGTAATAAGGATATGGGGCATCCATATCCTTGGGTTTACCAATGATGACCTGAAACACAAGAGTGTAAAAGGTGGGGTCATTGTTCGTGAATGAGACCTCTAAACCCAAAAAAGTAAGAGGATGGTGATGCATATGGTGTGTGAGTATGATCTTCTTGAAATATATTCTCTCATTGATTAGGTTGTGTGATATACCATGGATGGAATAAAACTTAAGATCAGACTTAGTGACTCTATCAATCTTTGAAGGAGATGCATTGAGAGAGCTGAGACTCTGATGGGAGAAGCATGATGTGAGGGGAATGTTGACATTTCAGGAGATGTCTTGAAAGAGGCCTCTAAGAAGGGAAGATCTAGCTTGGCATTGTAGATATAGGGATGGAGTTTGTTGATGCATGCCAAAATATTAAGGAGTGAATATTGTTTGATACTCAATTGGATCACAATGTTCATCCTTCAGAAAGTGAGACTCAAAAGTAGGGGGTGTGTGGTGTTAGAAGCATGGGATTAATGAGAGAAAAGTGAATCAATATTTAAATATTTTAACAATGTAAATCAAAACTTAAAAGAGCACACACACATAGTCAGATCACATAACATCAAATATATCGTGGAAATCCTTTCGGGAGAAAACCACCAAAAGGAAATGCTTGGAGCTACTATCCAAATCTAGTCCAAAAAGAATGTTTACAAAGTGTAAGAACCCACTTAGCCCTTATATGCAAACATCAATGGACCATGAATTCCTTACTTCGAAGACACTAATCACCTAGAGATACCAATCCTTACACTCAAGTACCCACTTTAGGATAATTCAGGCACCAACTTGAAAAAAATAATACATAATATTTTTTTCTTTTTTCTCCTTCAATTTTCAGCTCACTCTCTCATTCACACACATAATAATATGCTTCTTCCCTCATTTGAAATGCACACAATACACTCTTTTTATAAGAGAGAAATAGAGGGGAAACCACTGGTGGTTTTCCAAAAGAAGGGGCATAAACCATAGGCTAGAAATGGCATCAATAAGACATGTAATTGATGTGGGACATCTTGGCCCACTAAGGAGACAAATTAAAAATGTTTTTCTTCCCATGCAGAAATATGATGCTAAAGTTGGTGGTGACACTATTTCAAACATTGGAGAAAGTCAAAAATGGGTTGGTGGATAAATTAAAAATGTTTTTATTCACATAGGAGTATATAAAAACTTGTCTCCACCTTTGAATTCCCTTTACAAGAGAAATATGGTGCATTTTCCTTGAGGGTACTTTTTGAGAGCATGTGATAAAGTCAACAAGTGGGTGGTTGGTGATTTCTTGACCACATGTGAGCACATGTGCATGCTTCCATCATCATATTCATTCACATGGGTTCACATATAACAATATGTCAAACTAGTCCTACCACAATATTTAATATTAAAATATTCAATTTACACTCTCAAATACAAATTTAACCCTTTGACATCAATGAATGATCCTCAATTATAATGTTGAATATTTAATAAATATTCAACCCTTTGATATTACACCAACAATAATGCCAACCCTTTGACATCAATGATGAAATATGCAATAAACCCCCCTTTGTCATTGATGGTAAACACTTGAATAAGCACATGAATACTTGTTTGCTCTAAAATCCAACCTGTTCCTCTTGGCCTCTCACTGTACTGCTGCAATGCTCCTGCTTCCTACAATTCTCCCCCTGGTGGTTGTAACTCTCCCCTTGGCTATTGCAACTCTCCCCCTTTGACATCAATTTCAAAGGGATAATCAAACCTGTTAACATAACTTGTTTATGAAGCTGAAAATAATGCATTGTGTAGTTCCCCCTATGTCTATGCTCTCTCTGAGATAGTTAATGAGTAAGAGTGAAATAAATCACTCCTATTTTCTACCTTAGTGACTCAAAAGTTTCCTTTAGAAGGGGATTTGTAAATATATCTGCAATTTGTTCCTTTATCTTGATGTATTCTATTCTCGCCTATTGATTTACTACTTGCTCTCTCAAGAAATGATACTTAATAAGAATGTGCTTTGTTTTGGAATGCATAACTAGATATTTCAAAATGTTAATAGCACTTGTATTATCACAAAAAATAGAAATAGGATGCTCATACTCTAACTTCTTGTCCTTCAATGTTTGTTTCATCTAAAGCACCTGTGTATAACATGGCACTACTGCAATATACTCAACCTCTGCTATAGATAGAGAAACTGAAGCTTGTTTCTTGTTAAACCATGATACTAAATTATCACCAAGATAGAATGCTCCCCCACTTGTAATTTTCATATCATCAATGCTAACAACCCAATCTGCATTTGTATATGCTATAAGAGTGAAATCATTACTCTTTGGATACCACAAATCATAATCTAAAGTTCCCTTAATATATTTGAATATTCTCCTCTCTACTTTCACATGAGTTTCCTTTGGTGCTGCTTGAAATCGTGTAACTAATCCAACAACGTTCATGATATCTGGCCTTGATGTTGTGGTGTATAATAAACTACCAATCATGGATCTGTACAATGTTTGATTATCATCTAGAGACTCATCATCCTTACTTAATCTACAACCTATAACCATGGGTGTACTAATTAGATTGTAGTCTTCCATTTTTAACTTTCTTAGCATTTATATGATATACTTGGTTTTCAAAATAAAAATGCCTTGATTAGTCTAATGAATTTGTAAACCAAGAAAAAATGATAACTCACCAAGCATAGACATCTCAAATTTCTTCTACATTTCCTCTACAAACTCTTGGCACAATTTCTTGTAGCTACTTATAAAAAAGATATCATCCACATAGACCACAACAATTATCTGATGTTCACCCTCTATCTTGATGTAGAGATTACTATCTGCAATTCCTTTTCTACAACCTCATTTCTGTAGATACATGTCCAATCTAGAAAACCAATCTCTAAGAGCTTGTTTCAACTGATAGAAGGCTTTCTTCAACTTCCATACATAATTTGAATTATCTGACAAAAGGAAACCTTTTGGTTTCTCTATATAAACCTCTTCCTCTAAATTTACATTCAATAATGTTGATTTGACATCCATTTGATAAACTTTAAAAATTTTGAAACAAGCAAATGCTAAAAACAATCTTACCACTTCCATGTGAGCAACAGGAGCAAATGTCTCTTCAAAATCAATGCCTTTAACTTTAGAGTATCCTTTGTAAACCAATCTAGCTTTGTTTGTGACAATTATTCCTTCTTCATCATCTTAGTTTTGAATGTTAGGATGTGGAGCCAAAAGCTTCACCAAGGAGCATACCTTATCAGTTTCGGGTCTACACAGACATCGGCGTCGGTCAGGAGAGACCGACGTCGGTCAGGAGTAGTTGTAGAGGCACCGACATCGGTAGTAGGTCGATCGATGGCGGTCATAGGCAAGCAGCAGGAATCGGACGTCGGTTACCTGTGCATCCAGAAAGCTATTTCTGTAGATAGAAGTAAGTGTTTGCATGATGAGTTTGAGTTGTAGTCTTAAGCTCGCGTCTCTATTATTAGCAATGTTATTTTTAGAGCCCTTGTTCAAGTGGCTTAACTGTTTGTTGGAAGTGCATGCTCAAGTCTCCTAATTCTATATGTAGAATTAGATCTTCCTAGCTTATTGTAGTTAGTTGGATTATTGTAGTAGTTCATTGTATGTGAAGAACAGTACAGAATTGAATCAATTCAGGCTTGTTGGAGTTGATTGTTCTTGAGAGAGAGAGCTCTTGAGGAATAGAGATCTAGTGAGAGATATATACATCTAGGAGAGGTGTGGAAGAAAGAAGTTTCTTCAATTGTATTCCTTTTGTAAAGAGTTTGTTAATACAAATTTTCAGGGTGGTTTCTTGTATCTCTTGTTCTTGCTATTATATCATTCCAGTTACTTGTCTGTCTGATTTAATTCTGCATTTATTGCTTTCACAAGTGTAATATATTATTGGTTGATCCCCAACAAGTGGTATCAGAGCTCAAGTTCACTAACAGGTGGTTCAGATCTGTGTAGTCTGTATTGATTACAGGTTCTCACAGGGATTTCTGTTTGAGTGGGAGAAGCAATGGCAGATGAAAGTAAACTGAGAATGGAAAAGTTCAATGGTAAAAATTACCAACATTGGAGAATGCAGATAGAGGATTATCTGTATCAGAAAGATCTCTACTTACCATTAGGTGGGGTTGCAAAGAAGCCCAAAGACATGGAGGATGAAGAATGGGAAGTTCTTGACAGAAAGGCTCTGGGGTCTATAAGACTGAGTCTAGCATCCACTATGATATCCAATTTATCACAAGCAAAGTCTACGGTAGAGTTGATGACTACGTTAGCAAATTTGTATGAAAAACTCTCAGCTTTTAATAAGGTATATCTTATGAAGCAGTTATTTAATTTGCATATGAATGAAGGTGGATCTGTTTCTACTCATCTAAATGATTTCAATGGAATTGTGAATCAATTGAGTTCAGTCAATATAGTATTTGATGATGAAATAAAGGCTCTTTTAATATTATGTTCTTTGCCTAAAAGCTGGCATGGCTTAGTAATGGCAGTATGTAATACTGCATCTGCATCAAATATTTTGAAAGTAGAAGATGTTGTTAGTGTTATCTTGAATGAGGAAATACGTAGGAAAAGTACAGAAGAGACATCTGGGAACGCTTTAAGTTTTGAGAGCAAGAGAAGGCAAAAAGAGAAGAGCAAAAAAGGCAGATCAAGATCCAAGTCTAAGGGAAAAGGCAGATCTAAATCCAGAAATGGTAGAAGGCCACAATGCTGGAATTGTGGAAAGATGGGGCACATAAGCAGAGATTGCTGGTCAAAGCCTAAGGAGGACAATCAGCACGAAGGAAAGGAAGAGGCCAAGGTTGCAGGTATTGCACAAGATGCTTTAATTTTCTCTCTGCATAATAATATAGAATCTTGGGTATTGGATTTTGGTGCATCTTTTCATGCTACCCCTAACAAAGAATATTTCAGTGACTATATCCATGGAGATTTTGGAATAGTGTATCTAGGGGATGATGAGCCCTGTAAAATAATTGGCAAAGGTAAAGTGCAGCTGAAGATGTAGAATAGCAACACATAGGTGTTGAGAGATGTGATGCATGTTCTTAGCTTGAAGAAAAATTTGATTTTTGCAAGAAAGTTAGGGGATGAGGGTTGTACAGTAACTCTCACAGCAGAATCTTAGAAAGTGACCAAGGGTGCACTCGTTATGGCCAGAGGTAAGAGAGAAGGTACTCTCTATTTGTGTAATTGTGTTACTAACAAATCTCCTTTTGTATTATCTACTTCAGATGTGGATGCTAAATTGTGGCACTCAAGGCTTGGCCACATGAGTGAGAAGGGGATGTCAATTCTTAAGTCCAAAGGTATGCTTTCAGATTTAAAAGGCATAGATCTAGAGTTTTGTGAGCATTGTGTATTTGAAAAATAGAAAAGGGTTAGTTTTCTCAATATTGGGTCTACTAAGAAGAGGCATAAGTTGCAGCTTGTTCACACAGACGTGTAGGGATCGGCTCAGGTTGCTTCCATTGGAGGATCACAGTACTATGTATCTTTCATAGACGATGCTACAAGGAAGGTATGGATCTATTGTATTAGGAGAAAATCTGATGTATTTGAGACTTTTAAGATTTGGAAAGCCATGGTTGAGAATGAAATAGGTAAAAGATTAAAGTGCCTGAGATTAGATAATGGCAGTGAGTTCTGCAGTCATAAGTTCAGAGATTATTGTTACATGCATAGAATTTGCAGGCAAAGGACGGTTCCAAGGACACCTCAGCAGAATGGAATTGCTGAAAGGATGAACAAGACAAAAATGGAGCGTGCAAGATGTATGAGATTGCATGCTAGTTTGCCCTTACAGTTTTGGACACAAGTTGTTGACATTGCAGTATACCTGATTAACAGAGGACCCTCTACAGCTCTGGATGGTGGTATTCCAGAAGAGGCATGGACAGGTAAAAAGGTTGATCTCTCATATCTCAAAGTTTTTAGTTGTGAAGCCTTTGTGCACATAGATAAATAAAATAGAAAGAAGCTTGATGCTAAGTCTATGAGGTGCACATTTATTGGCTATGGCTCAGATGATTTTGGTTACAGATTGTGGAATCTAGAAACTAACAAGGTAATCAAGAGCCGTGATGTTGTTTTCAATGAAAGAGTGATATATTGTGATCAGCTAAGGAAGTTAAATCAATCTGAGCAGAGCAATGGTGAATTGGATGAAGTAAAGGTCCAATATGAGCTCGCAGGAAAAAGAAATAATCACTTGCAGGAAAACACAAAGACCGACGTCGGCAGGTTAGGAACCGGCGTCAGCAGGACAGAAACCGGTGTTAGCCGTACAGAGACTGACGTCGGTAGTACAGGCACCAAGGTCAGTCAGGCAGAACTGACGTCAGCCAGTAACAGGTCTACAGGTGACTGAGGTCGGTCACTATCAGAGAATTTGGGTGAACAGCGTGTTGGAAATGAGTCCCATACACCCATCAGGAGGTCAAAAAAGGTGAGTAAGCCTCCAATTAGATATTCTCCTTTATTTTATTTATTGCTAACTGATGGTGGAGAACCAGAGAGTTTTGAAGAAGCAATACAGTTGGAGTCCAAGAGTCAGTGGGAGCGTGGCATGGTTGAGGAGATGGAGTCTTTAAGAGAGAACCAAACATGGGATTTGGTTGAATTGCCAGCAGGTAAGAGGACACTAAAAAATAGATGGACTTACAGGTTGAAATAAGGTGAAAATGGACAGATGAGATATAAGGCCAGATTGGTGGTAAAAAGATTTGCACAAAAGCCAGGTATTGACTTTGGTGAGATTTTTTCTCCTATTGTTAAGATGACTTCTATAAGGGTTGTATTGTCTTTGGTTGCTTTTGAGGATTTGCATCTTGAGCAGCTAGATGTTAAGACAGCGTTTCTTCATGGAGATTTGGATGAAGAAATTTATATGGAACAGCCAGAAGGATTTGAGGTCAAGGGTAAGGAGAAGTTTGTGTGCAGATTGAAGAAGAGCTTGTATGGCCTCAAGCAAGCTCCTAGACAATGGTACTTAAAATTTGACAAGTTTATGACTGAGTATGGCTACAGTAGGTGTCAATCTAACCATTGTGTGTATTTCAAGAGATTTGATAATGGTAGATATATTATTCTATTGTTGTATGTAGATGATATGCTCGTTGCAGGATCACAGATGCAGGATATCTCTGAGCTTAAAGTAAAATTAGCTCAAACATTTGCTATGAAGGATTTGGGAGCAGCAAAGAAAATCCTTGGCATGAGCATTAAGAGAGATAGGAAAAATCACAGGTTGATATTGTCTCAAAAAGATTATGTGGACAAGGTGTTAAAACGGTTCAATATGCAGGATGTTAAACCGGTAAGCACACCTTTGGCTGGACATTTTAAGTTGAGTAAAGAACAATGTCCTAATTCATATGATGAGGTAGAGTACATGAGTAAGGTTCCATATTCTTCCGCAGTAGGAAGTTTGATGTATGCAATGGTGTGTACTAGACCAGATATTGCCCAAGCAGTGGGAGTGGTAAGTAAGTATATAGCCAATCCAGGTAAGGAACATTGGAAAGCAGTTCAGTAGAGCCTTAGATATCTGAGAGGAACCAGCAGTAGGCACTTGTGCTATGGAGGTTCAGATACTTCTCTACATGGTTATGTAGATTTAGATATGGCAGGTGATTTGGATGGCAGGAGGAGCACTACAGGTTATGTTTTCACTGTAGGTGGAACGGCGGTTAGCTGGATATCTAAGTTACAAAAGGTTGTTGCCTTGTCAACTACAGAAGCAGAGTATATTGCAGCCACAGAAGCTAGCAAAGAGATGATATGGATGACACAGTTCATGGATGAGCTTGGTAGGGAGCATGAGAGTTGCAGATTGTATAGTGACAGTCAGAGTGCAATCCATTTGGCTAAGAATTCAGCCTTTCATTCAAGAACAAAGCACATACAGTTAAGGTATCATTTCATACGATAGGTATTGGAAGATGGTGAGTTGAAGCTGGAGAAGATCCATACAAATAAGAATCCTACTGATATGTTAACCAAGCCAGTTACAAAGGAGAAGTTGAATCTTCATTCAACTTCTGTTGGTCTTCATGATTGAGTTGGAGATGGAGGAGCTAGAAGATGTTGTTGTACAGGTACTGGTGCAGCTATTTATCTCCAAGTGGGAGATTGTTAGGATGTGGAGCCAAAAGCTTCACCAAGGAGCATACTTTATCAGTTTCGGGTCTACACAGACACCGACGTCGGTCAGGAGAGACCGACGTCGGTTAGGAGCAGTTGTAGAGGCACCGACGTCGATAGTAGGTCGGCCGGCGGTGGTCACAGGCAAGCAGCAGGAACCGACATCGGTTACCTGTGCGTCCAAAAAGCTATTTCCGTGGACAGAAGCGAGTGTTTGCATGATGAGTTTGAGTTGTAGTCTTAAGCTCACGTCTCTATTATTAGCAATGTTATTTTTAGAGCCCTTGTTCAAGTGGCTTAACTGTTTGTTGGAAGTGCATGCTCAAGTCTCCTAATTCTATATGTAGAATTAGATCTTCCTAGCTTATTGTAGTTAGTGTGGATTATTGTAGTAATTCATTATATGTAAAGAACAGTATAGAATTGAATCAATCTAGGCTTGTTGGAGTTGATTGTTCTTGAGAGAGAGAGCTTTTGAGAAATAGAGATCTAGTGAGAGATCTATACATCTAGGAGAGGTGTGGAAGAAAGAAGTTTCTTCAATTGTATTTCTTTTGTAAAGAGTTTGTTAATACAAGTTTTTAGGGTGGTTTCTTGTATCTCTTGTTCTTGCTATTATATCATTCTAGTTACTTGTCTATCTGATTTAATTCCACGTTTATTGCTTTCACAAGTGTAATCTATTGTTGGTTGATCCCCAACATTGAAAACCCACTTGGTGCCAATAACATTTTTATCTTTTGGTCTTGGCACTAAAACCCATGTATCATTCTTTTCAATCTGGTTCAATTATTCTTCCATAGCATTTATCTAGAACTTATCTTTGCCAGCTTCATTGAAATTACATGGTTCAATTTTGGATAATAAAGAAAATTTTAACTCTTGATATGTGCTTGTTAGCTTCCTTGTTTGCACACCAACATTTTTGTCTCTAATAATCTAATTTTCTGAATGATTCTTCTAAACATATCTGGATGGTGTCTTCGTGTCTTTCAATTCTAATTCTTCTTCTTCTTCATTTTATAATTTTCACTCAGTCTCCTCTTCATGTACATTTGGTTGTCTTGTCTTCTATCTTGGTTTCAAGTCATCCACTTTCACATTTATGCTTTCAATAATTTTTAGTAGCTTCTTATTGTAGTATTTTTAAGCCTTGCTTTTTGAATAATAACCAAGAAAAATACTTTCATCTAGTCTTGAATCAAACTTACCCAACTCATCTTCATCATTTCTCTTTATGTATCGTTTGCTTCCAAACACTTTGAAATACTTTACAAAAGTTGGTCTTCCCTTCCATAGCTTGTATAGTGTCTTGTTTTTATTCACTTGAATCTTTGCTCTGTTAAAAATATAAACCATTGTGTAAACTTCCTCTCTCCAAAAAGTATCTGACAACTTGGATTCATTCAACATTGTCCTTGCCATTTCTTGTATTATTCTATTCTTCTTTTCCACAACACCATTTTGTTGCGATGTCCTTGTTGCTAAAAACTATCTTCTAATTCCATGCTCTTCACAAAAGTCATTAAAATCATTTGAAATAAACTCATCTCCTCTATCTAATCTTAAACACATGATTCTATATTTTGTATCATTTTCAACCATAGCTTTAAATATTTTAAACATATCAAAAGCTTCTAATTTTTCTTTTAGAAATGTAACCCATGTCATTCTAGTAAAATCATCAATCAACAACATAAAGTAAGAGTCACCTTGCAAACTTTATGTTCTTTTAGGCCCACAGAGATCTATATGAATAAGCTCTAATGGATTTGATGTCGATTTCTCTTTTGTCTTGAAGCTCATCCTTGTTTGCTTTCCATGTTGGCACTGTCTATAGAGAGTACTTGAAGGTTTCGTGATCTTAGGCATATCTCTCACTACTTGTTGGGATCTTATTTTAACCATGTTGTCAAATTTTATATGACCCAATATTTTATGCCACAACCAGATTTCATCAACTTGACTCATGCAAAATCTTTCTCTCTTCACTTCACTGAGTATGTACAATTTGTTTCATGTTCTATTTGCATATGCAACCCATTTCCATGTATCCTTTCTTTTGATTTCACATACCTTAGCATAAAAAGTGAGTGTATATCCTTGATCACATATTTGACTGACACTCAGAAGATTATGTTTTAGCCCTTCAACAAATAAAGCATTTTCATCTTAAGTATTACCATTCAAACTTATGTTACCTCTTCCTGCAATCTTGGCTATAATATTGTCTCTGAACTTTATTGTTCCTCCACTTGCTTTCTTCAATTTCTAAAACTTACTTTTGTCACCTGTCATATGGTTGGAGCATCCGCTATCAATGTACCAAGGTTGTTATTCATCTTGTGCATGGAAGGCCATTTTCACCAACATAGATTTTTCCTTTTCTTCCCCCTATTTCCTCTACCAAACTTTCTCATAATCTGCTTTATGCTTGATCAGATTATCTTCTTCTTTCTTTTGCTTGGGCCTTTCTACATTTCTACTCCTGCAATATCTTGCTATGTGGCCAACTTGGTTGCATTTGTAACACATAATCTCATGTTCATTGAATTTACATAATGCATCAAATGAGATGTAATTTCTACTTGAATAACCATGGATATTCCTATTCCAACCATTCATCCTCAATCTATAGTCCATCATCTTATGACCGAATTTATTGCAAGAAAAATAGTAACCATAAAAAAAACTTTGATACCTGGACATGTAGGGTTGCCTCTGCTAAAATGAACTCCTATAATTTCTTACAGGAACCTTTTTCTACTTGTTCATCATTCTTTTGGTGATCTTGATTTTCTTCCTTCTTATTACTTTCTCCTTTAATGGAGCCCTTGAGGATATCAGCGTAGATGGATTTCTTCAGTGGCCCTTTGGTCTCTTTTTTTTGGTCTTCATTGAATCCAAGACCACCTTTCACTGATGTTGGTCTTTGTTCATTAAGAATATTGCTCATTGCTTTAGAACTTTTTTTGAACTTGAGTCTCTTGTTCAACTTTTTAACTTCTTGTCTCAATGAAATGATTTCAAATTCTAATCTCTCATAGTCTTCTTCCTTTGACTTCAATTGGGATATAATGGCTTCCTCTATTCTATTTGATTCTTCAACTTGAATCTTCATATTAGTGATGATCTTCTTATATTCTTCATTAACATGCAAATTTTCTTTTTCCTCCTCATACTTTTGAATTTACAACTTTTACTTCATTATCTTTTTCTTAAGTCTTTTGATTTCACCCAAAGCACAAACAAGTTCTTCTAAATTTGATTCACCTTCTTCCTCAGTCGCATCTTCATCTTCCACATTTTCATCTTCAATGGCCATGAAAATAAGTTCTTCTTCATCATTCTCTGAACAATCTTCTTCTTCTGAGCTACTCTCTTTTTTGGTGCAGACTCTTCTTGTGTCAATTTGAGTTCCATTTCTTCTCATACCTTACTTGATTGAAATTATTTTTGTAAGAAGTCTTTTCCTTCTTCACTTTGGTTGGATCTTCTTCATCACTTTCACTTTTGGCATGCAGACACTTAGCTATAAAATGTCCAATCTCACCATAGTTAAAACATTTAAATGGAAGCTTACCTTTGTACTTGTCAGATCCTCTCTTTAGATTCTTCACTAACAAGGCTTCCTCTTCCTCATCAGATTCATTATCCAATTCATAATTTTTCCCTTTTCCATTAAAATATTTGAAATCAACTTCTCATTTCACTAGCTTATCAAATTCTATTCTCATCTCGTAAGCTAAGAGTATTCTATGCAGCTCATCCATTTTCAGTTTATCTATCTCTTTTAATTCTTCAATAGCATATACTTTTACATCAAATCTAAGAGTGAGAGATCTTAATACCTTTTGAACTATTACTGATTCATTAACCTCTTCACCAAGTCCTCTGATGACATTTACGATCTCATCCACATGAAGAAGATATGTTCTAATGTTCTCCTCATCTTTCATCTTCAGACTTTCAAACTTTCTTCTGTGCGTCTGGAGTTTTTCCATCTTTACTTTTGTATCTCTTTCATGAATGGTCTAAAGTTTGTCCCACATTTATTTTGCATATTTTCAATGCATGATCTTTGCAAACTCTAAATTTGTTGCACCACACAAAATTGCATTCATGGCTTTTGCATTATTTTCACTAGCTTTCTTACCTGTCACATCTGTCAATGGATTTGTTGGTGATGTATAACCATTATCAAATGTTTACCAAATATCATGTCCAAGTGCATTCAAATACGTATGCATCCTTATGCTCCAAAATTCATAATTTATTCCATCAAACAAAGGAGCTTTGTTTATGGAGAATCCTTCTTGAACAGCCATTCTTGCTTTCTTATCTACCTTTTAGCAGTTAGGCTATACCTGAAGGAACCAGCTTTGATACCAATTGTTAGAATCATGAGAATACTAAGAGGGGGGTGAATTAGTATTCTAAGATTTTTAAAATGTAAATCAAAACTTACAAGATCACACACACATAGTCAGATCACATAACCCCAGATATACCGTGGAAACCCTTTCGGGAGAAAACCACCGAAAGGAACTGCTTGGAGCTACTGTCCAAATCTAGTCCAAAAAGAATGTTTACAAAGTGTAAGCACCCACTTATAGAAGACACCAATCCTCAATCCAATCACCCACTCAGCCCTTGTATGTAAACATCAATGGAATATGCAATCCCTACTTCAAAGACACCAATTTCTTGGAGACACCAATCCCCACATTGAAGCACCCACTTCAGGATAATTTAAGCACCAACCTACAAAAAAAAATATAGAATATTTTTCTCTTTTCTCCTTAAATTTTTATCTCACTCTCTCATTCACACACACACACACACAATAATGTGATTCTACCCTCATTTGAAATGCACACAATACACTCTTTTTATAAGAGAGAAAGAGAGGAAAAACCATTAGTGGTTTTCCAAAACAAAGGGCATAAACCATGGGCTAGAAATGGCATCAATAAGACATGTGATTGATGTTGGAAATCTTAGCCCACTAAGGAGACAAATTAAAAATGTTTTTCTTCTCATGGGGAAATATGATGCCAAAGTTGGTGGTGACACTATTTAAAACATTGGAGAAAGTCAAAACCTGGTTGGTGGATAAATTAAAAATGTTTTTATTCACACAGGAGCATATAAAAACTTGTCTCCACCTTTAAATTCCCTTCACAAGAGGAATATGGTGCATTTTCCTTGAGGGTGCTTTTTGGGAGCATGTGATAAAGTCAACAAGTGGGTGGTTGGTGATTTCTTAACCACATGTGAGCACATGTGCATGCTTCCATCATCAGATTCCTTCACATGGGCTCACTTACAATAATATGTCAAATTGATCCTACCACAATATTGAATATTAAAATACTCAATTTACACTCTCAAATACAAATTGAACCCTTTGACATCAATGAATAATCCTTAATTATAATGTTGAATATTTAATAAATATTCAACCCTTTGATATTGCACCAACAGTAATGCCAACCCTTTGACATCAATGATAAAATATGCAACATGTGGAAGTCCACAAAGCCCCATGAGGAGATAGCCAAATCCTCATCTAAGGGCTTTATCTTTATGTAAAGCAATGCCCAAGGATCTAAATTAGCCTTCATGGTATGAATCTCACCTTCATGCAGAAATTGAACCATGCAAAACATGGTCGACGTGATGACCTGCATCGTAGTGGTCCAAGGATAGCCAAGAATAATATTGCAATAAAGATCCAAATCTAACACACAAAACTCAATCTTGATGATCTTAGGGCCAAACTTGACCTAGACCTTCACATTTCCCACCAACATAATCGTGTCATTGTTGAAACCAACATAGTTATGGCACGAATTGGATAGCTTATTTCAATTGATCTCAAGCTCATTGAACACATGTAGGGGCATGATATTTAACGTAGCTCCTTCATCAATAATGCATCTCTTAACATGGTAGTCATCATAGGAGGTCTCAATATAGAGGAGGAATTGATCCCTCTTTGCAAAAATTGAAGCATCTAGCAAAGAGGCAAGGTTGAAAGATAGGATGAGAGAATGAGGGTGATCAGATGCATTAGATTTGAATAACACTTTGACATCATCCCATAATAAACCCTCATGAGAGAGACCAAGCTCATCAAAGATGAGGCCCCTTTGCTCAAGGCAAAGGTGAAGAAGGTCACAAATGGAGATCCCATCTGAGAGGCCCTGTAACTCCTCTATGATAGAGTAAGGATGTTTTCAATCCTCAGGAGAGATGTTACACCAAAATTCAAATCTAACTTTGGGGCTCCTTGCGCCTATGGGCTAGACAGGAGGCCCAGCACCACTAGTCTCTCCAATAGGGTTAATAACCTGACCTGAGCATGTGTTGACAAAGCACTCATACCTAGTATAGGTTATGTTAATGGAAAAAATGACTTGTCTACTCTCATGCTTATATTTCCCTCTCTAGACATCCTAGGATGAGGAGTCAGAAGAGGTAGAAGAGAAAGAAGGGGAATGATGGGCCTTAGCCTTGGATTTCTTCTTTTTCATCTTCTTCTTCTCCTTGTCATGGTCAAGCAAAGGATCCTTGAACACTTTTTATTTTTGGTTGGGTTCCACAAGTGGAAGACTCTAAGATGAAGGTGAGTCTTGCACACCAGACTTTTGGGAAATATAATTGGCATCATCATGGCCCTTCATTCGATGGAAGTTGAAAAACTTGGTAGGGTCAAAGGAAACACCATCTGTTATTTTGTTATGTTTGATTCAAAAGCCTTATTTCCATCTAGATTCTTGCTCAAAGCATTCACCTTATGGTTTTCCTTCTTGTCCTTCTTCTTGAGAGGAGAATCATTGACACCATTATCGGTCGCATTGTGGTTGTAATCACATGAGAAGAATGGATTTTGGGTTGGCATAGTCCACATGCCCACATGCACCTCAAACATTTCAATCTTTAGACATTCATTAAGATCTACATAATATGATATGGGATCACATTTTAGGACCTCAATGTGAACCTCCTGCCTTAATGATCATGTGAACATGTCATAAAGTTGATCATCCAAGAACCTGGTTCTACATGTATGGATGGTTGAATGCCACCTATGCACAAAATCAAAGTTTGACTCACCTTTGGCCTGCACTATGGAGGTGATTGATTGGATGCCAAGGTTAAGTGGTCTGGAGATATCAAAGTATTATAGGAAGTCATCTAGAAGGAGATAAAAACTAGAGAGAGAATCTAGAGGTAGATTATGAAACCAAACAAGAGCTTTGGCTCATAGAGAATGAGCAAAGAGATTCAACATCATGCCTTCATCTTGTTCCCAATCCATACACACCATCATGAATGTTGTAATATGCTCCATGGGACTGGAGTCTTGAGTTAAATTTAACTTAGATAGTTCAAGGATAGGAGTAAGAAGGGGAATAGCATGTACCCAAGGAGTTAGAGGATTCCTATGGAGATCCTCATAGGCATAGTTGATAGCAGGTTGGCGATGAGCTCCAAGAGAGGGCTCATGATGGTGATTATGTTTCCTATACTAATATACATCATCATCACCCTAATTATAGAGAAGATGATGCCAAGGCAGCTCCTGATATGGGAGATGCTCATGTTGGAAATCATCTCCACCACGGGATGGGGAATGACCATAGGAAAGATAGCATTCCCTATAGGGATGATGGTATGATGTGGAATACTCATGAAAATGATCATGATGACCTAATTATCCATGATGATGGTCATGTACCATCAGATGAGGGTTAACCTGAGGGTGTTGATGCTTGGGATAGGCATCCCATAATCTCTAGTCCACAGGTGGTGATCAAGATTAGCACACTAATCTGAAACTCTAAAGGATGGGGTAGGAGGATAAGAGGACTCCTCAAAATGGATATGTCTCACTGAGTTGTAATACCTATGAACCACAACATGGACATGAGGGGGTTCTTGTTGTAGATTCTTCTACTAGGAAAGAGGTAAGAAACTCATGTAAGAACTAGTTGAGCACTCAAAATTGAAAGGGTATAAGCTTTGTTTTCAAAGGAAGAACACTGCCTACTCTTAGGGGATAAGGATGCACTTCATTGACCTGAAGGCATCTATAGCAATCATAAATGATCACACATAGCTTAGTAGGTCTTAGTCACACAAGGGGATCCTCATCACCTAGAATGGGTGAATAAGTCATGTCGTGGGGCTGAGGAAAAACATGCTTAGATGAATGAAGCTTGGACTGATGAAAAGGGGATCGATTTCATTGGTTATAAACATGAAAATCTTGTTCCCTTTAGAATTATATAAGGTCTAGATCACCATGTTGGGTCAAGGGAACCCCCTGGATCCTATGGTGTTTAAGGCATTCCATTGCAGCAATGGCCCGATCATGAGTGAGCTCAGGAATAAGGCCCTAAATTTGGTAGGATTGGCATCCCAAGGGTGGGAGGCTAGCCATGGATGCAACAAAGCAAGAACAAAACATGAGGAAACAAAAAAAGGCAAATAGATGGAGAACCACTAGGGATAATGACACAAAACCAAACCAAGATAAAATAACCAAGGCAAGATCTGAAACACAACTAAAAGTAAATCCTAACAACCAATAGAGGTGAGTTGGCTAAGAGAGTTTTAAATGGGATAGAACTAGCTTGAGACTATATTTGAGGTCCCATCAGGTGTGCTAAAATGTATCTCCAAGAATCTAAATGGATCCACTAGTGTTTGGTAGGGGGTACATAGGGTACTTAAACAAACAGCTAGAAGGCTAGAAGGTTCAAGGCTTTTATGAGCTATAGGAGATCTATGGTGGCTATCCAATTTGTCAGCTTGCACCAAATTATAGATAGACTTGTAAACTAAATTAGGTCTAGTAAAATTAAGTGTATAAATGATGTAGGTATCTCTAATGGATATAACCATAGTAAATCAAGTAGCTAAGACTAGAAAACTATTTGCATACAAATTGCAGAAATAACAATGTTGAATAAAGAGAGCTAACAAGCAATGTATAAACTTAGAAGCAAAGGCACTTTTAGGGAAAATGAAAGAAATTTTAGAAATTAAATATGTTTTCAATCAAGGGTGAAAGAGCATGCCTAATCTAAGTTTGAGCTAATTCTTTACTTTTAACAGTATTGTTTCCTAATAATACAATGTTTCAATTTAGCAATAAGAGAGATTGTTTATGCAAATTGTATATATTGTTTTGAGAATGTAGGATCCTAATATCTAAGAAGAAAGGTTTTCAATGCAATCATGGCATATAATGGAAAATATTTCAAGTAATTAAGATATTCTTAACCACATATAAATGTATACACTTCAGAAACTATCCTAGATAATGGCCTAAACAAGCTAAATCACTAAAACCATCAAACCCTAGCATATATACTAATACAAACAAACAAGAATTTAACTTTGCATAGCAAAGTGACCTCATATCAAACTCAATAATAGTGTGCAGATTTTCTATCAACCGATTGTCCAAGCTAGGAAGCAAAAGAGGAAGAGGATCGGGTTGTGTGTGAGCTGAGTCCGAACCAAGAGTCAAAATTTATGGAAGAGGTGAAAGAGAATATGCCAAATAAGAGAGATCCAATGCAACGAGAAAAAAATAGGTACAATGGAGTCTTGAAGAATCTAGGAACAACCCAAAAACTTTAATAACACCATAGAAAGAAATATGAATCACCAAGATAAGTTGCAGAGTAGTTGGGCATCCCCTATCATAATGAAAGCTAAGTGTGCCAAGCAAAAACCAGATGAGATTCAAGAAGGTAGCCAAGATTTGAGTGTGATGATCAAGTGAGAAGATTAGAGAAAAATTGTAGGAGAGAGAGGCTCAAATTAATGAATAAGTGTCATATATCTCAACCTTAATCTGCAAAAAAACTAAAAATATCCATTTCTATCCATTTGGGCAAATTTAGGCCCTGTTTTATACATTCTACCCAAGCCATAACTTTTGTGAAGTAAATGTGTGGCCTAGGCCATGGGTTTCCTCCCTAATCCATGGTCTATGTCAAAAGGCCACTTCAGGTGATCAATAGTCCTCTAGAAGGACTTTAGGAGGCATCTAGAGGGCCTAACTGGTGCGCAAAAGGTCAGAGATGTGTTGAGGATGTATAGGAGATGAATGTATGATGTAAGAAAGGTCCATGCAAGTAGTAAATGTCTTTAATCAAGATAACCAGGGTTGGTAGTTTACACATGAGCCGATGTGTAATGATATGGAGTAGGGTCATGGAAAGTACAATTATAGGTCCTTGCTCAAAGTTCTAAGCAATGGTTTCTGGAATAAGGAGCTAAGTTTTATGAATAATCATTAAGACTGTAAGATGATTTAAACCCTCAAATAACCCTAATAGAAAACCGATGAAAAATATATTTCTTTAAGTGCTCAGAATGGTTTGGTATGGCTAGTTAAGTGATTGGATCATGTATTGAACTCTCCTATGCACCTCTAGGTGTGATTGGTTTGTCAGAAGAATGAGTAGACCCTACAAGAAAGGCCTTATTTCTTAGAGATTTATTGTAGCAAGTAGATTTGATCAAGTCAAAGTTGATAATTAAATGAATTTTGAATATTTATACTTGTATCTTATGTCCATGGTGGTTTTTGATCAAGTTTTATCCCTTAAGGGTGCTAAACTGGTCATACAAGTTGACCAGTCCCTAATAGACATAGTGGTGTAGACAGTGACAAAACTAGGCAAAAGTGAGATGTTGATTAGAGATGGATTCAAATGCATTGATATATTTTTAAATACCTATAATAAATATTCATGTTGGATAGATATTTTTGAGGTCAGTGACAATGATGAAAATGTTGCTCATAAGTTGACCTGTCTAGTGAAGATGAGACAGTGAAGGTACAAGGTTGTGAGATTGATCTACAAAACCAATATTGCCATATGACCATGTTATATACCTATCAGATAATTATCTAATAATAATATAGGATCATCCACATTCATTAATATATTTTTAATATATCTACACACGTGTTGAAAATCAAAATCACCATGATTGGTCTTTAAGGCAAACTGACAGTTTTAGGTAAGCAAGTTATAGTGATGGATTTGAGAATCTATGCCATGAGTTGATATATATAATGCACATAATGATGTTTTTTAGAAATTGAATTTTCTATTCATGATTTTCAAAATGTTTTAGAGTCAGTGTAATAGGTTGGAACACTAAAGCCAAAATGGCTTGTCTAGCTAAGTAAGGACTGTGAGAAAGAAGGTCAACAAATTGGTTTACAAGACCAATAGTTGCCATTAAATCTTGTGATCTGTTTATTATAGATTGTTATAGGGATGTTATAAGATCATATTCATAAATTTTAATCTCTTTAGTATGTTCTTTCAAATGGTATAATTTCAAGTTTTTATGATTGTGTTTTCAGGCTAGTTGGCAGTTCTGAGTAAGTTATTTGAAGAGAAGAGATTGAGCCTTTGTCCCTGATTTGAAGCATATGATTAAGCTTTTTATAACCCTGAGGTCATGATTTTTCTTAATAGGTTATTTTTTTTCATGGTGGTTTGGAAAAATTGAGTTTATGTTTCAGTTGTTCAAAATAGATTTGTTGTATATGCACATGCCTATTGTGAACAATGTTTTGAGAAGAGGTTCAAGTGGTGGTTGGACCTAAAAGGTGTTGTGGACCTAAATTGAAGATGGATGAGGTCTATTTAAGCTGAAATTGAGGTGTTTATATTGTATGAGAAGTTTTTTAAGTGTTCTAAAGAAGGCCAAGTGTAATGTATGACTGAAAAGGCCTAATAGGTCTCCAAGTGCCAAAATGATCGTATCAAAAAGTTTGATCTGTAACTATGTTTGAGCTCTTCCAGGTGCCAAAACGATTGTATCACAAAGTTTGATTCTTCCCTAAGCAACTCTATCTGCTTAGATTTGATTTCAATATTTTTAGAGGTCAAACATGATCATCTGAGCGTCTGAAATTAATGTTTAATAAAAAATTTTGAAAATTTTTAATTTTTATAAATTATATATTTTTAGAACCAGAAGTCAACTTCAGTTGAATTTCATCTCATAGGCTAATTTTAGTATTTAAGTTATTTTGTAAAAAATTTAGATCCGCACGCACTTGCATGCAAAACATACTATAAATAGCAGCTGCTAAAAATAGATATATTTTTTTAGATTTTAAAATTTTTGAATTTTTGCATGTCAACTCTAAATTTTGAGTTGAGAATTATTTAAGCATGGTTTGGGTTTTTAATTATTTCAAGCAATCAATATGAATCAATTCTGAGTATTGTTTCAAGATCTTGAGCTATTGGTAATTTTCTTGTTCTTGTTAGTTTTTGGTTTCATTATTTGGTATAAGAGCAAGTTCAAATCTTGGAGGAGTAAAGAATGGAAAGAGGATGAGGAGGTGTTGTGCAGATGAACTAGACTATATAAGGGCTACAAAGGCAAGTTCAAAAATTAACAGAGGTTATCACCAATTAGTAGAGAAGATAAGGTGGTGATAAGAAAGACACAGATCATGATGAAGAAGTTTAGCAAGAAGAATAGCAAGAGAAGCCACCATCGATGGAAGAGAGGATGGTTCAGGCTTTAGAAGGAAAAAATAAAAGAATCAAAGATTGATATTTCAGATTATGGAGGCAATTTAAAACTAGAGGAGTTGATAGATTGGATGAATAGCATAAAAAAAAATTCAAGTGAAAAACTATGAGAGAAGATAAGAAGGTAAAGTTTGCATGCATGAAATTGAAAGGTCATTCAATGATTTGGTGGGATCACCTACAGAAAAAGAGATAGGTAAAAGGTAAAGAGAAGATTACTTCATAAAAAAAGATGGAGAAGAAGTTGAGGGAAAATTTTCTTCATGTGGATTATGCACAAACCCTATATAGAGATTTTAAAATTTAAGTTAAAAAGATCACAGTATACCAAAAGTATACAGATGAATTTTATAAGCTTTTCATACGAGTGGAACATGATGAAACATAAGAGTAGCTGGCTACAAGGTATGTAAATAGTTTAAAATTTTCTATTTAAGATGAATTAAGCATGTATAGAATATTTAACATGGAAGATTCTTGTCAATTAGCTTTGAAGGCAGAAGAAAAACAAAATACACAAAATTTTGATATATCTTTAGTATTTAATATTTCAAATTTATATGAATTCCATGGATAAGATGGTGAAAATGATGAAGATAAAGAATTAAATTAGGAGTAGCAAGTTTCAAAGAAGAAATAAAAAATAGTGCAAATTTTAGATATGAAGACAGTGAGCACAAGAAAAGGAAATTATAACAGGTATTTGATGTAGTGGGAAGGATTGCAATAAGAAGACAATACTTGGATTATAGAATGAAAGCTGAAAAAGATTGACAAGGAAAAATTGTAACAGTACAATCAAGGCAACTTGTAGGAGCTAAGCTGTTTTCAACCAGAGGAGAATAATGTAGAAAAAATAGGCCAACCTTTTAGAGGCCATAATTTTTGATCCATAACTCTGTTTGAGCTCTTCCATGCACTAAAATTACTATATCAAAAAGTTTGATTCTTCTTTAAGCAGCTCTATCTACTTAGATTTGATTTCAATATTTTTTGAAGGCTAAACGTGATCATTTGAGGGTCTAAAATTAACGTTTAATAATTTTTTTCAAAAATTTTAAAAATTGTATATTTTTAGAACCAGAAGTCAACTTCAGTTGAATTTCATCCCATAAGCTAATTTTAGTATTTAGGTAATTTTGAAAAAAAATTAGAGCCGTGTGCGCTTGCATGCAAAACTTACTATAAATAGTGGCTACTAAAAATAGATATTTTTTTTTTGGATTTTATATTTTTTGAATTTTTGCATGTCAACTCCAAATTCTGAGTTGAAGCTTATTTAAGCATGGTTTGGGTTTGTAATTATTTCAAGCAATCAATATGAATCAATTTTGAGTATTATTTCAAGATCTTGGCCTATTGGTAATTTCCTTGTTCTTGTTAGTGTTTGGTTTCATTATTGATTCATGATTTAAACATGTTATATGACCTATTGTAAGGATAATTCAAGTATGAAAGTGTGCATGGCCGACCAAGGTGTGTAAGAGCAAGTGACTTTTATAAGAGCAAGGCTAATTAGGCCTATTTATGTGTGTTAGAGAAGTGAGTGTGAAAGTGAATAAAAGAGCACAAAGAGGAGCAGAAGGAGGTCATGTGGAACATTAAATGGGTTTCATAAATATATAATAGAATATGTGAATATAAAGATCAAGGTCATATGACCTAATGAAGTCAATAAGAAGGCTATTTGAGCAAAGAAGGCTAAAGACTAGTTTGACATGAATAGAAGTGTGTGAAGAGATGAACAAGAGGACCATCACCATTTGAAGATTGCAACAAAGATAAAAAGGAATAAAAAATAAGTCTATGGAGTTATCATAGATGATCATAGGTGTATTAGAGGCCTAAATATGTTGATAAGGCCATTATGAGGTAGCTGATGTGTAGAGAGAGAATATAAAAGATTGAGTATGACATTGATGTCATAAAGAGAAGAAGAGAGAGTGCTGAAGAAGACCATCATTAGGTGTGGATAAGCATCAAGTAAAATGTGGAAAAATCATTGGTGGTTGAGTGGGTGTTGATTCATCATAGTGTTGATTGAGTGGGTGCTTGATCAACAAGGGGGTTGGTGTCTCCTACCAAATTGATGCTTTCTAAAGCCAAGTGGGTGCTTGGTGAATTAGAGGTTGATGCTCCTTGCTAGGTTGGTGCTCTGCTAAAGATTGATTCATTACTTTATAGGACTGTTGTCCAAGCTTTGTTTTAGTGGATTTTATCTCCCATGAGGGTTTTTCACTTTTATGATGTGTTATGGTTGTTTATGCATTGCTTTGATTGATTAATTATTTCTTCATGTGTATGTACATTAGATTGATATTGCTTGATGAATGGTAATGAATGAATGATTAAGTGAAATTAAAAGAGTATTAAGGACATTGATTCACCCCCCCCCACTCAGTGATTGTGCTTTCAACAATTGGTATCAAATTAAGGTCCTTTGAAGCAGGCTTAATAGCGTAAAAGTGATCCTAAGAAGCACAAGATGTATAGTGATCAAAAGTACAACATGTTTAATGAAGAAGTCTATTATGATAGTGAAGAAGGAGAAACTAAGCTTGTAAGTTCCCTAGATGACTTGAAGCATCAAAACAAGATCATCAAGGATATCAAGAATCGATTAGAGATTGTAATTACAAATTTGATATCAAAGGAAGTTGAGTGTGATCAGTTGAAGTCTAAGTTAGATTCTTTGAAGGTTGAGCATGACCTGATCAAAGACAAGATGAGAAAGATTAAGACCTATGAGAATTTTGAAAATAGCACAGTTAGAAGTCTGTCAATGATAAGGCAAATTTTGGATTCAAAGAAGACCACAAGGATAAATCTCAAGCCAAGGAAAGTCCGACCTCAACGGTCAATGGTATACCAAAGAATGATGGAGCTATTAGAATGATAATAAGACCTATCAAATATCCAAGTGTCATAAGTTATGAAACTTATTTTAATGGTTATTGTTTCTCTTATAACCAGTTTGGTCATAGAGCAAGAGAATGTGGAAGGAGAGACTACAAAAGATCATTCAAAAATGTGTACTCATTGAGATGTAGAAGGAATAATGGTATGAGAGATGTTGTGTTCTAAAACTATGATCAAAGAGGACACGTTATAATATATTTCAAGATAAGGCATATGAAGAAGACCAGTCAAGATAAGAAGGTTCATAGTCATGCCACTAAGAATTAGATCAAGAAGACAAACCCTGTAGATAAGGTAAAGATGGAGCAGAAGACTAAAGAAGATTATTATATGAAAGTTCAAAGTATAAATAGTGGTTTCTCAATCCATGTGTTAGAAGACAAGAGAGGTCTTGGTTCTCATGAGGTTGATCAAAGCAGTTAGAATGAAGAGTTGACTAAGAAGAAGGATGACAAGGTGAGTCATGATAAACTCATAAGCTAAGGTGGGTTGTTTTCTATTGTAGAACATAAGTCAAATTTGAAAGAATGTCGACTATTCTTTGCCAGCTTAGAAGGATGATAAAGAATCCAAGTCAAAGGTCAAGCCTAAGTTGACAGTCAAGCATAGAAAGATGTTAAAGAATATTCAGTCTTGTGAGAGTATAGAGATCTGGGAATCTCCTAAATTTGTATTGCTCTAGTGCCTTATGGAAGGGGTGACTCCATTAGGCTTCATGGAGACATTCATCAGTAAATAGAGTATGATGGATCCTAAGCAAGGAAATGAAGATGGATATTATTCATCCCTATGTTTGCAGATGAGATGGCTTCAAGATGTATAAAGTTATGTAATGGTTCATATGTTCCATGGATGCATGAATAGTATGATTGATTGTGTGAGTCTATTGGTGATGTTTTGAAATTCTAAATGGTGAGGGCACATGTTTTATTATCTTAGTTTTCATATCATGAAAAAGATAAGTTATGATAGAGGTCTATCACATTGAAGCATGTAAATGCAAACCTAGTTGACAGATTGATGCAAAGAAAACATCATGATGATGTTTGTGCCACGATGGTTTGATAAACATGAAGGAGATAGAATGATGCAATAATAAAATCTTAGATATCATATGGACATGACATGAATGATCTTTTGCTCCAACATAGAGGACTAGATTATTCCCTTGGAACGATATCTTTGAGTACAAACAAAACTAATTGACTTGGTTGACAAACGTTGATTATAGAGATGTTTTAATTGATCTAAGCATTTAAATATGACCTTTGGTCATATATCACAAGTTTATATGCTCAGTATGCCTTGGTTGTGTGAGGTGAAGGTGATCAAGTAAGAAAGAAGTTTGGCAGACAGTGAACTAGGTGTACAAACCTAATGAGCAATGAACTAATACAAGAAGGGTTATCATGATATAAATGGATCAAATATGGTTTAAGGAGCTAAGAGGATGTTAGAAGGAGTCTTTATGATGTGAACAAAAGCTGAAGGTCCAATCAATAATAAAGGAAGCTCCAAGAAGAGATAGCATAAGCTCAGGGGGAGCTAATCAGATAATTCATGTGCTTCAAAAATAGGTGTAGTACAAAGAAGGTATGCATAATCATGAAAACAAGTTGGACATAATTCATCTTTGTGGCATCAAGGTGCATAAAGGAAGGTAAGTAGTCTTATATACCTAAGACCATTTGAAGAAGATCTTTGTCAGATAATAACAAATGAGATAGCCTAGTATGGTCTTATAATTTGAGTTCATTTAGAGGAAGTATGCATGAAGTAAGGGGGAGCATGTTATAATGATGCTTTATAACCTATGTTGAAAGAAGGTGTGGTTCCAAATGGTAGTTTTTGAAAGACCCTTTGTCATTTATTTCAAAGGGGGAGAAAGTTCAAGAAGGAAGGTTGACCAATTTGGGTAAGATGTGAGTGATTAGTGATCCGATTGTAGAATGTTTTGCCATCAATGACAATGGGGGAGTTTGTTGGCATAGTGTTGTCATTGATGTCAACATTAATGTCAAAGTGTGTGGTCTTTTATGTACTATCTTTTGATCCTGATGTGACAAGGTTCTTGTGAAGACATGATGAATGAGGTTGATGTCAAGAGTCGTTTTAAGAGTGATGTCTAGATGAGCAAGGCCAGTTGGCAATATGTGTTGTGACAAGATTATGAGTATTAAAGGTATGTAGTGATAGCCATGAAAAATAAAGGTACATGTCCAAATGTCTTATATCTTCTTGGTTGATGTGTTAAAATCATGATGTGAAAGGAACAGGTCAAGGCATCAAGGTGTCTTATAAAGCCTTGTCTAAACCTTGTAAGAATGTATGTACAAGTAGCATGGTGAAGTGAGTGAGTTACAAATATCCTTAGTTGAGATCTGAAAATCATGTGAGAAGGTATGTGCAGGTATCATGGTGAAGTGAGTGACCTATGAATATCCTTAGTTGAGCTCTGAAGATCTACGTAAGCATCTCCAAAGATGCTTGATCGAGCTACAAAGGTGTTCTATTGAAGCTCTAAAGAAGATGTTGTGTTGGCATGTGAGAAAGGTGTAGAAGCATCAAAGAGTCTTTCAAGATCAGTTTTCAAAGTCGATAAGTGTTTGAACGTAGCAAGAGACTTGATAAGGCTTGTGCATAGGATTCCTAATCTTGTACATAAATGAGCATGGTGGTTTGGTGAGATGAATGAACAAAGGCATAAGAGGTTGTATGAGGTTATTTGAGCATGTTTATGAGGCTTTGAAGCACTCAAGTGAGTCTCAGGGTAATCATAAATGAGTAAGACCTATAGACCTAGTATGCAACTAGACCACCTCTAGACCCTACTTGGCCTAATGAAGCAACATGAGCTATTGATAAGATATATGAAAAATACTTGATAGTCTTTGAGCATGAGAGAAGTTGTTTGAGTTTGTACATGAGGTGTTGAGAGCTTGGATAGTGGTTATAAGGTCAGATTTAAGACCTATTGTGACTTGAAGGTTAAAAACTTAGAGATCAAAGAGAAAGATGGTGGCCTAATTAGGTATCAAGATCAGTTTTCAAGGCTTGGGTGAGTAGGCGAGCATTGACAAAGGTCAAGATCCAAAGCAAGCTAAGAGAGAGATGATGGCCAAATGAAGTATGAGTTTCAGATTTTAAGATAAGCATGGCCAAATGAACATTGTCAGAATTATATCATATTGTTTCAAATATGTTGACCAAGTTTCAGGTCAAAGTTTGAAGGTTAAGGCAAAAAAAAGTGCTTTAAAATCTCTTGAGCGCACAGAATGGAGGGTTTTCAACCCGAGAAGAACTTTCAAGTGTTCATTGGCACATGTAACCTATGCATGATAACCTAATATATTCATGGTATATGGGGAAGGGTCATATATCAAAGTTCTAAGCATTGGTTTTTGGAATAAGGGGCTAAGTTTTATGACTGATCATTAAGACTATAAGATGGTTTAAACCCTCAAAGAATCCTAATAGAGATCCAATGAGAAATATATTGTTCAAAAGTGCTTCAAATGGTTTCATATGGCTAGTTAAGTGATTGGATCATATAGTCAACTCTTCAAATGGTTTCATATGGCTAGTTAAGTGATTGATTTGTCAAGAGAATGAGTGGACCCTACAGGAAAAGCCTTATTTCTTGAATATTTGTTGTAACAGATAGAGTTGACCAAATAAAAGTTGATAATTAAATGAAGGTTGAAGCTTGAGCCCTATATCTTATATCCATCGTGTTTTATGAGCAGGCTATATCCCTTAGGGGTGTTACACTGGTCATACAAGTTGACCAATCACTAACAGACCTAGTGGTACAAATAGTGAAGAAACTAGGTAAAAGTAAAATGTTGATTAGGGATGTGTTTTCATGGATTAGGGATGGATCCAAATGCATTGGGATGATTTTAAATACATATAATAAATGTTCATGTTGGATATATTTTTTTGAGGTCAGTGATAATGATGAAAATTTTGCTCATAAGTTGCCCTGTCTAGTGAAGATGAGACAGTAAAGGTGCAAGGTTGTGAGATTGGTCTGCAAGACCAATATTGTCATATTACCATATTATATACCTATCTAAGAATGATATAATAATCTTATAGGATCATCCACATGTATCATTAGCTTTTGAATGTATCTACACGTGTTGAAATTCAAAATCATCATGACTGGTCTTCAAGGCAAACTAACAGTTTTGGGTAAGTAAGTTGCAGCGATGGGTTTGAAAATCTATGCCATGAGTTGATATATATAATGCACATAATGATATTTTTTGAAACTTTAATTATCTATTCATTATTTTTAAAAGGTTTTATAGTCAATTTAAGAGGTTAGAACAATGAAGCCAAAATGGCTTGTCTCGTTGAGTCAACACTGTGAGAGAGAAGCTTAATAAATTGGTTTGCAAGACCAATAGTTGCCATTAGATATTTTGATTTGTTTGTTAGAGATTTTTGTAAAGATATTTTAATATTATATTCATGAATTGGAATCCCTTGAGTATATTATTTCAGATGGTATAAGTTCAAGTTTCTATGATTGTGTTTTCAGGGTAGTTGGCAGTTCTAAGTAAACTACTTGCAAAGAAAAGTTTAAGCCTGTATACCCTAAGTTGAAGCATCTGATAAATTTTGTGATGACCCTGAGGTCGTGAGGTTTCTTAACAAGTGATTTTTTTCCATGGTGGTTTTGAAAATTTTATTTTATGCTTCAGTTGTTCAAAATAGATTTTTTGTGTATGCACAGGGCTATTGTGAACAATGTTTTGAGAAGACGTTCAAGTGGTGGTTGGACCTAAAAGGTGTTGTGAACTTAAAATGAAATTGGATAAGGTTTATTTTAGTTTATTTTGAAGTGTACCTATTTTATGAGAAGTTTTTCAATGTTCCAAGAAAGGCCAAGTGTAACATGTGACTAAGAAGACCTAATAGGTCTCCATGAGACCTAAAAAAGGAATGTAACCTATTAAGTTATGGCCGACCCAATGTATTGGTTGATTCATGATTGAAACCTGTTATATGCCCTGTTGTAAGGTTAATATCAAGTATGCAAGTGTGCATGGCCGACCAAGGTGTGTAATAGCAAGTGACTTGTATAAGAGCAAGGCTAATTAGGCATATTTGTGAGTTAGAGAAGTGAGTGTGCAAGCAAATAAAAGAGCATAAATAAGAGCAGAAGGAGGTCATGTGGAACATCATACGGGTGTCATGAATATCTAATAGAAGGTCTGAATATGTGGATAAAGGTTATATGATGTAATCAAGTCAATAAGAGGGCTAGTTGAGTGAAGAAGGCTAGAGGCCATTTTGAGAGGAATGGAAGTGTGTGAGGAGTTGAAGAAGAGGACTATCATCTATTGAAGATTGCAACAAGGACAAAGAAGAGCAAAGCAAAAGTATATGGAGTTGTCATAGATGAGCAGAGGTGTATTAGAGGCCTAAATATTTTGATAAGGCCATGATAAGGTAGTTGATGTGTAGAGAGAGAAGATAGAAGATTGAGTATGACATTGATGTCATAGAGAGCAGAAGAAAGAAAGAGAAAAGAAGACCATCATCAAGGAAAATATGTACAAATCATTAGTGGTTGAATGGGTGCTGAGTCATCATAGTGTTGATTGAGTGGGTATTTGATCAACAAGGGGTTTAGTGCCTCCTAGCAAGTTGGTGCTTTCTAAATCCAAGTGGGTGCTTGTTGAATTAGGGGTTGGTGCTCCTTGCTGAGTTAGTGCTCAGCGAAAGATTGATTCATTGATTTATAGGATTTTTGTCCAAGATTTGTTGCAATGGATTTTATCCTCCATGAGGGTTTCCCACTTATATGATGTGTTATGGTTGTTTATGCATTGATTTGATTGATTAATGTTTTCTTCATGCTTATGTACATTGGATTGATATTGCTTGATGAATGGTAATGAATGAATGATGAAGTGAAAGTAAAATATTAAGGACATTGATTCACACCCATCCCCGCCCCCACCCGCCCCTCTAAGTGATTGTGCTTCCAACAATAAGGGGTTAAATACAAAGACACATTGTCAAACACTTGTCTCTCAACCTGAAAGGGAGGGACCAACAAAGTGAACGACGGATAAAGCAACAGGAAAAGAACAAAGAGTAAGGAAATATGGATCAAAGGAGTGGCCTAACCAGATATCAAAATTGCAAAGGGAAGATGAGACTAGCCAAAACTAAGAGGGCAATAAAACAAAGACGATGTCTAGAAGGAGAAAATGTCAAAGGCTAACACCAATGGGTAAAAGTACAAAGGACCATTGAGGAAGATCCCCACCTTAGACTGCGCAGAAGCAAAAAAGTAACTAACACCATAAGGACACGATGAAACACCAATCACATACCTCTCTATGACTCCATGTTGAATCCACCCGAGCTTTGTTCAACCTATGGCATTTCAAACACTACCTCAAAAATAGGATTATTAAACACCCTGAATAGGGGTCTTTTGCATACAATGCAATATCACTTGGGTTGAAAAATCCACTAGTGGTATTCTCGTGCATTTTTGTGGAGGCATTCATGGATATTATTTACAAGTTTATTCAAGTGTATCTTGATGATTGGACAGTATATGAACTCGTGAATGACCATTATGAGAATCTACACCTAATGTTTAAAATGTGTAGACAACTTCAAATGTCCCTCAATTTGAAGATGTACATGTTTGTAATACCATTTGGAACGTTGTTAGGACATTTTATTTTCAAAGAGGGCATGTTGGTAATTCGGCTAAGATATCCATAATTTTACAATTAGAAGCACCACAAAATCATAAATAAATGTACACATTTTAAGGGTATTGTGGATATTAATTCAAGTTCATTTTGAACTACGCACTAATTGTTGACTTTTTAAAAGAGTTGTTACAAAATGATGGTCTGTTTGAGTGGACTAATAGGAAGCAAAAGTTTTTTGAGATATTTAATTAGAATCTTGCAAGCACACCAATCCTTTAATTTTCAAATTTTAAAATGTTCTTTCATATACATGTGGATGCTTCAGGTATAGCCATTGGAGTTATTCCTGCATCATTGAGTGAAGGGAAAATATGCCACCCTATATATCTTGCAAGTAAGAAGTTGTCCAACGTTGAGAAAAAATGTATTACTACAAGATAAGAAGCTTTTGTAATGGTGCATGTGCTAAATAATCTAGGCAATGCCTTATCGCAATAGCTTTTGTGTTTTTCACCATTCGTGAGGCTTTGAAATAACTTGTCAGCAACCTCGTTTTACATGGGTGCATTTGTCCATGGATTAGTTTCATTCAAGAGTTTCAATCTTTAGTTTTTGTGAACCTAGGAAGCCTAAATGCAAGGCCAGATCATTTGTCATGCATTGATAGTGATGATGTCACTCATTCCATTGAGTATGAAATCCCTAATGCATAGATTTATTGTGTTTACATATTCCAGAGGAGATTGTAAAGATAGAAGCATTCATGACATTGGGGTTAACTTTGAAGGATTTGACTATAAAGTAAACCAAACAACTTGCATTCAAAGATGTGCCATTTAAAATCATTGAAGGCAAGTTGTACATGTTAGGAAGAGATGAAGTTTTACCCAGATGTGTGTTGGAACATGAGCCCATAGATCTGTGAGTTCCATGAATGAATTGTGAGAGGGCACTACATGTTGGAAGAAACTTCGTATAAGATCCTCTTGTCGACACCTTGGTGACCAATTTTGAGCAAGGATGCGAAATAACATGCACATAAATATGATATTTTTCATAGAGTCGGTAAGCCTAACAGAGGGGATGATATGCCCTTAATTCCAATCATTGTGCAAGAACCATTTGGGAAGTGCACAGTAGAATTTTTGGATCATATCAATCCCCCTACCAGGAGGATTAGCACACAATACATCATAACCAATGTTTATTATCTTGCGCAATGGGTTGATTATGCACCTACAAAGAATTTTACAGTTGCAACTACAACAAGATTTCTCTAGGAGAACAATATCTCAAGGTACGGTTGTTCTCTGAATTTAAAAAATGGTAAGAGAGTAATTTCCTAGTAGAGACAGTGAATGTTTTATTGGAATATTTTATGATTGTGCATCACAAGGCTACACCATACCTCCACAAAAAATTGATATGATGGAAGCATTTGATGAGATTTTGGGCCTACACCTACTAAGATATGTGATGTAGGGCACCATGATTTGGATGATCAAGTATCAACTATATTATGGGTAGATCTAGTATAAATAGTTGAACAAATATAATCCATTTCAATTGGTGTATGGAAAGGAGGTCATGCTATCAATAGAGTTTTTAATTCCATCATTGTGCATTGCACACTTGATGACCAAGAGTCCATTCATGAGAGGTTAGTGGACTTAATTAAATTGGGTGAGAAGATATTATTGGCAAGATGGAGTCAAGGGGTGAAAAAGAATAGGCAAAAAGTGTGGCATAACAATTATATTAAGATCAACACTTTATGTGTAGGTGCAAAGGTACTCTCGTATGACTTGCACTATTCAAGGCACAGGAAGTTACATATTATATTGATGGATCCTTACACCATCAATAGCATCTTGGAGACTAGTACATGCAAGCTATGCAAGTTGAATGGGAAATTTCAACAAAGGCACTTCAACGAAATTAGGCTTGAGCCTTAATTCGAGTGATTGCGAAGAAGTATCGCCCCATAAGGCCTATGGGCATGAGAAAATGGAACCACCAAAAATATTTATTACGTTATGTAGTTTTCTTTCATTACAATCCAATCTGTTTTAAGTCAATAAATGCAAACAACCCAGTAAAAACCAGTATGGGAAGTAGCTTGGGTGATCTTTTTGGAACCTTGTGCCAAATGTCTAATTATTTTGAGTTGGATGGTTATGTTGGTTCGTGTTAATAAGGAATTCTAACTCCAATTGTATAGGTATTGATGAATGAACATGGACACTTGTATACCAAGCTATATGGTGTGAATAAAGTGTTGAAACTTAGGTTTGAATCTAAGAAAAGAATTCATTCAATGAGACGTGTGCAAGAGGACTTGCTACATATTAAGGAGGAAAGGAAAAGAGTAAGTAGATAAGTATGCAAAGCTTGTGCACATAAAGTATGTGCATTGGGAAACAAGAAATATCAGAACCAAAGAAAGGAAAAGCAACATGCATAGAAGAACTCTATAGAATGGAAGGAACGTGGGGCTAAGGTTGTGCAGGGAGAGAAATGTGTAAATGACCCAAGGACGCAATAGGGGAGAAAGGCATAAGTTGTGCCAAGTAGTAGTGCAGGAAGAGTCATGTCACTAATGGTAACAATGACGAATGGAAATGGCTAGATGACTAAAATAAATTCACCCAATGCTATAAAAGAAAGATGGACATTTTTCGAAAGGTTGTGTTGGATTCAAGTTATCATGTGATTAGAGTGTTGAAGAGCTAAAAGCAACAAGGGCTTAAGAAAAATTGAGAACTAGAGCACTAATATATCAAATAGGGCATGATTAGAGATAGAATTAACTTGTTGGCAAAGTGTCAACATGAAAATGGTCATAGGGCCTCGTAAGGAAGATTGGAAATAAAAAGAGTATTTTTAGTTGATTGAAGGATTTAACTAGGCCAAAGAACGAGGGTTCACAAGATCATTGCAGAGACAATTTGTGGGTTGGGTTAGTTAGAGGATACACATGTCAGTCAAGGGATTAATGTAAAAGGAGTGGGTCAGTCAATCAATATGCACGTCAGTCGTGGAAAGGTTAAGAGAATTGGCATGTGGAGAGGATTGTGAGTAGAACAAACCAAGTGTAACCAAAATCAGAGAAGAGACATATTGACACCCGACCATGGAAATTAGAAAGGAGTTGGAGATCACTTTCATTGCGCAAGAGGAGGTAAAGGACAACGAAGAGAGTGTGGGCTCAAAATTAGAAGATAAATAAATAGAGGAGAAAGTCAAATCACATAAGACATGGAAGTCGCCTTAGAAACCAATGGAGAAGCAAAGGACCTTATGTAATGTATGGATGATGGGATACCCATCGGTAGTACTGAATAGGGAGCACTTGGTAACATCCTCAATGACCTATGTAATTAAAGAAATTAATTGCTGCAAGAAGGAATATATGGATATCTATAAGAGTGAGTTAAAGGTTGTTAAGAAGATAAAAGGAAAAAAACCCATAACTATTGGCAAGTACCTTATGTAAACAAAGATGTTAAGGTTGTATTAGTTGCCTTATTTTGACAAACGAGAGGAATTAATGAAATTTCTCCTTGCACGTATGCATGAAGGTTGCATCAATATTGTGGGCCGAAGGATGAAAATTTCTCTTGCATGCATCAACAATATTACACAATTACCAAATGAAGGAGAAAATTTAAGACCTACCGTGCGCAATATTTTGGAGGTGGATGTTGTTGAAATTTTGGATTTTCAAGGGGCATATATATAATGATTCTTGATGAGATCTCTAACATAGTTATCCAAGTAGTGCGCATCTCATCAGCACAAAGCCAATTGTGGTGGAGCGTTGGGAGTCGGCCTCAAAGGATGTGGTGTATGCCGCATATCAAGTAGGGGTTTACAAAGTGAAGTTTAATTACACATAATTATTGCATAAGAGGTTAATGTTATTACAGAGGAAGCGCGCACAGTAAGAGGAATATTCATGTGGGGAATGATCCTCATTTTAATGGTTATTTATGAAATGGGGATTCTAGATTGAAGGTTTTTTACATACCACCTAGGAAAGGAAGACTCATCAGTAGATAAGTTTGTCATTTACCAATGTGAGAATCAGATGACTCTAAAATACAAAAAAATGAAATTGTGATACGAGAGGTTTGTACTTGCAATAGGAAATGAAAGCAAGATGCTGGCCTAATTTTTGAAGCCTTATGATGTATTTTTAAGGTTTTGTGTAATTATGCATTACACACTAGAAGGTATACTAAAATGGGAAAGACATTTCAAATAGGGGATTAAGCTTCTGTATGGAATATCTACAAGAAATTTGGAGAGGTCGTTCGACAAAATCAAAGGCTTGTCACCTGCGACAATGAATGTAGATGAAATAGATGAAAAGGTGAATCAACTTGAGAGCTAAGTATAAGATAATTGGAAAACTATACGCATCAAAGGATGAAGAATCTAATGACAACAAGACTAAAACTGATCCCCTAGAGATGATAATAGTAATGGGGAAGAACGTGCATTTGTGTGTTAAGTTAAATATATCAATCAAAAATAATATTGGAATGGCGTAAGCCACAAGTCCGCCATCAAAAGGGGTGAAAATTGATGAACAAGTTGCACAAGAAAGAGAGAATGGAAAATAAAAGGATACCAATATGGGCACCAAGAAGGCTAAGTAGCGTTTGGTAGAAAAGAATGAAGGCAATTTAGAGTCACCAATACAACCAAGTAAAAAGCCAAGAAACTATCGAAAGTGCAGACATTCAATTGGAATGAGGCCTTCACAAGAAGATGAAGAGGACATGATTGACTCAAATGAAGGATGGTAGGATGCACCTAAGGGTGATCAACTAAGTCCTAAAGAGTTGCAAACCAAGGAGGAAGAAGTTAAGACAAAAGGACCTCGTGTGGATGCACTGCCCCTGAACACAAGTATTGGGCATGAGTCCACCCGAAAACAACCCTTGAAAAAAGCAAGAGAAGTCGTCTAAGGGTGCAATCAAGGGCAAGGAGAAATGAATGCATGGGCAGACACCCAAAGAATGGGAGGCCAAGAGGATTGAGGGAAATCACATAAAGCAACAATAATGTAGAATGACCCCAAGTAGTTCCAAAACATGTCGAAACACAAACAAAGCCCCAAGTGATCCTGAAAAGGAAGGTGTACAAAAGAGAGGTGTTATTGCAACACAAAATGAACAACAAGTTATGCATAAGACAAAACAGTTCAAGAGGGAATGCACAAAGAACCACCAAGGTTGGAGATAGGACAAACTTCGAAAAAGTGTACCACTAGAAACAAAAGATGGAATATGATGGGCTAGAATGGCAAATCCTAGAGGATGGTCTCCTTTGAACAATGATTTGAATGCATAGCAAGCACAAAGAACACAGACCTTATGTGTAAGTGTTTAACAACTATATTTGGGGATCATAATATTGATTGAACGTTTGAAATTCTATAAGGGGCATTAAGTTTACCACCAGAGCCAAAAGAAAGCACAAGCAAGGATGTAGAGACAACTTCTAAGTTATGATCTTTGCAGGTTGAGAGTAGATCAAGAAGAGTTTGCTTTAATCAAAATGGCCACAAATGTCGCGCAAAAAAGCTTATAGGATTACAAGTTGAGAGGAGAATTGGATGTAGAAAGAAGAGAATTCGAAAATGAGCAATGTGACACAATGTTGTGGCTATAAAAGTTTAAATAAATTACAAAGTTGATAGAAGATGAGAGACCGTAGATTTCAAAAAGCGCTAAACCTAAAACATTGGAGTCAATTGAAAAGTTGGATGGCACTAACATGTCTATTAAGACAAAATCTTCTACTCTTGTAACCCACTGAAGAAGTGATCCACATAAACAATTTGACAAAGACAAACTCCTTGGGAGGATAAGCGGAGGAATTAACAAACCTTATCACTATTATGCACAAGAAAATTATAATGGTTGGGTTGATTTTTAGAAGGTTTGAAGAAACATAAACCTTCACAAGTGGTTGTACAAGGAAGATGAAGTAATGCATAAGGGTATGTTTATGAATATCAAGAGAGAGACAAGAAAATGCACCAACAAAAAATGAATGAAGCAAAAGCACATAAATGTAGGATGCATAAAAGTGCACAAATTTAAAACAGTGTTTGAGAAATTTCAAAGTCAGTCAATGGACAAAGAGGAGGCAATAAGTAAAATACACAAGCAATTAAGAGGTGAATGTGAGGGATTAACCAAGATATGTGTTTAAAACGCGAATGACATAGGAAACCATGAGAGCCTAATTGAAACAACAATTGAAATAAAAACAAGGTTGGATTTTGTTGCACAAAGGTGTGAAGCTTTTGAGATAGAACTACAACATCAAATCCTTAATTTTGACAACACCAGAAGAAGCTAAATGAATTGCTCATAATATGAACTTATCTGCAAATAGGCAAGATATTTAATATGGGGAAATGTTGGCCCCAAGCACGCACACCATGGGGGATTCTTGGGTTTTTGACGAAGTGTTGAGATGTGCAGGAGTAGTGAGTGCAAGTCAAAGGAGGCTTGGGATGAGAACATTGTGAAAGGATACCCTAACAAAAAGGGAGGCATGTGCGCACATGAAAAGGATATAAAGGAGTTTTGCATAGACGTACAATGGAAGGGAACACAACATTCAAGGGATACAAGTATATTCTCTCCCATCACATTCAAAGTATGCATCAAGAAGGCATCTTCTAGAGCGATTTGAAATATGGCTAGCTATAACCATTTGTATATCAAGGGCAGTGGCAGAAAACTATATCTGCCCCCTTAGCCATGTTAAGAGAGAGTTAATTACCTAGTTCTAAATTAGCTAGTGGTAGACTTGTTTTGGAGCTTGTATTAGTCATAACGATGCACGTATGACTAATAACGATGCATGTTGATGTACTTTAAGAAGCTAATAGCTAGCTATATGTGTTAATGGAGAACATGTACGTGTGATATTGTTGAATATGAGATAGAAGTATTGGCAATGTTTCATGCATATAAAGTGTTTTTCTTATGGTTCTTTGATTGTTCACATGTTATGTTAGGGTTTGTTCATAAATGTTTGGCTAGGTTTTAATAGTTATGATTTATGTTTATTGTTGACCCTGCTTCATATTCCAGTGGTGGGGTGCTCGGTGATCTCTCTTTGCACTTCAGGTGAGTGCTTGAACTCATTGTTCAAGTGATATGTCAATGCAAGAGTGTTTTATATGGTGAAGCTATATCAAGTAGCGCAAGACTTCTTTATGTGTGTAAAAGACTAATCCAATGAAAATTTCTTCATAAATACATTTAAATTTCAGCATGCTGAAGTATTTAGAAATTTTGACATCAAATACATGGAATTTGCATGCCAATACTTTGACATCCATTCTATATTTTCCACCCTCCTAATCCTCAGATTTCAACGTCAAAATTTTAATGTAGTGTTGTAATGCATCTATTAACACAAAGAAATAATTAAAACCACTAAATACTTACAATTATGGATCAATCATAAAAAATATATAGCAATTTTCATATTATAAAACAATAAACAAGAAGAGGATATTAACATTTAAAATTTAATTTGCAGTAAAATAACACAAATTTGCAAATAAAATAACCTAGCTTAACAGTAAACATTTAAAAGCAGAACAGAAAATTATGCTCAAGATTTTGGACATTCCATATATTCTTTTAGGCCCTTCAAACAGTAAATATTTATTGCAGGGACACAAATAAAGTATTAGAGCCAATTCTAAACTGACAAAAATTATTAGAGCCAATTTGGGCACTTCTATTCTAACGGGGCTAAAACAACTAGCATAGATTCATTCCAAACTCATGATTTTCAACCACCAAACCAGAATTTGTAAGCCTCAACAGTTCATTACTAGTCATAATTGTTTTCTAGTCACAAACTAGACCGAAAGTTGTCGTGATTTGATACTGTGTAAGATTAGGCAGAGCTGTGATGATGTGTTGAATTCCCACATGGCCCTGTCACCATCTTATTTTGTTCGGCTCTAATATATATAAAAAGCTTTTAGCATAAGAATAATTATATACATACCTATAAACAATCTTGCAAAAGACATGCTTTTCAGAAGAAAGCCTACATTCTAAACAAGAAAACAAGAGACTATTCTTTAGAAGAAGAAAAAAATATCAAAGCATTAACAGAAAGTGGACTTTTTATCATACAGAACACTTTCCACCTGCAAGTAAATGCAATAGCTCAATTAATCTCTCAACCTAATATCCAATTAAGTTATCAACCATGACGTCCATTTAGTTCCATACCAAAGGGAATTTTCATTTTTTCGTTAGTGTATTCTCAACTACTCGTTCAATACATCAGTGTTAGTGGAAGAAACAGAACTTGTTTCTATAAAACATTTATAGAAACAAATTCTGTTTTCTTCCAACCAGATTTCACCTCAGCAAGGTCTGAGAAAGATTGAATGTTAAGATTTGTTACTGGTGAAAGATATTGATATTACATCCCTTAACATGTGTTCTTCAGCATGTTTCTCAAATATTCCTTCCGGTGGAGAAAAACATCGCTTTGAAACTTACAAAAACTGATTTTACATACCTTCTATGAATGTGGTTCTCGTGTACCCTGCATGAATGGAATGTATATCCTCCCAGATGACCAACGCTATTTTCTTCATGGGTGCATATTGGACAGCACTTTTCTGTCCATCACAAAGAAAATGAAAACCAAGACCCATCCAAACATGTCTCAGTGATGTTCTCAAATGCAGTTAACACAATTTGCAACTCAAGGGTTCCATAATCAACACACACAAAACAGCTTGACCAAAAAAAATATAACAGCGCAAAAAAATTTGAAAACACAAGCAAGTTTTACATCTGTAGACATCGAAGGTAGGCACAATCACAAAAAATATATTACATGACAATTTTTTTACAAATCATGTTCCATGGTTTTTCTTTTTCCCAGGTAGCCATAAAACCACTCAAAAGAAGGGTAAAACATCATTAGCTTATTTGGATTGTTTTTCCTTTTTAGCAGCTTTCACTGCTTTTGCAGCAGATTTTGCTAAAGTTGTAGGCTTCAGTGCATTCTTTGGATTTAGAGCATTTCTGACTTTAGAGAGAGTCCAAGCTGTAGAGATCATATGCCCTGCAGCTCCAAGGCCTTCATTGGTGAACTCAGCAGCCTGCTCTCCATACCTGTGGCAAGAAAAACATGGGAAGCAATAATAAAAACAGAGAGTATAACACACAATGAATTATGGATATACCTGTGATTTACAAGCCCTGTAGTGACAACTGAGGAAGTTGTCAACACATTCTTTCCAGCAACTTCAACTGCATCAAAAACTTTACCTGTTCACAAGCATGGTAAATGCCATAGTCAGTATAACCTACATGAAATGACTTTTACAATTCTCCAAGATAACCCTGCATGTCATAATCCTACTGATAATGTGTCAAAACCAAAATCTTGGATTAAACACAATATAATAAGAACCTCATTAATAAAAAATAGTCGTGAATCTCCACCCAAGAACACTTTAGCATCCGTGAGCTCTACCATCATTTTAACTTTTCACATAGTTTTGTCCCCTCGGGAAAGACCTGGCCAGCTAATAATTGAAGTTGGTCATAACCCTAAAAAACACACTTCATGTAGGGATTGTATCAGCTGACATTGGCTCTAATTATGGGCCGGGTCAAAATGAGGAGGCGTAAGTCCAGAACCACACCACAAAAATGTGTCGAGGCTTAAAACCTGTAAGGTATAGACATTAGTTATGTAAGTAATGCCTTCCTTGCACTAACAAATTACTTTTTAAGGTTTTGGGAGGTAAAATATTATTGCTTTGTTAATTTTTATAAGAAATCATTGCTGCTTCTGTTTCTTAAAAAATGTAAACCTTCCTGTCCATTAAGTTGTTTTCTGTATAGATCATCAGTTCAGCATTGAAACTAACCAAATTGGATTAGAGATTAGGACTGTTTTTCAGTACATATATTGAATCATTCCATTGATACAAACATTACATATAGGATCAATCTTCAACTATGCCATTGAACCCATATTATATTAGCACAGCAGTGAAAAGAGTACCCAGTTGTGCTTGCGCTTCAGGGAATTCAACTTTAACCGTTTTAAGACATTCTCTTTTTGGTTGGTAGTAGAGTTGATTTCCCAATCAATTACGAAATGCTATATTTTATTGAATATTTGTTTCTTGTTTGCTAGTAGTTAGTTGATTTCATGCACTTCTCTATCTCCAAAATGCAGCTGGTTGGATCCAGCAATATTATTCAAATATACAACTCAAGCACTTCCTTTCGAAAATAGACCAGTACACCAAATCCCAAGCATCCCACGCACTGAGATGTATTATATTTGCTTCTAGGATATCAATATTTATCTGAAATACCCAGCGGACAGCCAACAAATTAAGGAGATGAAAGAATCAGTTTCATTTTTTATACACTCTCAACAGAAATATTTTAGTTTTCTGACTCAACTCTATTATTACAGTTCCGGTTAAGGATATTCATGTATCTAGTCAGTTCCACGTACTGTAAAACTAAAAATAAATATAAAATTGAAACTTAGCATATCATTTATAATATTATTGTGATCACCCTCTCCCCAATAGTCTGAACAACAAAATTCTTGGGGGTACTTAAAATCCCAAAAAGTGTTAGGAATATAATATATTACCAAATAAAGTGATAGGGATACAAGAAGTCGATTAATAATTAAAGCTTCCGTAAAAGGTAAACTTAGCGGTTAGGTACCTTGCATTTTACTTTCCGCTTCTTGTTGTCTCCCAAAGGAGGAGCATTCCAATGACCAGACTGCTTCATTAGGAATATTTGCACTATAAGGTACTAGTTATAAATAATACCTTCAACCATCGGTGGTGGTATAATGATAAATGGGTGCATTTGTAAGTGAGTAACCCAAGTTCAAATCCCACTCCATGATAAGGTGGCCCATCCCTTGATGGACTCCCCATTAATGGGGCACCGTGTTAAGGAAACTTGAAGTTGTGGGCACAAATAAAGTGCTTTAATTCCCATGCTTAGCATGGTGCCACGCCCGGGCTAGGGAGTGACAATGTTCCCATGTACCCTTAGCCAAATAAAATAATAATACCCTCTTTGCACTAACAAATAAGCCTGTTGAAGGTTATAGGAGATCAAATATTTTTGACCTTTAAATTTTCATAAAAAACTGCCAATGTTTTGGGCATTAAAAATTGTTTCCGGTCTTTAAAATTATTTTTTCACAACCATTAAAAAGAATGCCGGGATGACAGGATTTTTCCAGAATATACTTGACTCTATTTGGTATGTCACGAGAACAAATCTATTTTTGAACAAGCAAGTTTAGCTTTATTGGTATTGGCTATCAGCCAAACGAGAGCAGAGATCAGCAACCTGTCCTCCAAATTGAAGAATCTTAAACTAGAACTAGCAAGTTCATTGAGGATTATGTCATGTCCCTCTTTTGATGGGGACATGATTGAAGACCCTTAGCCTTAAAACCCTTCCCGGGGGCTAAGGGACAAATTTAGAGGGAAGTAAGAATTGAAATGTTTTTAAGTGAATATTTATAAAAGTACTTTATGTTTTCAAATTCACTTAAAAGGACCTTTAAGGGTTTTGGATGACTTGAGTGATTTTATAAAAAAAAAAGGAAAAAAAAGGGAAAAAAGAAAAGATCTTAAGAAATGACCTATTAAGATCTTTAAAGTTACCCTCCCTTCTCAATTTTGAGTGCTACATTTGGGAGGACTACATAAAGCAAAGAAAGGATTAATTGAGGCATTCATGTCTAATTTTGATGACAATTTTCCTGGAGTCTAAGCACGAAAAGCAAGGGCTTGCACTTGAAGGACGGAAACCCTTCAAAAGAGTTGAATCTAGGACGGAAACCCTTGGATTCAAACCTATAGCAACTCATCACGGAGTTGTATTGAGCAGAAAAATGATAAGACGAGGGTGTTTTTAACACCAAAGATCATTTGCATGAGGAGCGAACCAGTAGAGGAGCTGGACGCATTCATACAGGGGCTGACCTAGGGCAGCAAACCACTTTTGGAGGGCTGCAAACTTCACCAAGGGGCAGTGATTGAGCTTGGAGGTTGAGCGACCTACTTTGGGGTCATCTTAAGGCCTTGGGGTGTGGAACAACCACACGTATTTTTCTTCCATTTTATCTGAATTTTCCAGTTAGTTATTTGTCCAAAAATCAGGTTTTTAGCTAATTATTTGGACCATAATTTTCATATAAATTCTGCTATTTTTGGGGAACCGGAAACATTATTTTTGGAGCTGATTTCAAGTCATTTACATATTATTTTGTCATTTTCAGAATGATAGGTTTGTACAAAAATTCTGAAAATTAATATTTAATCATTGGAGTGATCGAATAATTTTTTGTTTATCTAATATCCCTTGGAAGGAACATTACAATGGTATCAGAGCCAAATCTTGGCTAGCTATGGGTTTTATAGTAATACATGCAAGAAGGATATTACTTTAGGAGTAAGAAGAAAGTGGCGGAGTTTCCACACATGGAAGACATGTCTCACCAAGATCAATCAAGGGAAGAGGCAAAAAATAGATAGGAACAAAGGCTTGACAAGTACACACAAGCCCAAGAACATATGACAGCTATGATGGTAGAATTTGTGCGAACAACAAAGGAGTTGAAAGGTGACAAGCCATCCAATGGGGATGGTAGTGCTTTAGGAAGTCACCATGTCTTGGATCAGCCTTCTAAGGGTTTAGGAGGAGCTTCACGTAGGCCTATCCAGCGTACCTTTTTGCAATATGAGGTGACCATTCCCAAGGGAGAAGCACAACCCTCATTAAGGGACATCTTGTTAAAAGATTAAGATGAATACATGACATATCCAACCCCTTTTAGGGAGCAAATGGATTTTTCAACTTTCACTTCTTGGAAGCATGGTCAAATAGAAGGCACTAGGGCTGGCCACAAGCACAAGGGCAGCCAAGTAGGACTCCACCATGCTTTGGGTAAGCTTGCACTTTCAAATTTTGATGGTTCCCTAAAAGTTCAGCTAGGGCTTGGATCCAAAAAGTAGATACTTATTTTTCACTAAGACCTATGTTGGACAAAGAGGCCACTCAGTTTGATACCTTGCACTTGGAAGGGGCTGCCCATGAATGGTGGTATCATGGTTTGGTTACTCAAGGTCACCAACTCATTTCATCTTATGAGGAATTCAGTAAAAGGATTATTGAGGGATGATCCGAAATTGCATTTTAGAGCATTGGCTCAACTAAAACAAAACGACACAGTGGAAGGTTATGTAATTGAATTTCAAAGGCTTTCAATTATGGTGACGGATGTTTAGGAAAGGAGGTTAGTGGTTCTCTTCATGGAACCCATTCAATTAGAGGGTTAGTCAAAGCTTTTGATCATTCCACTCTCTAAGGAGCCATTCAAAAGGCTCTTGATCTTAAGTCCTCTACGCCACAAGGTAAAAATTCTGCCCTTTAATTTTCAGAAAACTAATGTTTTGAAGCCCTATGGACAGCCACAAAACAATAATTGGGGGCAGCCAAGGGGCAGCAATTTTGGACCACCTAGATCAGCTTCTTTGAGGCAATTGGACAAGCATAATCAGCAGGGTATAGGGCAGTTTGATAGGCCAAATCAACAAGGTTTGGGGCAGCAAAGAGAGCTGCCAAGAGGGAGTTTTGAAACAAGAAATGAATTAAGAAGAAAGAAATTATATTTTGATTGCAAAGATCCTTGGTCATCGGGTCATCATTGCCGTGGAAAAGATCAAGTACACTACATTGAAGTGCTTCGGATGGAGAAGATGAGGATGTTGAAGATGGGGCAGCCACTTATGAAAGGGAGCACTTGGAAGTATTTGGAGGACAACATTTGTAAGGCACCTTTGCTTCCCTATCAAGTACACATAAGTACTATCCCTTTCGCGTGAAGGGAAGTTTAAATGGTATGGAGGTCACTATTCTTATTGATAGTGGAGCCACACATAATTTCATTGATAAAAAGTTAGTGGCTTTATGTGGTTTGCAATCTATTGAATTCAATGGTTTTTGTGTAACTGTGGCAAATGGCTTCACCATCCCTTGTACCACAAAAATTCCCAAGCTAAATATAATGATGGGAACACACCTCATTGAAGATGATTTTTGTGTGGTTGGTATTGGAGAAACTAACCTTGTGCTTGGTATAAAGTGGTTGCACTCTCTTGGGGAGTACACCCAAAACTACCAAACCATGGAGCTCAAATTCGTTGCCAATGGGAAGGAAGTGGTTTTGCATAGGTTACAAGATAGGGCACCCAAGGGGGCCATGTCCAAAAGAATGGAAAGTATGATAAAGGAAGAAATTCAGATTGGGGCAGCTAGGCAAACAGAATTTTCTAAGTTGGGACAGCCAACTATCATAAAAGAAAAAAATTCACTGATGACACATGGAGTGAAGGTATGATGGGAAAGAGTTCCCAATGTGAAAAATGCAATATGAATAGTCTAAGGCAGCCCCTAAGGTATGGGAAAAGTTTTCAAAACTCTGTGTATATCAGCTAGTATTTTAAACACATTGTAGTGTGTATCCTAATGCATGGTAGTATGAGAGGTTTGTTGGGAAAAACTAATGATAAGATATGGAATAAGTCATTCAGTTACCCCTTTTCTTTCCCATGTTGGGAAATTGTGCTTAATTTAGATATTTGGGAAGTTTAAAAATCCATGTTTTAGGAAAAACAACGAATCTGATAATGAATTGGGAAAGATTTTTCAAACACATTCAGAAAACTCTGAGTGTTTTGGGCCATTCCAGCCTATCATACAAGTTGAAAACATGTTGCATGAAGTGCCAATCCGGTGGAAAGAACGTGCTCAAAAATCTGAAATCAAAGGGGCACTTGGTACGGTCATGGAGGGAACAAATCATCTACTTCAACTGGGTATATATATTTGGAAAAAGGTTGAAAGGGGCAATAAACAACCCACTACAAGGTCTGGTTTTGCAAAACAAGTTTTTCTTAAAGGACAAGGGACCAAGTACTACTCCACCTTGTCAAGGCAAGCAATATACACACTTGGGGAAACCAATTTGTGTTTCCAAAACCCCCAAGGTACATAGGAAGGGCAGTTATTTGATATCTTGCAGATCTGATTTCCTTTTTATGATCATAATATCTCTTGAATGTTACATAAGCACTAAGATGTTGAATGGTTTTACTCTAACCAAGAATTGCAAGGTTGTAAGGAAACAGGGCAGCGGTGTGACAAAGTAGTTGGTTCACTCCAAGGCCAAGGTACAAGAAAAATGGTGGGGTAAAAAGGAATTTAACATTCCTACACATAAAAATTCAGTTCTTACGGTGCATCATGGGAGGAAATTGAAGAGTTATTTCAGCTATCATGTATTGCAGACAGCAGGGTACACTTGGGGCAGCAAGATGGAAAAGAGAAAAATCAATGAATGTAAGATTAAGAAGGTTGAAAGGGGCTGCATACTTAAGTGACATTCAGAAATTTGCAGCCATGTTTCACAAGCCAATCTTGGTCAACAGCCCTCAAGAGGAAAGGAAAAGAGTTGTTTTGACTAACAAGTTTGTTTCATGTGCAGATAAGAAGACAAGAGCAATCAAAGCCCTCACAAACAAAGACTACCTAGCTGGAATACCAATTTTCAGCCACCCATATGATGACAAATTCCAAGATTCTCTTGTTTCTCACACCTCATAAGCATCTTTTGAATATATGGGGTCAAGAAGGAGAAATGGCAACATAAGGTACTGCTGGATTTTAATTTTCAATTTGCTTAAGTCATACAAAAATTTCATATACAGTTGTAGTAAACATCACCATGAGGGGTCTCTTCCTTGGAAAGGGCCTAGATTTTAATTTGGCATAAGGCAAACCATGGAGATAGATTTTTGGTTGTTTCTATTGCTTGAGGACAAGCAATTTTGGATAGAGAGGATTGTCATGTCCCTCTTTTGATGGGGACATGATGGAAGAACCTTAGCCTTAAACCCTTCCCGAGGGCTAAAAGACAAATTTAGAGGGAAGTAAGGATTGAAATATTTTTAAGTGAATGTGTAAAAGTATTTTTTTAAAGTACTTTATGTTTTCAAATTCACTTAAAAGAGGGACCTTTAAGGGTTTTGGATGACTTAAGTGATTTTATAAAAATAAAAGAAAAATAATGGAAAAAGGAAAAAATCATAAGAAAGGAACTATTACGATCCTTAAAGTTACCCTCCCTCCCCAATTTTGGACGCTACACTTAAAAGGACTACATAAAGCAAAGAAATGATTGAGGCATTCATGTCTAATTTTGATAACGATTTTCTTGGAGTCTAAGCACAAAAAGCAAGGGCTTGCACTTGGAGGACGAAAACTCTTCAAGAGAGCTGAATCAAAGACGGAAACACTTGGATTCAGACTTAGAGCAACTCATCATAGAGTTATATTAAGCAGAAAAGTGATAAGACAAGGGTGTTTTTAACAAAAAGATCATTTGCAGGAGGAGCGAACCAGTAGAAGAGCTGGACGCATGCATACAAGGGTTGTCTTAGGGCAGCAAACCACTTTTGGAGGGTTGCAAACTTCACCAAGGGGCAACGATTGAGCTTGGAGGCTGAGCGACCCACTTTGGGGTCACCTTAAGGCCTTGGAAGGGTGTCGAACAGCAACACGTATTTTTCTTCCATTTTACCTAAATTTTCCAACTAGTTATTTGTTCAAAAATCAGGTTTTTAGTTGACTATTTGGCCTATAATTTTCATACAAATTTTGTTATTTTTGGGGACCCAGAAACATTATTTTTGGAGTTGATTTCAAGTCATTTACAGCATTATTTTGTCATTTTCAGATTGCTAGGGTTTGTAGAAAAATTCTGAAAATTAATATTTAATCATTGGAGTGATCGAATAAATCTTTGTTTATCTAATATCCCTTGGAAGGGACATTACAGATTAATCTTTGGATTAGACTTGACATTTCGTCTTTCTCTAGAGCAATAGGCTTGAAGGAGAATTTTGTGGGCAGACAAAAGAAAAATTCTACAGCTTATACAAATCCAAAACACCTTCAACTTGCAATGGAAGGTGTAGACAATGTTTTATGATTATATAGCACTTCAGTGTTGTACACTTGGCAAACTCAGACATTGGTTGTTTCTCTCAGTTCTTTACCTTTCTCGCTTCCACAAGTCTCACATTTGTTCTATCTTTGTGTCCCTTCGCCTATATCTCTAAGTCCAACCAGTCTTATGTTGATGACCCAAGCCTTTTATCTTGCCCAAAATACTTAAAAAATACTTATCTTCCATCTTTGCAAGTTCAGACCTTGTACCTACTTCCCTGCTCCTTAGACACTAAAGTCTGGGGCAAACAGTAATGTCAACATTACTGTCATGTCTCGACGCAAGTGTTCAGTGCTTTAAATTCATCCAATTTACAAATGAAACATATCCTAATGGTCGGCCTAAGTGCTTTAATACGATTTATTACTCCAAGTGGATTGATATAAATACAAGATCAACTCTCATTCATTTCTCACCTAGAAAATACCAGAGACAAAGGCAACTTATCAAAAGCACTCTATCAAGCATTCCATTGATCAAAGCTTCCCTATTTTCATCTCAATCGTAGGGATTGCAAATCTACAGGGCTGAATTACTAAAGGAGTAGCCGAAGAACCCAATTTGCCAAGCTACAAGCGAGGTCACTATTGTACTTGCTTTGCACATATTGTATGATTCACACACAAGCCAACATGTAGGAGAACTACATGCATCTGAAACCCTCTTCGAAATTCAACAAAGGGGTCTTTCGTGATGTTCTCTTTCATATAATTTTAATAATTAATAAAATTGCTCGAATAGTGATTTTAATCACTCAAAAATATATGACAATTATTATTAAAATAGAACTATCTTAAATAATATTTTAATTACCGAAAAAGTGGTTTTAACCATTTAAAAAATTAAGGTAATTTTAATGATTATTTTAAAGGACTTTATAATTAATAAATTGCTTGAAAGTGATTTTTATCACTTTAATTATTAAAGCAATTTAATTAATTATTTAAGAATTTAATTATTTAATTTGGCAAAAAATAATTTTAATTACTAATTTATTAAAGCAAGTTATTTAATTAATTCAAAAAGGCCTAAAATGAAATTTAAAAAATGTCGGCTTGAGAGCTAAAGCAAAGAAAAGAAAAGACATTCTAAAAAGGGCAAGTAAGGCTTATGAAGTATTTTATCTCCCTAAGGTGATTCGCCCCCTTTTGGAAGGTACAAATGCAAGGTGAAGATCACAATTGAAGATATGTTGAATTTTGATAATTGTTTTTCATACTTGAAGAAACTATTGAGATGCATGGCTAATAAAAGTTCGTTGCTTGGTGTTGATCAATCTAAAAAATGTCTTTTGACACCACCTTGCTAAGGAGATCTTGTTCTTGCACTAGAAGTGGGGCGATTTACTTTTTGAGGATTTCGTGTGAAGTTTTGTTAGGGTTTTGAGGTTCATTTCTTGTATGTTAACTTTGCTAAATATTTATCCTATTTTCGCAAGTGGAGTGAACCACTTTGGAAGCTTGGATCAAAGGTTTGGAGGCCTCTTTTGGTCTATTTTATACAAATTAAATATTCTGATTTTATTTGTTAATTTTCTACGTGTTGGCGTAAAATTTTGGAAAAGTTTTGTGGAAGGTTTGAAGCCCTAAATTGATAAGAAATTAAATAATAATTTGCAGATTATTATTTTATTATTTTTTAACAAGAAACTAAAGTTTTCAAAATTTTGAAGCAACTTTTGGTGACCTTCCCATGAAAGGAAAATTTTGAAATTATTTTTATTTGATAGTCATTATTTTTAAGATTAGTTTGAGCTCTTGTTTGCATCGTAATTCCAAATATTGAGGGAGTTATGAATTTTTTAATTTTCAGTTGTTCGTAGAAAATAATATTTGTTGAGCGCAGATTTTTGGCAAGTGTTTGAAACGAAAAAATATTCAAAACAGCAACTGTATTTTTTGAACTAAATCAGATTTTTCAGCGATCATAAATTGACATTTGAGCTTCAATAATTTGGCAAAAATGTACTTGTTTTGTGCATTTAATTTTTTGATTATTTGTGCAAGTATTCAATTAAATTTTGAGACAAGTTATTGGCTGAAAATCATCTACAAAACCCTACTATTGTGACGTCTAGGGTTTCTAGGGCTTGAAAAGGGTTTTGAGCGTATTTTGTAAACTAGGGTTTGTTGATTTCATTTTCAAAATTTTGGGATTTAGGGGAAAACCCCTTTTTCATGAAACCGTCCCATTTGGTACATCTTTGGAACAGCTTGACACCAAGTGCCCATTAACCCATTTTTTTCCAAGGTTGTGAAGATAAAAAGCTAGAGTTTTGTCACTTCACAAGGAGGGACAATCCATGACCTAGATCCAAATGCACCAAAGCGAAGGCGAAGCAAAACCCAAAAGCATCTAGGTGGTCACATCTTGTTTTAATAGATATTTCATAGAGAACACTAGCATCGAACCCAGACAGTGGTGTCGACGCAACCATCCCACACTGACATTACTATCCAAATAGCCATAAGCATCAGAACCATAATCTAACGATTGTTCCAAAATCTCCTTCCAACCTGGGTTCTGCCTGTCCCAAATCCAAAACTGCATTAACATCAAAACAAACTAAGTACATCACTTCTTTATCATTTCTATATCTAGCATAGTTGTACTTTCCATATTTAGATTATCTCAACATAATAAATCCAGTGTATGCTTATATCTGAATTTAGCATCTAATTGTCCTACTATAGATCCGATTATCACCCTTGTGCCATTTCATTTCTATATACCCCTTTAACGATCTAGTTAATCCCAATCTAGAGCATTTAAGGATTAAACATTTGATGAACCCGATCTTTGAACATCAAACCCTAGGACAAATTAGGGTTTTCTAATTGTTATACTTTGTTGCAATTTTTTAATTTTTCATTTGTGAAGCAATGGAAAATGTTAGTGCAAAAACCCAATTCCAAATGGAATATAAAGAAACATTGATTACTCATCTCAATAATAACAAGGGCTTAATGGATGCATTTTTGTATGTTACACAAGATAAAATAAGTAAACAATATAATACTAAGGTTGTCTCACCTAGTAATGGTGAATCCTTAAAAGGTACTATAACTCAGTGCATGCTTATCAATCCACCTACATCTAGTGGGGGCGTGGATTATGTGTTTAAATCTTTGTTCCCTGAAACTACTATTACTACATCTATCATGGAATTACTAGTTAATGCCTATTACTACTCAAAACATGTTTTCATCCCCTTTGGTGACTACTCAACTTGCTAATCTAAATTCCATTGGGCCTACAGTTCAATCATTACTTCAAGTTATAAAGACCTTGGACAACAAAATTACAAACATTGAACAAAATGCTTTAAAATCCCCTCATGCGATAAATTTGCAAGATGTATTGCTTAACCCTCTTGCACTTGAAATCTCTTTGCACCCTTTGCCATCTGGATTTTTTGCACCTAAGTTCACATTTTATGATAACAAAGGTGATTCTCAACATCTTCGAACCTTTTATGCAGCATGCCTTGACTATGCTTCCAATGATAAACTTTTGACCAAATTATTTCTAACAAGCCTCAAGAACTATGCTTTAAGGCGGTTCTATGATTTACCTCTCCAATCTGTAAAAGGATTCAAACCTTTTGCAAACCAGTTCTTAACGCATTTTTTCATTAGCATTTCCGAAAAAGTTTCATATGCCCAAATTGCCAAAATCAAACAAAGAACCAATGAACCTATCAAATGAATATGTCGAGATGTAAGACAATGCTAGCCAAATTGACCAATCTTATGGCAAACAAAGAATTGCAAATAAATTCAAGCAAAGTTTGCTTTCTCCTTTACATGAATCCATTGTTTTTAAGAAGTTCAAATCTTTCGATGACTTATGCCATCTTGTACGGGACCATGAAATGAAGATTATTATATCATTGATAAGCTCAAGTATGTAGCAAACACACCAACTACATCTACATCTAATACCAAATTCACAATTAAACTAAGTTATAAGGTAAAACCTCCTGAGCCTAGAAAAGAAACAGCCATCATGGTTAACACAATATCACAACCTAATTGCCTTGTCTTATACAATGCACCAAGGAGACAATTTACATGTTTACCTAAGTCCCCAGCTTCATTACTCCCACGATTGCTAGAGTGTCAACTTATACCTCTCCCTCATTCTATCGATGTTGATATGAGTCGACTGTTAGTTTTATGATCAGATTTGAAACAATCAGAAAATGCAACACAATGAACAATGAACACAACAATATACCCTGGGAAAACCCTCCAACTTGAAGGGAAAAACCCAGCAACAATATATCTCTTATATATTGAATAATAAGAACAGCAATCTGCTTTACAATGAATTATCTTTCTTATCCTACTTGAACAATGAGAAATCACTCTATATATATACAAGTGAAAGGAAAGAGACGCATCTCTTCAATTTCCCTGTCGACCTCCACCAAACAAATTATGTCTTAAATAATACAATAAGTTGGGCTGGAAGTGGAAGCCCGACGTTGCTCCTTCAACATCAACACTCCCTCTCAGCTAGGGAGGATACTTCCAGCTGCATAAGACATATCACCTCATCGTGATGTCAACCACAATGGCTACAACAATGCATAGTATGTACAAGTGTTCATCACTTTACATGATATCCACCATGGTTCTTCTAGAGGGTGGAATCAAGGGATTTCACCTTGAACTTCTCTCACAGAGAAGAACTTGTTATCAAAGGGATTTCACCTCGAACTTCTCTCACAGAGAAGAACTCGTTATCAAGGGATTTCACCTCGAACTTCGATTCTCTTCCCAGATAAGTTCTCTACTTGAGCTTTAAACTCTTTGAACCTCTCAGAAAATTCTTTAGATTCAAGTACTTCAAAGTTCTGAGATCCAACAATGGAGGGGAGTACACCTCTGAAGAATTCCATAACTTTTGCATTGAAGCAGAGATTAAGAGGGGGTTATGTGTCCCTTACAATCCTCAACAGAATGGTGTTGCAGATAGGATAAGAAAGATAATTCATTGTAAAGCAGATTGTTGTTCTTATTATTCAATATATAAGAGATATATTGTTGCTGGGTTTTTCCCTTCAAGTTCGAGGGTTTTCCTAGGGTATATTGTTGTGTTCATTGTTCATTGTGTTGCATTTTCTGATTGTTTCAAATCTGATCATAAAACTAACATCAACCTCTACCCAAAGGATATGATGCAAATGCTTATTGTGAATATCAAGGACCAGGACATTCTACAGGCAAATGTTTTACTTTGAAGCACAAGATTCAAGATCTTATCGATGACCAAAAGCTTACATTTGAGGATCCTGCAAAGGAATCAAGCTCATGACCTGACGATCACCATAAACAAAAAATATTTAACAATCCTTTGCAAGACCATTCTAAGAAGGAACCAAAAGTCCAAATGGCATATAATGCATATCCTCCTCCATCACATTATGGTCACCCACTCGATGGGATTATTGGTACTTACATGTGACATATACCTCATATGGTTCAGAAACTTTCCATTTCTTTTGATGACAGTGAAATCAAGGATGACGAATCCGATTTGCATTCTCTATTCATTCGAGCATACCTTGACAAACACCCCATATGCAGCGTTATGATTGATAATGGTGCAAGTGAAAATGTTGGCACCATGACACTACTTACACACTTCGGTTATACTTATCATGATTTACACCCCTCTACTAGATCAGTTTGAGCATTCGATGGGACCTCCCAGAAGGTTCTTGGTGAGATTGACCTCCCTTTATAGGTCGGTCCCACACATGTGGTTACTACTTTCTCAGTTATCCTTTTCACAATCATTTTTGATATGTTATTGGGAAGACCTTGGATACACACTTTACAAGCAGTATCTTCTATAGTGCATGGGCATATTAAATACATTCATGCCAATCGAGTAATTACAGTTTCCAGAATTCCATATGAGCATCCTCTTGAACAAAATAAACTTATACCTAGACAACTAGCAATCAAGCCTACTAAAATTAATTCACCGCAAAAGAGTAAGCAACAGAGAATTCCCTTTACTATGCGGCCAGTACTTGAGAGACCATTACATTAGAGATATATAGTGGATTCCACGGAATCCTAGTCTTCGACTACACACCATGTTCAGATATCTAGAGCACCTCAAAATGTACATATTACTGCTATACCAAAGAAACAAACAAGAACTCAACGATGGATTCCAAGAACCACTACTCATGTTACTCCTACTATTGCTTCACGACCATAGAGTCATATTCTACATATGAAGAGCACCATTGATACCACAGTGACAGGTGTCGCACCTATACATGCTCTTCGACAACATAAACAGTGTATTACACCAGATTCACCATGGGGAGACATATATGACCATCCTTTGGATGGCATCATAGGATGATCCCTCTTCAAAATTCTAAAAATACCAAAAAAATCAAAACATTCAAAAATCCAAAAACACTTTCGGCACTCACATGTTCTATTGGCTCCTAGGCATCCATGTGTTAGTCTCATGTTGAAGGATGGCATACTCAGTTACTCCTACATACACGTGTCACACTTTTGCTAGTGTGATACAGGCATACACAGATACATGATACATTCCTCCTTCGGATGTTGGGCCCTCCCTCTACTCATGTCATATGGATATTGGGGGCATCCACTTCTTTGATCTTGATACACATAAGGTATTTGATTTGATGATCACTCTATGTTATCATGTTTGAGCTTACACATGCCTATTATCCATGATTATATCTTACACAAGGTACTTGATATACTATACATTTGACATATTTTTCCTAACACATTGGATCCATGGGTTACTATGATTTGTTTACGTTGGTTACTTATGTTTTACTTTATGCACTTCCTTGAGTGTCTTGTCTTGCTTGTTCAAGCATTTGAAATTGCTCATTTGCTTGCGGGCCCCATGCCTATGTATGCTTTCATTGATGTTTGCATATGTCATTGTTTGTTGTATAGACATTTGAATGTCATTTTTGCTTCTATGAACATTTGACTAAGTCATGTCCCTTCGATTGTGCGACATTTGAACATGCCCCTTGTTTGCTGTCTCTTTAGACCATGGTCTTTTGACTTGCTTTTGAGTGCTCTTGTGTGTGTGTTTGTTTGCTTGTTGAACGTGTATTGTTACTATCTAGACGTTGACAATATCTTTATCATGCATCTTAAGCCTACATGTAATCACATTGGTTCTATGCATTTCAATGCTATATCTACTAGACATGTTCCCTTTATATGTTATATGGTTACATTCACAAACTCTACAGTTATCTTATACTTTTGAGGCGAGGTAACTACAAGTTCCTATCTTTCCCTCACCTCAAAGGGGGGCATATTAGTAGAGGCATGTTATAAAAAAATGTTCTCCACACTCGGCACAATTTTCATGTTCAGCGGGAGCATGCTTTGGAAACATATTCTTCACACTCATTCTGTACATGGTACTTTTATTAGTTTTTAGATTCAGTAGGGGCGTGTCATATGGGCATGGCTTCCACACATTCATAATTCTCAAATTCAATGGGTGCATGCTTTGGAAGCATGTTCTCCACACCTATTCAATATTTAGCATCTCCAGATTACAGTGGGGGCATGTTTTGGAAACATGTCCTCCACATTGATACTTATATCAATTTTTCGATTTCTCCATATACAGTGGGGGCATGCTTTGAAAGCATGTCCTCCACACTTACACAGTTGTCCAAATTGGCCGAAGCACGCAGTTATATGATTCAGATTCACAATTGTGACAAAATTCTATACAGTGGTACTATTGTTATACACAATTTCAGTATGAAACATATCTAAAGTGCATATGCTATGCAACATGTCCCTGATATTGCAAAATCCAAATTAGTTTCAGATTTCAAAACTCTTTTATGGACTGTTACCACATCACGGACTTTTTCATACTGATACCCCGCGGACTTTTACGGAAATTTATTGAGCCAATCCACTGTAGTAGTTGGTTCGCTTTTGGTATGGTTGAGGTGATCAAATCACTCAATCTTGTCAAGTTTTCAGATTGGACTTGATCATCTAGCCTTACCAGGTTATAAGTATTATTGGGTTGCACGGTTGAGCTAATCTCAACAACCAGAGGGCAACTCACTTTTGCTCCAAAGTTGGGGGCATCTCTCTCTCTCTCTCTCCCTCGGATATATGCACTTTAAAGTTTTACCTATATTTGTCCTAATCTCAATTTCAAAGCCTTACAATGATACATCTTTTTCGAAACAACTTGCCAATAAGCAAGGCAGTTACATCGACACACATGGGTACTCCTAAACCTTGCTCTTTCAATTTCAATCTATTTCAAGTACTTTCAACCCAAATTATATGCACTGATTTTATACTATAACATGCTCTTGGTTGCAAATCAATCACCAGCACAACACTCAAGATGGGTACATGCAAAGACAACGTGGGCATACACATCCAAGTACGCATCATTTCCTTTAAGCTAGCAATTTCATTCCTAGATTAAAGGGGGGGCAAATGTAGACGATATTTTATGATGATATAGTACCTCAATCTTGTGCACTTAACAAACTCAGACTTTGGCTATTTTTCTCAATTCTTTACCTTTCTAGCTTTTGCAAGTCTCACATCTGCTCTATCTCTGTGCCCCTTGGCCTATATCTCTTAAGTCCGACTAGTCTTATGTTCATGACCCAAGCCTTCTCTCTTGCCCAAAATACTTAAAATGTACTTATCATCCATCTCTGCAAGTTCAAAACCTATACCTACTTCCCTGCTCCCTAAACACTAACGTCCGAGACAGACAATAGCGTCGACATTACTATCCTTTCCCAACACAAGTGTCCAATGCCCTAAAGTCATCCAATTTGCAAATGAAACAAATCCTATTGGTCAGCCTAAGTGCTTTAATGCGAGTTATTACTCCAAGGAGATTGATATAAATACAAGATCAACCCTCATTCATTCCTCACTTAGAAAAGACCAAAGAGACAAAGGAAACTTATCAAAAGCACTCTATCCAGCATTCAATTGATCAAAACTTCCCTATTTCCATACAAGTCAAAGGGACTACACATCTACAAGTCTGAAGTACTAAAGGGGCAGCCCAAAAGCCCGATTTGCCAAGTTACAAGCTAGAGCATTGTTTTATTTGATTTACACATATTGTATAATTCACACACAAGCCAACACGTAAGAGGAGAACTACATGCATCTGATGCCCTCTTCAAAGTATTAGCTATGTAGACAACGCCCACTGACAGAGAGGTCTTTGGGATAGCTCAACACTATGTGCCCACTAACCTATTTTCCCCCAAAGTCACTGTGAAGATAGAAAGCTAGGGTTTTGCCATTTCACAGGGAGCAACAGTGCATGACCCTGATCTGAATGCCCCAGAACGAAGGCAAAGCAAAACCCAAAAGCATCCAAATGGTCACAACCTGTTTCAACAGATATTCCATACAGGACACTAGCATCGGATCTAGATAGTAGCATCGACGGAACCGTCCTAGGCTGATGTTACTGTCCAGAAAGCTAGAATCTGACAATTGTTCTAGAATCTCCTTCCAACCTAGTTTTTCCCTATTCCAAATTAAAACCTGCATTTACATCAAAACAAGCTCAGTATATCACTTCTTTGTCATTTCTATATCTAGCATAGTTGTACTTTCCATATTTAGACTATCTCAGCATAATAAATTCAGTATATGCTTATCTCTGAGTTTAGCATCTAATTGGCATGTTATAGATATGATTATCACCTTTGTGTCATTTCATATCTATATACCCCTTTAACAATCTGGATAACCCCAATCTAGATCATTTTAGGGTTAAACAGAGGGTGTCTCAAGTTCTTGACACTCTTAAGTGGAGGGACGTGGATAACAACACTCTTCCCAAGTTGTCAAAACGTGCTACAGCTAGTGTTAGATGGAATGGAAATTTGATAGGCAATGCAGATGCGACCATGGCATAGAAGGCAAGAGGTGGCAAATAGTCTTCAAACATCCAACATTCCCCACATCTAGCAGTTATGCACCCAGATCACACTAACATTTTACTACGCAATTCATTTTATTCATGGCACGTCATAGATCCACGTGACCTTGGGTTCTTAGCACTGCCTTCCAAGAATTAGATGTAACTTGCTAGAGTGAGAGACCAGGTTGAATCTAGTATGAAATAGGCAAAAGGATCAAAGAGGAGGGGTTTTCGATAGTAGAAGTCGCTTTGAATTGGATTTGGGAAGTCCTTCGTTTATGAACACATCCCTAGACATGGCAAGACATCTCAGCAATACAACAGCTCTCATCCAATCACAATAGCTAGAAATAGTTTGTTTTTTTGCATGCTCAACCATTTTTGTGGGTGATAGCTTAGTTGTTTTTTTTTTAAATTATTAATCTGGAGACACTTATACCGCTCCTCTTAGCTACTCTAAAACTTGTACTTTTCGAGTCCCATTGACCTCCTTTGGTCATTTGTGGACATTAATAGTATTTTTTTCCTTCCTTCTTTCTCTAAATAAAAAATACAGAAATGTAAACGTCAAAACTTCCCTCAAACTCCTAAGAATGGTTTAAAACTGCAGATCCTTTTTGCAAAAGCCTATGAGGATGATTCCCACAGGCCACACAACCGATTGAGAATCATTCCATTTTTCATCTCTACTGTCAGCTGATTTGATCAATTCACTGTCTGTGTCACAACAGATGAAAATAGCAGAATCTATTAAGTTGCAAACAATGTCAACCATTTGAAATGTTAATCCAGAGTTCCTTTACCATCTATTTCCTACTTCCATTGCATCTGTAAATAGACCAAATTCTAAACTACGCAAATTTCAACTAAAATATCGTGTTTAGGGTGCAACTGTGTATTGAAATTCTGTTTACTTTTTCATGGCCACAATCCCCTTCAGGTTCAGGTTCCCTACACGTATGAGCTATTAGAATAACAACTGATAACTCTAATTCTTCTTTAAATTTATAAAGTGACATCTAAAAGGGTAGATGGATATCAATATTTTGAAGGGTGCAAACTTACATTCACATCAGTAATTGGAACTATAAAGTTAAGAATTGACATTTTATGGCATACATGTAAATTAACATTTTAAAAGGTACAAACTTGCACTCACATCAGTAATCAGAACCATAAAGCAAATAGAAAGCCTCAGCTGGCCAGATAAAAGAATTACTGGCACTATCATTATTGAATACTTTACACTTTAATTAATTAACTTATATTGAATATAATTAATGTTCACCTAAGGTTAGTTTTGTGTGACATGTACTTGGAGAGAATTATCCATAAGGAGCTGCAAATTCATAATCTTATCATATATTTGTCCTAATGATGGATGATGCAGGGGCATCCGGCTTCACAAACAATCTTGCATCAACCAAAAACAAGGGACAGGTTCTTGTGTGCATGTGTTTGTGTTTGTGCAACTTGTCAGACATGACAATGTCGTTGCACGCGTGGAAGAAGATAGACAAAAATCCCGAGAGCATCATCAAGAGTTCAGCATGTCAGAAAAGTGATGAAGGGTTGGTTTCAGTCGGAGGTTGGGTGTGTACGTGAGTGAATCCCTGTAATACTATATTATTCTTTTAATAGAGTGTTTTGGTTTCCACTATGAGTTGTTGTGTCTATGTGTGACCATAAAGAGAGTGATTGTAAGTCCTAACTAGGGAGTAAGTCAACCATTTATTTGGTACCCTCATTCCCATTTGCATCAATTTATATCAAAGCAAGGTTTGCCTTGCTAGGTTGAGTGTGTGAGGCTCTTGTTGAGTCATTTCCAGGTTATGAAATAGAAGCCCGTATTGTTAAGAAGATATGGCACACAAAGGAATACCTCTTAGAGGAGGAAGGGCACCTAGAGTTGCAAACTTGGCAGAGATGTTGAAAAGAATCTAAGTGACATTAGATGCAATGGAGACTGCACAAAGGAGACGAACTACAGTTTTTTATGTAAGTGATGATGAAGAAAAAGTATAAATATTCAGATCGTATTAAATAGAGCAGTAATCATAAAAATATGAATGTAAAAGGATAAAATTTGATATTGCACTTACTATATTTAGGATTGACAAAGCAATAGAGGAGAGGTGTGTTTAACTTAATTTTGATTTCTATAACTCACTGTGTTCGTTACTGTCCCTGAAATGACTCTTAATTTGCTTTGTAACCACTTGAATCAAGAAATAGGAGTTCAAACCCTGCACGCAAACACTGTCGACGAAACTCAAACCCCTGTGGCAACCAGTATTGTCCAAGCTCTTTCAGTATTTTCCCTATCGACTGTGCAAGTTTATGACGCCTCAGACCACTGCACCTACACCTATAGATATCTCTTGTGTGTGCGCTCGCTTTTGGACTTGTGTGATGATCTATGTTTTCGTCTCTTTTCTTTGAATGCTTAATCGCACTTTCGACACAAGATGACCATTGAAAAAGTGGTTAGAAAGTTGGGTTGGACAAGCCCGACCACTTCCAACTTAGTGGTTGTGCATTGCCTACATTCCAATACTCTAAAAAATGACTTAAACCACACACAGTTCTCCCACCTCGATGTGTGTGCACCATCGTGATAAATCTAGAATGCAATGCAATGTTTGGCTTTCGACACTTGGCACCATGCAACTTTGCCCTCCATTTGTATTCAAACTTGGCTCTCGGATTGTCCTCATGAGGGATATTCAAATCCCTATGCCTTTGTGATAATGTCTCAAGAGAGTGGTAATTGATTTCTCAATGTGATTGCCAAGTAATGACCAAATCAGTATGACCTTAGGATTAATTTGCATTTACAACATTTTTTTATATTTCCAGCTATGACCGACCCATGAGACGTGTCTAGAAAGACCTAATGGAGACTTCCCAATTTGAAAAATAGTCATTGACTGTTCTTAGACACTATCGGCATAAGCAAACACCTGCGGCAAACCTAAAACTATCTGATTGTTGCCGATATTGTCTTAGGAGGGCAAATTTGTGATTTGAGATATGGTGACAGTTTGCTTATAGGATCTTGGAAGGTTCTTGCACAAACTAGGGTGATCCTGAATATGTGTATTGGTAAATTAGGTTAGCCAAGAAAACAGGTGGGTAGATGGATATGGGAAGCGTGCACAAGAGTAAAATGTGTAGGCAAAGTCCAAGTATGTCAAAATGCGCCAAAGTTGTCAAAGTGTCTAATACCAAATTTAGGTGTCTACAGGAGGAAGGGTCGAGCCCTAAGGATCTTATTGATTCGAATACAAAGCTAGAAAAGTATTGACTATGGGTCAATGGAAGACCCCAAGAGAGTGAAGTTTGTCTGCACCAAGCTGAATTGACATATGAATCCTTGTGGCGGGATCATGTACAGCCGAAAAGGGAGAGAAGGTAGAGATCAATTCAAAACTTAGGACAGAATGGTCACAAAGCTAAAAGGTAAATTTCTACTTTAATGATTATCGAGTTTGCTCAAAAAGTTGTTGAATTTGAGACAAAGGAAGGCGAGTGTGAAGGACTACACGACAGAGTTCCACAAGCTCACCATTAAAGCTAGTCATATGAAGGATAATCAAGAAAAGATATCAAGGTATGTAAGGGATTTCGTATTTCCATTTTAGATGAGTTTAAAATGTTCGAGTTGGAGTTGGTGAAAAAATCCTATCAATGTGCATTGAAGGCGGAGGCAAAGTTGCCTATAAGGCAGCAAAATACATCTATAGGTAGAGGAAGTTGTTCGAGAGGAAGAGAACAAACAAACAGTGGTAGAGGGCAGCATAGTCATGAAAGAGAAGCTAGCACTTACCAAAATTAGAATTAGAATCAAAGAGAGGGTCTTCTTCTAAAAAAAGAGGATCCGTTTGAAGAGGAAGAGTAGACGATCCATGGGTAAGTGATTTGAATGTGAAGATGTTGGACATTGAGATTTTGAATGTCCTAAAGCATTTCAAATCAGCAGTAGAAGAAATGAAGCAAGCAATCATATTGCTCATGCAGATGAAAAATGTGTTGCATCCCCAACTCGCACAAAAGGGCCAAAGCATGGTGAAGCTCTTACGATGAAGAGAGTGTTGCTAAAACCAACCAAAGAGAAGAATGAACCTGTGCAAAGAAAGAATATTTTTTGGACTATTTGCAAAGTGGAAGGTAAGTTTTATGAGATTATTGTTGATTACCTATTTGGTTTCTTATGAAATGTTGGAGAAGTTTGTGCTGAAAATAATTGTGCATCCCAATCCATACAAGATTTCTTGGTTGCTAAAGGGTCATCAAGTATTGGTAAATGAGCAACGTATGGTTAGTTTTTAGATTGGGCCTTACAAATACAAAGTGTTTAGTAACATAATGCCCATAGATATATGTCATGTGTTGTTGGGAAGACCATGACATTTTGATAGAAATGTCATGCATGATGCTAGAGCAAACACCTACACCTTATGAAGGATAGTAAGAGGTGGACAACATTCCTAAGATTTTGTTGGTTTCTGGCATTGTCACAAGGATGGGCGATTTGTTTGAAGAAAGTTTGAAGTTCGTCAAACTTGTAACGTGACAAAAAAGTTCAGGCAAGTTCGACCAATATAACACAGCAGTGCAACCAAAAAACACAATAAAACCATCATGTTTTTTCTAAAATTCCCCTCCCTCTCTATTAAATACCTAGACGAGGGCAAATGGCTAGATTTAATTACTGAGGAGGTCCGAAAGTTATTCTTTTTTGTACCCTATGCGTGGAGACCCAAGGTGGAGCTGAGCGGAGAACTGAGCACGTGCCCAATGGACGCCAAACATGACGACTATTGGGCGAGGAGGCGGAGAAGTCGACAGTCACCAAAGGAGCAAGTCATGATTTTTATTTTTGTTACGTTTTTTCAATATTTATTTTTATTTTTTTATTTCTTATTGATTATGGGTAAATGCTTTTGATCGGAGCTATGAACCGGAAAAGGTGATTTTTTTAATTTATAGTGTATTTTATTGTATTTAATTTTTATTTTTATTTTTATTTTATTTTTATGTTTTATTTATTTGATTTATATATATATATTTCATTATATTTAATGTTTGCATAATTTTATTTTATATGTAATTTATTAAAAATAAAAATATTTTATAGTTTTTGTTGTTTATTAAGTATTATATATATTTTTAACTTTATATCTATAAATTATAATTGATATTTATAATATAATATTTATTTATATTTCGAATTTAATAGCATTTTTTCTGAACTTTATTGAGTGGCAAACTTGAACTGAACTTTAAACTCGAACTTGAACCATGTGACTTAGGTTTCTGGTAAGCAATTCTTGAATTCGGTAAAGATGGATAAGGCATGTTTGCTTTCATCCTCAAACCGATGCAAGTTGTGATGGAAAAAGAGGTGAGTGAAAATTCCTTTTGAAGTGCAGAATTTGTTGCATGAGTTTGCTGATATAGTTTCAAAAGATTTGTCAGATGGATTCCCACCTATGAGAAGCAGTGATCATCATATGATCGGCCAAACAATGCAGCATATAGATTGACACCTATAAAGAATGAGGAAGTGAAGAAGCAAGTGATTGAATTGTTGGAGAAGGGTTTAATAATAGAATGTTTAAGCGCATATGCAATTCCAGCAGTATTGGCACCTTAGACGACTAGAAATCGGTGAATGTGTACAGACTCAAGAGCTAATAACAAAACCACTATCAAATATAGAATTTCATTGCCAAGGATGGATAATTTGAAGGGTTGTTTAATTGGAATGAGGTACTTCACGAAGATTGATTTGAAGAGTTGCTATCACTAAATCAGAATTAGAGAAGGTGATGAGTGACAAATTGCATTCAAAATGAAAAATGGATTGTATGATTGGCTTGCCATGCCACTCGGATTGTGAAATGCACCTAGTAGATTCATGAGACTCATAAATGAAGTGTTGAAACCTTATTAGGATAAATTTGTCATTGCACATTTAGATGACATTTTGATTTTCCGGCATACAAAAGAACATTTGTTACATTTGAGGTTGGTGCCGCAAAGGTTGGAGGAGAAGTTGTTGGTCAAATTGAAGAATTGTAAATTCATGAAGGAAGAGCTAATTTATTTGAGATTTGTGATTTCACATGATGGATTGAAAATGGACCTTGAAAAGGTAAGAGCAATTGTTGAATGGCCATCACCAAGATGCATGTTTGAAGCTAGAAGCTTTCATGGGTTAGCAAGTTTCTATAGGAAATTTATTAGAAACTTCAGCAATATTTGTGCACCCATTACGGAAACAGTGAAAGGTGAGAAGAAAAAGTAGTGGACTGTTGCAGCGAAAAAAGAGTTTTCAAATATCAACAAGGTATTTCAGGATGATTGTGATGCCGGTGGGACAGCCATAGCAGCAATTTTGAGTTAAGAAGGTAAGCCCATTGCTTACTTTAATGAAAAGTTAAAAGAACGAAAGCGGAAATATTTTGTTAATGATAGAATTTATGCTATGATACAACCTCTCAAGAAGTGGAAGCATTACTTGTTGCCCAAGGAGTTCATGTTGTAAATGGATCATCAAGTATTGCAGTTCATAAATAGCCCAGATAAGTTGAATCAAAAGCACATGAAATAAGTTGAGTTTATTCAAAGTTATCCACTTGTTTTAAAGAAGAGAAGTGGTCAATAAAATAAAATTGCAAATGCTATGAGTAGGACAGTTCTTGTGATGAATGAGATGAGAGTAGAAGTCATTGCGTTTGACTCAATGAAAGAGCCGTGTGAAGAGGATCTAGATTTCTGAAATGCATGGGCAACATTCAAGAATCCAACCAGCATGGATAGTACTCCATGGCTGGAATATTTGTTGCAATATGGTTTGTTGTTCAAAGGACAGCAGTTGTGTATGCCTCAAGGCTCAATGAGGGAGAATTTGTTGAAAAAAAAATCATAGTGGAGACCTAGCTGGTCATTTTGGTGTTAATGAAACATTGATGCAACTCAATGAGAGCTACTATTCACCGCAGATGCATGTAGATGTAAATACATTCGTACGAGGATGTAGAGCTTACCAACAAGCTAAGGGAAAAACTCAAAATTCAGGTTTGTATCAGCTTTTACCAATTCCAAAGGGGCCACAGAAAGAAATGAGCATGGATTTGTTGGTGGGCTATCAAGAACTCAAAGAGGCAACAATTCTATTTTTGTTGTGATAGATTTCAAAATGGCATACTTCATAGCATGTAAGAAGACAAGTGATGCCACACGTTGCAAATTTGTTTTGCAAGGAAGTAGGGAGGTTGCATGGGTTGCCGAGGAGCATTGTATCGGATAGGGATACAAGGTTTATTGGGCACTTTCGGAGGACTTTTTGGACAAAATTGGGCACAAAATTAAATTTTAGTTTAGTATATCATCCTCAAAAGGATGGGCAAACGGAAGTGGTGAATAGAAGTCTTGGTAACTGTTGATGTTTATAGCAGCGAGAGATATTTTTCTCCATCAAATTCAAATAATATTAATGTTAAAATATCTCTGGCCAACTTGCTATTTTATTATTAAAAGTTATATCCTTTGGTGAAGAGAGGCGACCCTTCATGAAGAGACATCTCAATGTGTATATATACAAGGCGTTTTCACTTCATTTGGAAATTTGATTGAAGCAAGAAGAATTTGCACTTCAAGGAGGAGATCGATCACCTATAGCAGATTGACATTTTGCATCAAGTAGATTATTATCAAGGAGAAACCATATTATTTGTATATTTGTGCCTAGGAAAGGCACTACCTTTCATTGCTGTGAATCAGTCTTGTGCTTGGGCCATATTGTAAAGCAGATTTCTGGTCTTATTCCTAAAATATATAAGAGATATTTTGCTGGTTTTTTCTCCCTAAAGGAGGGTTTTCCCAAGATATTTGTTGTGTTCATTGCACTGTGTTGTTGTAATTCTGCTTAATTCATTTTTTATCCTAAAACTAACATGGTATCAGAGCGGGTTTAAGCAAGATCATGATCAGATTTGAGTAAGTAGCGAAGTTATTTACTCATCTTCTCATTCCAAGGGAGTCTATCCAAGACTCGAAAATGGTGAACGGTCTCAAGGTTGAAGATAGACTTGACGGTGCATCAAACTTTACCTCTTGGAAATTCAGAGTCCTTATTGCACTAGAGGAAAATGATCTTCTAGAATTCGTGGAGAATGATTGTGCCCGAACCAACCGATGATGCTGAGAAGACTCAATGGAGGAGGAATGGCACTAAGGCAAGAAAGATCTTGATAGATTCCGTGAAGGATCACCTTGTGCCTATCATATCTAAGTTGAAGACGGCCAAAGCCATGTTCGAGAATCTACAAGACATGTATGAGATTAATAACACCAGCAGAGCTCTTGCATTGAGGCAACAACTTCATCACATCAAAATGGTTAAAGGAGAATCTATCATCTCCTTCTTCATGAAGATCACTGAGTTGAAGGATCAACTATGTGCCATTGGAGATATGATCGAAAATCGAGATCTAGTTATGTTGGCTTTGAATGGCCTTCCTCAATCTTGGGAGCCCTTCATTCAAAGTATAAGTGGAAGATCCAAATTGCCCAAGTTTGATCGCCTTCGTGCGGATTGTATTCAAGAGGAATCTAGGCTAGCGGCAAGAGGAAATGGGCGAAGTTCTATCAATGAAGAGAATCAGGTTCTCGCTGCTCAAACCTCAAAGAGGAAAGGAAGAGAAGGGAGAAAAGGAAATTTCAAGAGGAATAGAAACAAGAAATCAAATGTTGCTCCTGAATCAAAGAAGGATCTCTCCCATATAAAATGCTTCAGATGTGACAAGTATGGTCACTATGCGAGAGATTGTGCAACAAGACCAAAGCAACATGTTGCTACTGCAGATATGGATGATGTCTCTCCTCAAAAGGAATCAAGAGATAATTCAATTGGATTTCTATTTATTTCAACCCTATCAAGCAATGTCCCAACCGATAGCAGCACATGATTGATTGATAGTGGCGCTTCTCGTCACATTTCAAGGTATAGAGAGCATCTTCCAGAATCGGAGGAGAGAGAAACCAACCTTCAAGTAATAATCGGAGATGATGCTTGCTACTCAGTGAAAGGTGTTGGAGCCTCTTCATTTCACTTAGATTCCGGCATCTCTCTTCATTTGAGTGATGTCTTGTTCGTTCCAGGTATCAAGAGGAATCTTGTTATCAATTTCAGCCTTGGAGGACAAAGGATATCAAGTTGCATTTTCTAAAGGAAAAGTTCTAGCTTGGCCAAAGAACTCTAGCATCAAGACAGCCCGAGTGATTGGTGTTCGGCAAGAGAGTCTTTATAGACTTTCTATTCGTCCAATTCAAGCATTAATGCATGATTCCTCTAGTTCGTGTGAGCTATGGCATAGGAGACTTGCTCATCTTCACTTCAGAGCTCTTCCATCCATGGAGAAGATGGTCATTGGCCTTCCGAAGCTGAGTCAAGAGCATGATGATACTTGTAAAGGATGTGCATTGGGTAATAATACTAAGGGTAAGAGAACTAAGTTAGAACCATCTGGCAAGAAAGGAATATTTGTGGGTCACAGTGAATCATCAAAAGCCTACAAGATCTACATTGCAGGACAGAAACAGATAGAGATCAATAGGGATGTCTCTTTTAAAGAAGATGTTGCATTCAAAAGATCTAAAGGTTCATTCATGGAGATAGATAATGAAGACCAGGAGACTCCTCAGGACATGGATGTTGATCATACTCCTGAGATTCGGAGGGATTTTACTAAATCAAAAGATGCTATTGATCCAGTTGAGCCTTTGGAACCTACTGATGGGCCAAGAGATATTGTCATAGGTCGAAAGAGACCTCTACGGGCTAAGAAAATAATGCAGGAGGCAGAAAAGTTTGCAGCTCCTAGAGGCACATTCAGAGAAAGCAAAAGACCACAGAAGTTTCCAGGCTATGTAGCATTAATGAGTCATATCATTGAGTCTGAACCTTCCAATGTTGAGGAAGCATCCAGTCAACAAGTATGGAGAGATGCTATGGCTGAAGAATATCAATCTATCATCAAGAATGATGTTTGGGACATTGTACCAAGACCTGAAGGAAAATCAATTGTATCTTCTAAATGGCTTTTTAAGATCAAGCATGCCGCTAATGGAAGTATTGAAAAGTACAAAGCTAGATTTGTGGCCAGAGGATTCTCTCAAAAAGAGGGAATAAATTATGAAGAAACTTTTGCTCCGGTTGCTAGTTATACATTTATCAAAACTATTATTGCTATTGCAGCAGCTAAGGGATGGAAGCTACATCAAATGGACGTGCAGACAACATTCCTTAATGGTGTAATTGAAGAAGTATACATTGAACAACTTGATGGTTTTTTTTTTCATGGGAAGGGGTCTCATGTTTGTAAATTGAAAAAGGCCTTGTATGGTCTTAAGCAGGCTCCTCGTGCTCGGTATGAGAGGATTGATCGATACTTGATAAGTTTGGGTTTCTCCAAGAATGATGTTGATTCAAATCTTTACTTCAAGATAGTTGATGGTGAGGCCTTAATCTTAGTTCTTTATGTTGATGATTTATTTCTTACTGGAGTAAAATATCTCATTATCAAATGCAAGGAGTTAGCTTCTGAATTTGAGATGAAGGATCTAGGTTTTATGCATTACTTTCTAGGATTGGAAGTGTGGCAGAGACCCAATGAGATTATTTTGAGTCAAGGAAAATACACCATAGACATCTTGAAGAGATTTGGGATGATCGAATGTAAATCCATGTCTAGTCCGATGGAAACTAATTTGAAGAAGTTAAGTGAGTCTGCAGCTAGTTCAGGTCTGGTAGATCCTACTATGTACAAGGAGCTGATTGAATCATTGATGTATCTAGTCAATACTAGACCATATATTTGCTATGCAATGAGTGCTCTCAGCCAGTTCATGTGTGAACCTAGGCAGATTCATCTAATTGCAGCTAAGCATATCTTGAGATACTTTCATGGCACAGTTGGATATGGCTTGAGATATACTTCCAGTATAGATCTAAATTTGCAAGGTTATTTTAATTTTGATTGGGCGAGGAGTGTAGCTGATCGGAAAAGCACCTCTAGATGTTGCTTTAGCTTGGGGTCTGAAATGATTTCTTGGTGTAGCAAGAAGCAGTCTTCAGTGGCACTAAGCACTACAGAGGCAAAATATATTGCAGCATGTGTTGCAGCTCGAGAAGCAGTGTGGCTTCGAAAGCTCCTTGTAGGATTGCTTGGAAAATCATTGGAGCCAACCATTATTCATTGTGACAATCAAAGCTGTGTGAAGCTATCTATCAATCCAGTGTTTCATGACAGAACAAAACATGTTGAGATCAAATATAATTACATCAGAGATATGGTATTGAGGAAAGCTATTCAGTTAAGATACATTTGCACTAATGAGCAGATGGCTGATATTCTCACCAAACCTCTCTCCAGAGTGAAGTTTGTACATTTTCAAGACAAGCTTGGAGTTGTGGAGAATGAAGCCCTCGCTGAGACGAAGACTCAGCATCAGTAATCTCTCGTAACTTGAGATAATGCATTTTTCTCTGTGACGGAGAAATTTGAGGTGAAAGCCCTTGTTCCACCCTCTGGGAGTAGCCATGGTGGATGTCATGTTGAGTGACTCAATTACACCATCACGTCGAGAGACTCCGTGATGATTTCCTTGTACTTGTGTCTATCCATCCTCTGGGAGCAACCATGGTGGACGTCATGATGAGATTACGACATCACGTTGAGTGACTCCGTGATGGGCACTTGTGCACATGTTCTTTCCATACATGGGAGTAGCCATGATGGACGATATCACGTTGTGAACTCTTGTACATCTCTGAGACGAGGATTATTGGAAAAATACCTCCCTAGCTAAGAGGGAGTGTTGATGTTTATAGCAGCGGGAAATATTTTTCTCCATCAAATTCACATAGTATTTATGTTAAAATATCTCTGGCCGACTTGCTATTTTATTATTAAAAGTCATATCTTTTGGTGAAAAGAGGCGACCCTTTACGAAGAAACATCTCAATGTGTATATATACAAGGCGTTTTCACTTCATTTGGAAATCTGATTGAAGCAAGAAGAATTTGCACTTCAAGGAGGAGATCGATCCTCGCAGATTGACATTTTGCATCAAGTAAATTATTATCAAGGAGAGACCATATTATTTGTATATTCGTGCCTAGGAAAGGCACTACCTTTCATTACTATAATCAGTCTTGTGCTTGGGCCATATTGTAAAGCAGATTTCTGCTCTTATTCCTAAAATATATAAGAGATATATTTTGCTGGGTTTTTCTCCCTAAAGGAGGGTTTTTCCAAGGTATCTGTTGTGTTCATTGCTCTATGTTGTTATAATTCTGCTTAATTCATTTCTGATCCTAAAACTAACGGTAACTTATTGAGATTACCGGTGAAAGGAAAGCCAAAACAATGGGGTATGACATTGGCACAAGTTGAGTTTGTGTACAACAATTCAATGTACAAAAGCACAACAATGAGTCCTTTTTGAATGGAATATGGTTGCATCCATAGAGGCGTGTGTGAGTTGAGAAGCATGTAATGTCCCCTCTTAGCCTCTGATGCATTTTTGCGTCCTTTAGCCTATCCTTGAGTTTCCATAGGCTAGATGGCGTTGGTAAGGGGATTCAGTTGATCTTGGATGATTATTTTGGTGGTGTTTCTACCTTGAAGGTTAATACTAAGGTTATATTATTTTAATTTAATCTTTTATTTCTGAAAAGGTGATATTAAAAAGTAACTTTCTAATTTTAAGTTTAGGATAAAAGGGGGCCGCTTTTTGTACCTTAGTGCCTAATGTGATGATTTTAAGTTGTTTTTAAAAAGTTTAAAAGTGTTTTTATTGGCCAATTAGAAAAGGGACGCCTAAGTTAGGGTTTTGCCCTAACTCATTATTGAAGATTATTAAACACTTTTTGGAGGCTCATTATGAAGGGTTGTTGATGTGTTATCTTGGGGAGATACTACTGGAATTATAACAAGAGGTCTGAAGTGAGTTGAGGACGAAAACCCTCGGCCATTATTGCTGGTTTCGGTAGTGAAAGACCTACCCTAGCTAGTGGAGTGGCTTCACACGGAGGTCACCGTTAGGGCATCAAAGTTGCAGATTTACAGAGTAATAATGAAGATATTCAAGTATTTTTGATAGGGTATCACTTGGCTTTGGCTTGCAAGCATTGGCAAGTATTTTTGGGAGTGTTTGGAAGGAATAAGTTGCAGATTTTGGAGTTTTCTGAGTTATGGCAGCCATGATCTGATTCTAAAGATTCACTCATAACTTCATATCAGCTAAAGATATTTTTGTGGGTATTGATTTAAAACTTTCATAAGGCTGTGGCAATCATTTCAAGCACACATTTGCAAGGTTTAAGGTTGGCATTTATTTTCTAAGGCAAAATCGCCTTAGGAAGGGGCGGCTCACCTTTGGAGGAGTTTTGGCATACTACATCAGCATTTTGGGACTCAAAACGAAGTTGAGACATCTCCAAGCAAGGGCGCTTCATGTTTGGTCAGTTTCATGCATTGTAAACAGGTCTGAAAATACATTGTGATTCTGAAGATTATTCAATAGAAAATTCTAAAAATGGTTGTCATTAAAAATCAGTCTTTGTATGCTCAAAAAATTGCTATTATGTGATTTATATGTTTGATTATTTGCTTGCAATTACTGTTCATTGTTTGGCAAGGGTTTCTATGTATTGTTGCTGTTGAAAACATCAATATTCAGACTTAAAACATCAATATTCAGACTTAAGATAGGGTTTTCAGACTCAGAAATTTGTGATCAGCAAACAGTCATTTCAAAAAAACAAAAATCATTTTGGGGTTGGTTATTACAAAGCATAGCAAATATGAAAATAAGTGTTGAAACGAAAAAATATGTAGTGTGTATGTATAATGTGCATAGGGAAGTGAAGAGAAGGTTGGAAGTGAGTAGCATGAAGTACCCGCAATATGTTGATCAGATAAGAAGAGAGCGAGAATTTCAAGTAGATGAATCGGTTTGGTGTATTTGTATAAAGAGAGGTTTCCCTAAATGAACATATGACAATCTCAAATAAAATAAAATAAAATTGCACTTGCAGAGTTTTGAAGAAATTTTCAGGGAATGCATATGAGATAGATCTATCAGATGGGGTTGACATACCGCCTATCTTCAATGTAGTGGATTTGTACCCTTACTATGAGGGACAAGGAAGTGATGAAGGGTCAAGTTCAGATTCTTCAAGGAAAGAAGTTAAACAATATTGGATACACGGATCAGCAAGAAGACAAGAGGTAGTGAGTACAAGGAGTATCTTATTAAGTGGAAGAACAAAGCAGCTGAAGATGCGACTTGGATAAGTGCATCCAATGTTGCCAAGTATGGAAAAACAATTGAAAAACTCAAGGAAGGTTCACGACCTCATGGACAGTTTCATGTACCCTGGGTGTCCGATACAGAGGCATCCAAGTTTACAAACAATTTGGCATCAACCAAAAACATGGTTTGGGTTCTTGTGCACGTGCATTTGTGTGACTTGTTAGCCATAAAAACAACGTTGCGGGCGTGGAAAAAGATCGACAAAATCTCAAGAGTGCTGTCAAGAGTTCAGCTAGTCACAAAATTGATGAAGAGGCGGTTTCAATCATTTCCCAGAGGTCAAATGACCCCTTTTTAGGACAGTGACAAAACCGCTGCTCTACATTAACCAACAGTTACATAACCACCAATCTGTAGTATCTTGCAGTTTCGCGTGCATGGAAGGCACGGGTAGAGCTACAAAACATGACGTGTGGACCATTTTCCAAGACAAAGGGAGCTCTAAGAGGCTTACAAGATGTCAAAGTTACGCAATCAAGATTCAGATTAGTTTTGGAACAAGAATTGGGAGTCAATTAGAAAGAAAAGTTGTTGGAGAGAAGAGAGTTCCAATTCCAAGAGAGCAGAGCTGAGAAAGAACTGAGAGTTTAGCTCAGAGAGAAAGAGAAGCAGAGCCAAGAGCCTGCAAGTGTAATGTATGTTCATTAAAAGCCAGTCTATGAGACTAAGTGTAATGTCTTCTTCATAGTTAGTAGGGGGGAGGGTGTGTGTGTGTGTGAGTGAATCTCTGTAATATTGTATGATTCTTCAATAAAGAGAGTGCTTTGGTCTCCATTCCAAGTTCTTGTGTCTGTGTGTATCCCCATATAGAGAGTTAGTGTAAGTCCCAGCTGGGGAGTAAGGCATTCATTTGGCCCCTCATTTCTGTCTGCATATATAGATCATAGACTGTGATCCGAAACATCGATGTTAATCCTTCTTTTACATGGGGTTACCCAGACCTAGAAAAAGAACAAAACCAAAAATAGGATATCATTCAAACCTTTCCATTTTTCATGGAAAAGGATTAAATAATGCTTACAAGATTCCAAATGTTAACAATTAACAAAAATAGCTGAAAATAAAAAAGAAATGTCTCCATTAAAAAGCTTACCAAAGGCATCAAGTGAAGCAAGAAGTATTTCCGCAGGCAGAAGGCTTAAGAACTTTTTACCAGCCTTTGAATTTACTGCAGATTGTGTTACAAACCCTGCTAGTTTCACGACTCCAGACAAAACACCCACCGCCACCTTCTCTGACATTCTTGAAACCCGTTTCGCCCTACACCCAATAAACACGTATTAGTATTTTAGTTCAAGCCTTACAAATCACTAGAAAAAATCATATCAAGCTGGAATCTAAACGAATCTTACTGAAAAACAGCATTAGAAAAAGATCTTGTGATTAAAAAGGCGATATAATATCCAAGACAGATTCAATGGAAAAGAAAAAAAACCCTGACTGATATGTCTCTTTAACCTGTACTTCAAGGAAGTTTATTTGGCTAGAAACCAAACCAAAATAAGAAACATGGCTCAGATTGACCATTAATAGTAACAAAATAAGGCACGGCCCAGGTGAGCAAATTGCCTGAAAAATGACAACTGCACTCAAGGCAACCAAAATCTTTATTTCACCTTTACACACAAACCTGCATAGAAAACAAATGCACAACCTATAACTCTTTATATGAGATGAAACAAAAAAATAAGTATATAAGTCGCATGCCTTGTGCAGATCCATAACCCATAATTAAGCAATCTTGTATGACGTGAGAACTTCCTTGTATAGCAAACATATAATAGCAGAAACACCGTTCTGCAAAACATTATAATCCTGGTGATGGATAGTACAGTAACGCAGACCAAAGTTTGATGTGATCAAACACATAAAACATAAAACTTGACAAACAAGCGGACCTTATGATTAATGTTGCCATAGAGCAGAGCAACCAAAGACCTCCATGAATGAGTGTAACAAAAAAGAATGTGCAGCACTAGTACCTTCTTATCCTTCTCATCGCTTTGGGAGTAACCTCGGTAGGGTTGTGAGTGGGGTGAAGCCTCGACGTCAAGAATTCATTTCCCCGTCTTAATTGATCAACAGTGACATCTCCGCACCACAAAATCCCCCTAACAATCTGCCCCGAACCTAGAGCAATACCCCGTGCAACACCTCCACTATAGTCCTCCACATTGGGTGCCACCGTTGTCCAAAACGCCGCAGATCTCTCCGAGCGAAGATCAGAAGGGCCACTTTCATTATCCCCTAAAACACCCAAACTATCGCAAACCTTCTGCACTGAAAAACAGGTGTACTGCTCCAGGTGTTTATCCAGTTCTTGCAGAGCACGCTCCTGACCCGGGCCTGCAAATGTCAATCCATAGTTGAGTATATTCTCCGCCATATCAATTGATGGAGGGTTATCATCATCGCTGTCGTATGCTTCTTTGAACAGGCGAAGGGAAAAGAAATAATGGCAGTCGTCAAGTCTGACGGCGGCTTCATCCTTGGCCAATGGCCACTGGATTTGATCCTCCACCCTCGCAAACACTGCAATGGCGTTGCCCCCCTGAACTAATCTGACTAGCATGAACTCCCCATTTGCCAACTCCACGGTCTCCTCCCTATCAATTAAATGGACAACACCTCCTGGAATTTTGATTAGAATTTCCTCCGTGGGCGCACTACACTCGGAGTATTCAGTTTGTATATCTGGGTAAAGGTTGTGCTTTGTGGGCTGTGAAAGCACAGGGTCTGTATCGATCACAATTGGATAAAGGCTCTTTGAAGACTCTAATTGCTGGTGATTGTTTAGAGGCATGGAACAATCGTTGCCTGGAGATTCTTTGGATGATGCCATGGGAGAAATCAGACTTGTCTCTCTTCGTCGCCAGGCCGTATGTGCCTCCACGGACGAAGCGTATTTAAAAAGAGGAAATGGAAATTGTCGCGTTAAGAGCGCGTACAAGATTTAGCTTCAGAGTCGGGACACGAGAGTGATTCTGACTACGCGTTGCCCCAAACGTGCTACGTATGCCATATATATATATATAGATTTTAATAACGTCTACAAGAGTTAGAAGAGTTTTTAATAAAATAAGATTATTGTATAGAAGTTTTGTTACATAATTAGTTATGTGGATTCTTCCACTCTTTAATTTGTCTATTCATTTTTCAAATTTGTTAATATAAAAATTAAATAGAGTTGAAAATAAAAGACATCTTTGTTTAATCTTTATATTGTTATTAAAAAAAATTGATAAACTTATGTGTAATTTGATTTTAGCTTTAACATGCTCATATAACTGATGAATTGTTGCTTATACTTTTTTGGATCTTTGAGTTCATCCATCCAACTCCATAATTTATCTCTAGGAACTATGTCAAAAGTTTCCTTGAAATCAACGAAGCAACAAAAGACTTACCTTTGTTTTCATATTTCAATTTCATTTTATGACTTATAAATATTTAATCTGTTGATTAATATGGTTATTATTTTATTATTATTGTCTTGATTTGAACATTTTAACATATATTGGTATGGGACAGTGATATTGTTGATTAATATATATGATGTATAAGTTTTATTTTATTATTCTGAACATTGAGGATGAATAATTGTTAGTATTGCATCATTGGTTGATATATATGATGACTCAAACTAACTATCTACTTGTTGCGAAGTGGATGCAAGATTAATCTTGTCCTCAAATCTTGACAAAGGAGAGCATCATTGAAGAGGATAAGCTAGATGGGATGAATAGTTGATGACAAAGGAAAATAATAGTGACCCTACACATACACACATTAGATATAAAAATACCATATGCATAACATGTTTTTAATTGCAGTGCATAGTTAAGAAAATATTGTTGTGATTATATTTCTATGTGGATTTAGTTATTGATATGCATTAAATTCATTTACTTTAATTATCTTGATTTTTGAAAATAAATCAGGGAAATAGATATTTTAATTACTATTTTTGAAGATACTGTTATCTTTCAATTAAAAGTAAGAATAAGCTTATATATCTATTAAATAAATAAATAAATACCTTTTTTACTTTCTAAAAGCTTGAATTATTCTAAAGTTCTAACCGTAAGTAAAAACAAACTAAGCTTAGCCTTGCATAAAATTGTATTGAAAGATAAATGTAGATATCTTTATTTAATATTGATCAACTTATCTATTATTTTAGATAACTTGAGTTAAATGATATAATATTTCTTCTTGAATAAATTAAGAGGTTTAATATTAATTGAGAAAGTTAAATTAATAAAAATAAAAATTAAAGATAATATTGCATGGAAGTTAAAAAGGAGAAAGATGTCATGCATGAAGGAGAAAACTAAAAGATGAATAACATGTAAAAGAGAAGAGTGCAGCGATTGAGAGAGGGTTAATTCTATAAATCAAGCTGTTGGATATTAGAAAAATGACACAGAGAGAGACACAGAGAAGAAGAAGAAAAAAAGTGCAGAAAGCCAAAATTGAAGAGAGAGGTAGATTATTCATCCAGGGGTCTTCATCGACAAAGATTGGAGGTTGGTTTTGTATTATTATTTTTGAAAATAGTATAAAGTACAAACTTTAAGAAGTCGTTGAGATATATATATATTACTTCGCTAAGTTTTTAATATTAAATCACTGTGTTTTTAAAAACAAGTTGCTATAAATATTTTAGTTAATTGTTAAGTCTTTATATAAATCGTAGAAGTTATGATATAGATCCAAAACGAAGACAAAACCAAGTCTCACATGGTATGGTTGATTTTAAGCCTACATCCCACTGTAAAGAGCAACATCCCATTTTATAGCTTCTCATTAGCTGAGTAAATCAAGCATATATATATAATGTTACGATTCAATTTACATTGCCTATGACGTGATAACACTTACTTTATCTCAGTTTTACAGAGATTCAAACGGATTTTATTAAAATAGATCACAAGCTACCTTACAAACATTTTGAATTGCATGATTTTAAGTAATAAAATAGAAGTCACATGTCATAAACTTACCACACGCACCATGGGGGCCAAGATATGCTTATTTTTGAAATCGATTGCCTCTATTTTCAAGGATCGAATGCTCAAGTATTTCAATATTGTGCCCTTGTTGATCCCTAAATACGAGGTTTTGTGGCTTTGATTTAATATAGTGGCATAGGAAATTCAAATTTAATACTATGAATAATGTTTTAATTAAAATGCGTAGCGATATAAAGGATGTTAAGTATTTGTTTCAAATGCTTTTATATAAATGCGTTGCATAAATAGTTGAGCCATACATTTAAATTACTGAGCCTTATATATGTTTTGCATCAGTGAATTTAATTAAAAATGCTTAAGTCCATTATAAAATCATTGTAGTCTATTAAGAAATAGTTGAAGTCCGTTATAAAAATCATTGAAGTATATTAATAAGTAGCTACAATATTTATTGAAAAATGTAGGGATAATATTTTATATAGCACTAAATGTATATATGGAGCACTGTGTATATAATTGATCGATGAGTCAAATTTAATAAAGTTGTGTAATAGTGATCCGTAAACTCCACTAATAAACTCTAAGTGAAATTTTAAAAATATGGATTCTGAATTTCTCAACTTACAAGATGTTGGAATGATTAAAAACTGATGAAAATCTGATCCAAATCAAATTTCAAAACTGAAATAAAGGTGAATTGATAAATCACATCAGTTATCCATTGAAACTGTCAGATTTTTCAAATTCTCGATTTTATCTAATTTCTCGTAAATGATCAATTCATTAAATTTTGCATTCTGATTAAAAATCTGAATTTATAATCTGAATAATAACTGAAACCTAAAATGCAAAAATGAATTCTAAGATCAAAACACATAAATTGTTTACGGGGTTCGGAAATCCTACATCCCCGGGTTCGTATCGAACCGATCCATTAATGTTGCTAAAATTTGCAAGCTAAAATAATACTTACAAACAACAAAAGATCATATCTCTCTGCAAAAATAGTGTTTCAGACCTTCGAAAGACCTTGGCTGACTCAGTACGTCCTTCACCTTCCTGAATCACACGCAGAGGCTTCTCCAAATCAAAATTGGCAACTTTTATAGCTCAAAATGGCATCACCAATTCTCCAAAATGGCAAATGAATATATTGCACAGAGCATATCAAAAATTTAAACAAGTTTGTAGTTTACTCCGAGCTTTGATTCAGCCTCTAAGGGATCCAAAATGATCAAATACTATAAGCGAGTCTATAATCTCCCATACACAGTCGGCCAAAAGCTTGCCTTTAAATTACAAATTCGTGTCTTAAATAGCACTTTGACCCCCGCATCTCAAGCGGTCAAAGCCTATCCCTTTTGGATGGTAGGTCATGAGTTCAAAATTGCCACCCTCCTTTTTAGGCGCTTGGGCATGCGTTTGAAAACATCTCCCTTCTTTTTGGGCGCACTAAAGTATCTCTTTATCCCACATTTGTTGGGAATAACAATTTACATGCTTTAAATAGGTATGTGCCTCCTTGGAATGTGTCAACGTCCTCTTTTGAAGGAGACTTAGGTTCTTAGATAAGCCTATACTTAGGTTACCGTTGGAGAATGTGCCAAACATACGTCGTTGGACTTGGTCTTTCCTTCGAACTCGCCACCTTGCTCAACGAGCTTATCTCACGCTTGACTCCACATGGCATGTTGATGACGTGACATGTCATCGAACCAATTTTTTTACAAACCTTATCATTTTCCAAGTGTCAACCTCTGACAGGTCCAAATGTCGAAACAACCTCGAAACACGTGCCATATGTCGTAAGAGACATTTTTTGACCAATCTCAAACGGCCATAACAGGAGCTCTTGAACTCAGATTTACGTTCTAAAAAATGGGTCAAAAAGCTCTCAACGAGCTCTACAATGTGCCACCACTGAAACTCTGAATTGGAACCATTATCAGAACCAAATTTCAAGCTTTGACTTGGTATGTCTATTCTCACGTTTATCATATTCTGCATGGCAGATGGATCACGAGCTATGTGGCTCGGTAAAGTGGTCGATTTCTCCCATGTGGCTGAGGCATGATATTACCAAACAATTATCCCTCTTCATGTGGGATTTCTACAGACTTGCAATTCCAAATCTATGGACTTGTGATTTCAAATCTACGGACTCGTGATTTCAAATCTACGGACTCCTAATTTCTGATCACACCTCCCCAATGGAGGGCTTTTGGTCTCCAAAAGTCTAATATCCCCTAAAATTGCAAATTGGTCTACTACATCCATGAAAATAGAACCCAATCATAGCAAGACGTATAAACAATTGCATTAAAATGATTCACAATCAAACTGTAAAAATGCCTAATCAAAAGGCATGAGTAAGTGAATCTGCAACTGCCAAAGTGATTACAACATACCAAAATTGCCTACCCAAATGTCACATCCTGTAAAGCGGTGAATTGTCAAAAACTAAAACAACTCCCAATGTAACTACAAGACAAGTTTATAATGTCGACAACATACAATAAATGTTGTGGACATGTTGCAATATAATGCCCTAGTATGAGACTTATATGTTAAGCAAATGCAAACAACCAAAAGTGTATGCTACCTAACATCTAAACATGCCCATAGGGTCTTAACAATGCATCTATACATCCATGTGCCAAAAATAGATACATTCAAAATAGCAATCAAATAAGTGTTGTAAGGAATTAACTCAACCTACAACATGCATTCTGTTATTATCTCCAACTGATCAAATGAGTTCAAGTCCTCTAGACAACTCACACAACATATATAGGAGATTCAAAACTTAGAGTTATCAAAAAGTGATAATTGAAAATTTTCATATGATAAACCTGTCTTGAAGTGTTCCCACCAACTCTAATCTACATCTATCAAAGCTTGTTCCTTCCCTTAGGTGAATTCATAATCATGCTTTGCAAAAAGAATGTAGTGATAATCCACTTAACCATTTCTTTCTTCCTAGTGAAATTGATTGTCTTAGTCGATTCCTTAGCATCATTATGGATTGATTTAACTTCATTGACCTTATTAATAGGTTAATAAATCATCTTAGTTTTACCATTTCTAGAATGAGAAGATGATTGAAGTTTAAAACAATGATCAATGCGATGTCCACTCATATGGCAATGAGTGCAAACAACCTTCTTAGGTGAGGTCTCCCTTTTACCTCTTCTTGCTTTGCCATGATAAGAATGGTTCTTAACACCTACAATCTGCTTAAGCAAAGCATGTCTCTTCCAACAAAATGCAACACTGTGGTTATGCATCCCACAAAAAGTGCATGGAAATGATTGCATTATCTTCTAAATGTTAAATCCAAATTTCTTAAACATAAAAAGTGGATCAGAAGATTTAGTGCTAACTCTAGTGTAGGAACTAGGAGGTGGAATCTCAATACCTCTTCTACCTTCTTTCTTACACCGTACGTGCTCTACTAGTGGCCTCGGTCCTTTGTTATTAGAAGATTGTCTTCCTTTAGCCATGGAGGAAGTTTCTCCAATTTCCACCTGCTCACTAGTGTAACCCAAACCTGCATGAAGAGACCTACGCTCTACTTATATTAGGTTAGTAATTCCTTGGCCATCTCGACCAAGACCTCTTCCATTAAAGCCCATTTTCATCAAGAATTCGGATACTATGCCCTTAATGTATCTTTCAAAATCACTAAAAACAATATTACTAGAATCTGAATCTGAAATGGTAGAAGAAGATGAAGATTCCTGTGGTGAAAAACTTACACTGCACTCAGTCATAGTCTCTACATCTGAAGTTGAAGGCTTTACCTTTTCACACTCACCACATTGAAATCTAATCAAGAGCTCATCCTTAGATTCAAGCTCTGATTTCAAACTTGCAATCTCCTCATCCAAGGAGTACAATCGAGCTCGTAGAAAAGCATTCTCATCCTGAATCTGAGTGTTGATGGCTTCAAGCTCTTCCATCTTGGCTTTGTGTGAAAATTTGCCCATGTTTTCCTATAGACACACTGATTCCACAACTGCACACTGCAATCTAATCAAGTGATATTGAAAACCAATAAACTGAAAGCAACTGTCAAAACTCAATCAAAAGCTAACCCAATTTTCTAACTGCTCTGATACCAACTTGATCCGTAAACTCCACTGATAAACTCTAAGTGAAATTTTAAAAATATGGATTCTAAATTTCTCAACTTATAAGATGTTGGAATGATTAAAAACTGATGAAAATCGATCCAAATCAAATTTCAAAACTGAAATAAAGGTGAATTGATAAATCACATCAGTTATCCATTGAAACCATCAGATTTTTCAAATTCTTGATTTTATCCAATTTCTTGTAAATGATCAATTCATTAAATTTTGCATTTTGATTAAAAATCTAAATAATAACTAAAAACTGAAATGTAAAAATGAATTCTAAGATCAAAACATAGAAATTGTTTACGGGGTTTGGAAATCTTACGTCCTCGGGTTCGTATCGAACTGATCCATTAATGTTTCTAAAATTTGCAAGCTAAAATAATACTTACAAATAACAAAATATCATATCTCTCTAAAAAAATAGTGTTTTAGACCTTCGAAAGACCTTGGCTAACTCAGCACGTCCTTTACCTTCCTGAATCACACGCAGAGGCTTCTCTAAATCACTATTGGAAACTTATATAGCTCAAAATGGAATCACCAATTCTCTAAAATATGCAAATAAATATACTACATAGAGCATATCTAAATTCTAAACAAGTTTGTAGTTTACTCCGAGCTTTGATTCGGCCTCTAAGGGCTCTAAAATGACCAAATACTATAAGCAGGTCTATAATCTCCCATACACAGTCAACCAGAAGCTTGCCTTTAAATACAAATTTGTGCCTTAAATATCACTTCGACCCTTGCAGCTCAAGTGGTCAAAGCCTATCCCTTTTGGATGGCAGGTCATGAGTTCAAAACCGCTGCCCTCCTTTTTAGGCGCTTGGGCATGCGTTTGAAAACTTCTCCCTTCTTTTTGGGCACGCTAAAGTGTCTCTTTATCCCACATTTGTTGGGAATAACAGTTTACATGCTTTAAATAGGTATGCGCCTCCTTGTAATGTGTCAACTTCCTCTTTTGAAGGAGACTTAGGTGCTTATCTAAGCCTATACTTAGGTTGCCATTGGAGAATGTGCCAAACATGCGTCGTTGGACTTGGTCTTTCCTTCGAACTTGCCACCTTGCTCAATGAGCTTATCTCATGCTTGACTCCATGTGGCATGTTGATGACGTGACATGTCATCGAACCAATTCTTTTTCAAACCTTAACATTTTCCAAGTGTCGACCTTCGATAGGTCCAAATGTCGAAACAACCTCGAAACACGTGTCATATGTCGCAAGAGACATTTTTTGACCAATCTTCAAATGGCCATAACAGGAGCTCCCGAACTCGGATTAACATTCCAAAAAATGCGTTGGAAAGCTCTCAATGAGATATATAGTGTACCACCACTGAAACTATGAATTCAAACCATTATCAAAACCAAATTTCAAGCTTTGACTTGGCATGTCTATTCTCACATTTATCATATTCTGGGACGTGGCAGATGGATCACGAGCTATGTGGCTCAGTAAAGTGGTTGGTTTCTCCCATGTGGCTGGGGCATGATATTACCAAACAATTATCCCTCTTCATGTGGGATTTCTACGGACTTGCAATTCCAAATCTACGGACTTGTGATTTCAAATCTACGGACTCGTGATTTCAAATCTATGGACTCTCAATTTCTGATCAAATAGATATTAAAACACTTATTGTAAATTAAAGTGCTAAGGTATATTATTTAGACACTAAGTCTCTTCGAAGTCTTTCAATTGAAGAGGCTAAGTCATTAATTTCAGATCGCTCTATATATAAAAGACAAAATGTTAAGTTTGTTAAATGAAATCATCTAGTCATTGTTTGGAATACCAAGTCACCCAAATAAGATGCAGTAAATATAAAAAGACTATTGAGTATATATACTTCAAGTTGTGTATATATTGTCATGTTAGGCATGCATTTTACTATGGATGTGTATTTAAAATTAAAACTGTGTCTTTTATTTGAATGTTGAGTTTAAAATAAAAATACATAACGTTAAGTTAGTGTTGAGATGTAACATTAAAAGGCAGGTCATTTAAATATAGCGTTGAATATTTAATAGAATACTTAGTATAAATGCAAGTTTATAACATATAGCATTGAGTATACAAATTATAACACTAGGTTATATTAAATATTAGTCTGAGTTAATAAATTATAATGTTAAGTCAACAAAATGCAATGCTAAGTTATTTAAAAGGCTAAGTCATTTTTAAAGAACGTGTTTCAAAAAGAAATGGTAGCCGTATGAAGGAAACCAATTTTCCTCTTTAATGCAAGATCGAATGTTCGGTGGAACTTTAATTTTGCCTTAGATTTTTGAGTTGTGTTACCAACTCGAGTTACATTTTAATCAATGAACATGATTATTATGAAAAGAAAGAGATTAATAATCTTGTAAAATTAACAAATAGAAAAATATTATTTATTTGGGTATTGTTGACACAGTGGATTGCACCCTATGAAGGGAGGCTCAGCTCTCTTTATCCACGTGACATAATGGAGACATCTCTTTTGTTGTGGGTGGCAAATGTGAAAGATTAATCTCTAGATTAGGGGCTAGTTCCCCTTGATGCACCTTGAGGCCCTGGATTTCTTACTACTAAAAATGGGGGGGATAAAAAGGGAGAGAAATATTGAAATCTGAACCTAAACTAAAGCGGTGATGCACCAAAATGGTTATTCTACTAAGCTTTGACATACACTTTACACCAAGAACAAGATAATATACACTTCATTTGACATGAGAAACTCTTGTGATTCAGTGTTTCAAAAGGGGGTCCTATGGAGATACAAGGAGGAAGAACTACCAGAGGTGTTCTAAGACACACTATGGTAGCATGTTCACATGTGCTTATACTTTGTTGTGGACACTTCTTGCTAACCTAAAAAAGAACTCACAATACACTAGACATGCTGGAATCATTCTGTGAAAGCATGAAAGAAAATGACTTAACACAAGACAAAACCATAGACATATGCAAAAGTGCAAACTCAAATGGAGGTAAAAATGTTGTCTTGACTCAAGGTAAATTCCTGTAAGGCTTTGCCATACAAGCTAAGAGATCTTCTTCTCAAAATGAGAAGTTACAATTATATAGAGCAAGATGATTTCAATAGAACAAGGAAATGAGACCCATGCTAAAGTCAAACACTTCTGAGACAAGAGACCATGTTGATGTCGTATTCTTTAAACTACGTATGGGAAAACCATGCTATAGATGTCCAAGCCATTGCCCTTACAGTCCTTGGGCTATAAAAGCATGGGGAACCCATTCCCATCAATTGACAAAGTCATTCCAAGCTACTGTGACTAACTGAGCCCTCTTTAATGTTTGGATGTAACTGGTTGTGCATTAATGGCTTGGCATGAAAACATGGGCTATGACTCTCTATAGTTCAAAAACCAATCTATTTTATTGGTTTTTAGTAGATATATTCTACCTAAACATATTAACTCCCTTGGTTGAGTTGTATATGTCACTTGTCTTGGTCTGAGTGGTCTCTGATTATGCCCTTTGACTTCATCAGTTACTGGAACTATTTTGCATTTTTGTCATTTTCTATTCTTTACTTTGCCCATGTTTTATCTCTTACTTGTCTTCTCCTTTTACACTCTTGCAGGCTTTTCCTTTTGTCCTTTGGACATTTTATCCAAAGGATTTCCTTTTGTTTGCTCACCCTTTGTATTGTGGCCTTCTCTTTGTCTGCCTCGAGTGTAAGCGTTTTTGCAACATTTATTTCCTTCAGACATTTTGTTCGAAGGAAATCATCCTTTGGATCTTCCTTTGCCTTCATTTCTTTGCCTAGCTTCGTCAACTTTTGGGCTTTTGTTCGAGTGATTTCCTTCAGACAAAAATTTCAAAGGAATTCCATCAGAATTTTATTTGAAAGAAATTCTCTATGTGTCTTTCTTTTGCCTTCAAGCTTCGACGTCTCTTTCCTTCAGACAAAATATTTGAAGGAATTGCTTCAGACATTTTAGCTGAAGGAAATTCTCTCTTGGCATTGGCTTTTCCTGAAGAGCAAATGCCCTTCAACTTTTTATCTTTGTCCCTTGCTTCCTCTTAGTGCCCTCTACAAGGGCCATCTGAGCTTTGAAGATACCCTTTGAGCTTTTGAAGAAGGTCCACTTCATCGCTTGAGTGCCCTTCGAAGAAAATTTGTGCCTTTGGCAAGCTGCATAGACCAAATTGGGTCCTTCACTTGCTTTTACTTATAAAATCCAACAATTAATACACCTATAAAAACCTGAATTGCACTAGATAGACCATTTCAGACTTCTCATGAGCTCTTACTTTGAGTTTTACATCAACTTCAACTCATAGAACAAACAAGTAAAGACACTTGGAAAACCCAATTTGGCCTACCAAGACCAAATCGGGTTTTGCAAGTGTCTTTACTTATAAACCTTTATAAATAAAGACATTTGCAAAGTTTGAATTACATCGTAAGGACCAAATCGGGTTTATCAAGTAACTTGACTTATGAAAATTTCACAAGTAAAGTCATTTGAAAAACTTGATTTGGTCTTAGAAGACGAAATCGGGTTTTGCAAGTGACTTAACTTATAAACTTTTCATATGTAAAGTGGCTTGTAAAACTCAAAATACACAACTATAGGTGAAGTAACTACTCTTGACAAACTTGAAATGTACTTGGCTAAGCGAAATGACAAAACACTTAGCTTTTTCATGAAACAGGTCTAACAGGGGGTATTTTGCACAAGGTAGTTGAGGGATGGCTTAGCCAAATAATGGATGTGAAAGACTCTTTGCAAATAAAAATGAAGGATGCCCAATTTTAGCCTATAGGACCAAAAATTGATCAACACATTTGGTGACTCACATGAGAAGCATGCATGTTATGCTTGAGAAGACTGGTAGCCTCAAAGTCCATTGGGCATGGAGCCAGGATGCAACTTGAAAAAGTTAGCAATAGCCTTTTAAAGACCTATGAAACAATAAAGCTTTACCTCAAGCAACAAGGAAAAATAACACACAACAAGGCTAAAAACACTACACTTGTGTAAACAACACTTAGGGAAAAGAAAGACAACTAAAAGCAAACTACTATGTATAGCTAACTATATATATTTGCCTCCCTCTTAGATCAAAGGGAAAATTTCTCAAGTCTCCTTTATGGAAAGAAAACTTATGGTGCGAGACAAGTGATTGAATGGAATGGAGACTTTGTGACTTGCCCTTCTTGCCTGCCACCTTAATTGGCTTGTATCCAAGTGAATCAGGGTCAAACATGTCTCCAACATATATGTATTTACTTTTCTCTTTGGAGATTGCCTCATCATGGCCCTTCGTGCTAATATATCTCACCAAGAAATCAATGGCTACTAGCTCATCACCATAGAGCTCATTTAGCTCATACCCCCCTTGATATGCATCATGGATTGACTTGTCTCCTTTTACTTCATTGAGGAGCCTGTCAAATTGATCCTTTGGTTCATCATGGCCTTCATGAAGAAGGGTGACCATTGTGATGTCTAGAATGAGATCACAAACTGCTTGCTCATCCTAAGGGACATCGTCTTCTTGCTCAAGGCTCTCTTCTTCAAAGCTTTCATTAAGATGGGCAGGCCTCTCCTTTTCTTGCTAAAAAATAAGAGTCTATAGTTATTTAAAGACATGCTTCTGATCCTCCTCCAACTCGGGTTCCATGACATGGTCAAACTCCTCATCAAAGTAGAAAGGAAGTTCATCAAACAAGGGAGGAGAGAGCTCACCATGATTACATTCCTCATCATCCATTGTTGACATATAAAGTTTGTCAACCTCATCTTCATATTGCTGGAACATATGCATGTATGCATGACTATGTCTTCTCCATTATTGATCATGTCTTCAAAAGGAGCATCCATGATGATTTCCTCCTCATTGTCATCCATGAGATCTTTTTGATCAGCCATGAATTGGACTCTCTTCTTCACTTGCCTCTTTCAAAACAAGTTCCTCCTTGAGAAGGGATGAAGTGGAAGGTTGATGGTTAAAATCATATGGAAGAGGAGGCAAGCCTTGAGCTAGAATAAAGTATTTCTCTTCATTCTTTTTGGTTAACACTTCATCCACGTCAGATGTGGCTTGATAGCTCTCTTGGAGGGGTGTATATGGGGTGTGTTCAGACATAGGATCTTCTACCTGGTCTGAACCATCCATCACACTTTGGCTGAGGAACCTCATTCTGGACTCCAACTCTATAATTTGCTTGGCTATATTCTCTTAGAAGAGCCTTTCTTAGAGGTCACAAGCATCATCAAGATGAGTATGAGCACCTTTATCTTCTTAAAGGATTCTATTAAAATGAATAGGTCTCTCCTCCTCTTTTTTCCTACCCCATGATTCCATTGTTTGCTTCTAACTCATGACCTTGGGATTGGAACTCTTCCCTTTTGAATAGGCAACAACTTTATCCTCTTCAAGGTCCTAAGCTAGTTCATGATAGGCACTCCTATGCTGAAAGACTTGAGGAGGTTGAGGAAGACTGGGAAGGGTTTGTTCATGCATATGAAGAGCTACTTCAAGAGAGATGTGTTGTTTTTCAAAAGATATAGGGTGATTCCCATCAAAAGAGGGTCCACATTCTAAAGAATTGATAAGGTTAGTCTCCATGAGAGGCTATTCTAATGCCCTTTGGTGTTGGAAAGCTAGATGCAAAGGATTAAGAATAGGAGTGATTAATGCACTAGATGAGCCAGAAGATTGGATCATCTTATTTTGGTGAGCAAGAGCTATTTAATAGAAAGGATTTGGTGTATAAGAGGGGACTTTCTTTTGAGTAGGAGGGGGTTGCTCTGGGATGGGAAAAGGCATACAAGGTTGATTACTTTGAATGAATGGGCTCTTCTATCTTGCTAGTTCCTCCTTCATGGATTGCAAGGCCCAAGTTTGCCTGAATAAACACTCCTCTTTGTATATAGCTCTTACTAATATCTATTCTGCTCATCCAATCTATTTATCTCCATCATTTGCTTCTCAAACTCTAGAAATATTTCCCTCAAACTCATAGATTGACTAGGTCAAGGGCAACTAGGAGAGCTGCTTGAGGTGATTCTATGAACAACTTGAGCTTGATCAAAACTATATGAAGGAACACAAGGCCCATGTTGCTCAAAAATAGGATTATACATACCAAAATGTGATTTCTTGATGACACCAGGACTGCTTAACCAACTGATTCAACTCAGAGTCATCATTAGTGTTGATTGAAATGCCTCTAAAAGATAATTGGTTGAAGAACACACCAAAAATCCTTCAACTCTTTTGACAAAATATCCCATCGAGCATGCCAAAAATTATTGACATAGTGTATTGCACCCTATGAAGGGAGGTTCAACTCTCTTCATCCGCACAACATAATGGAGACATCCCTATTGTTGTGGGTGGCAAACGCGAGGGATAAATCTCTAGATTAGGGGATAACTCCCCTTGATACACTTTGAGGCCCTGGATTTCCTACTGTTAATAATGGAGGGGATGAAATGGGAGAGAAATACTGAAATCATAACCTAAATCAAAGCGGTGATGTACCAAAATGGTTGGTCTACTCATCTTTGACATACACTTTACACCAAGAACAAGCTGATATACACTTCATTTTACACGAGAAACTCTTTTGCATCAGTGTTTCAATCGGGGTTCCTATGGAGATACATGGAGGAAGAACTACCAGAGGTGTTCTAAGATACACTATGGTAGCCTATTCACATGCGCCTATACTCTACTATGGACACTTCTTGCTAACCTTCAAAAGAAGAACTCATAATATAATATACATGCTAGAATCATTATGTGAAAGTATGAAAGAAAATGACTTAACACAAGACAAAACCATAGACATATGCAAAAGTGCAAACTCAAATGGAGGTAAAAATTCTATGTCTTGATTCAAAGTAAATTTCTATAGGGCTTCACCATAAAAGATTAGAGATCTTCTCAAAATAAGAAGTTACAATTATATATATCAAGATGTTGATAGAACAAGGAAAGGAGACCCATGTTGAAGTCAAATATTTCTGAGACAAGAGACCATATTGCTATCATATTCTTCAAACTATGTATGGGAGAGCCATGTTATAGATGTCCAAGCCACCACCCTTATTGTCCTTGAGCTACAAAATCATGGGGAACCCATTCCTATCAATTGATAAAGTTATTCCAAGCTATTGTTACTGATTGAGCCCTTTTCAATGTTTAGATGCAACTGGCTGTGCATTAATGACTTGGCATGAAAACATGAGTTGTAGCTCTCTATAGTTAAAAAAACCAATCTATTTTATTGGTTTTTGGTAGATATATTCTACCTAAACGTATTAACTCCCTTGGCTGAGTTGTCTATGCCACTTATCTTGGTTTGAGTGGTCTTTGATTCTGTCTTTTGACTTCATCAATTGCTAAAACTATTCTGCATTTTTGTCCTTTTCCACTCTTTACTTTGCCCATGTTTTGTCTCTTTCTTGCCTTCTCCTTTTGTACTCCTATGGGATTTTCCTTTTGTCCAAAGTATTTCCTTTCATTTGCTCGCCCTTTGCACTATGGCCTTCTCTTTGTCTGCCTTGAGCATCAGATTTTTTACAACATTGATTTCCTTCAGATATTTTATCTGAAGGAAATCATCCTTTGGATCTTCCTTTGCCTTTGCTTCTTTGCCTATGCTTCATCGACCTTCAAGATTTTATTTAAGTAATTTCCTTTGAACAAAATTTTTGAAGGATTCCATTAGACTTTTGTCCGAAGGAAATTCTGTGTGTCTTTCTTCTGCCTTCAGGCTTTAACATCTCTTTTCTTTGAACAAAATGTTTGAAAGAAATTCTCTCTTGGCATTGGATTTTCTGAAGGGTAAGTGCCCTTAGGATTTTTGTCTTCATCCCTTGCTTCCTCCCGGTGTCCTCTGCATGGTCCATCTAAGCTCTGAAGATACCCTTCAGGATTTTGAAAAAGGTCCACTTCATCACTTGAGTGCCCTTCGAAGAAAATTCGTGCCTTTGGTGAGCTTCATAGACCAAATCGGGTCTTTCACTTACTTTTACTTATAAAATCTGATAAGCAATACACCTGTACAAACTTGAATTGCACTAGATAGACCATTTCAGGCTTTGCATGAGCTCTTACTTTGGGTTTTATGTCAACTTCAACTCATAAAACAAACAAGTAAAGACACTTGAAAAATCTAATTTGGTTTGTCAAGACCAAATTGGGTTTTGCAAGTGTCTTTACTTATAAACCTTTATAAATAAAGATGTTTTCAAAGTCTGAATTACACCATAAGGACCAAATCGATTTTATCAAGTAACTTGACTTATGAAAATTTCACAAGTAAAGTCATTTGGAAAACCCAATTTGGTCTATAAAGACCAAATTAGGTTTTGCAAGTGACTTAGGTTATGAAATTTTCACAAGTAAAGTGGCTTGTAAAACTCAAAATGTATTGTTGTAGGTGAAGTAACTACTCTTAACAAACCTTAAATGCACTTGGCTAAGCAAAATGATAAAACACTTGACTTTTTCATGGAACAGGTCTGACAGGGGGTATTTTGCACAAGGTAGTTGAGGGATGACTTAGCCAAATCATGGATGTGAAAGACTCTTTACAAATAAAAAGGAGGGGGTGCCCAATTTTGGCTTATAGGACCAAAAATTGGTCAACAGGTATAGTTTGCAACATAGTATACCAATACTTGATCATATCCGTATTAACCAATTATATCAATTTTTTTGGTAAGATATTAATTAATGTATAATTATTTGGGAGGATAATATGCCCAAATGGTATATATATTCTGAGACATGCCTTGATATCCATGAAAATGTGATATGACAATAACAGTTGATGAATACTGCCTTTGAGTTATGTTCATATGAGGTTTAATTTGATTCATAGTTATTATGAGATTATGATATTTGATAAAACTTATGTGTGAAATATAATTGTGAGAATATTAATATGTGCAAGTGATTATACATTTCTAGAATAAATAATACATCATGATGTGTGACAAAAAATTATGTTTTCATGTGATTATTATTATGCAGTATAATCAAGGGCATACCCATGTGGTATAATCCTATACTTATTTATTAAATTATAGTGCAAAATTAATTGTTCATGTATGAGTAGAGTGTTCATGAGTTATGATAGTATGGGATATCATAGAATACTTCATCTTAAATGTATATACCCAAATGGTACATATTGTAACTGTATGTCTAGACTCATACCTACATAAATATATGCATCGATTATTACTTGAATAGTATGTGTTAATTATTATTTGAATAGTATGTGTTGTAACATTTGGTAGGATATCATATATGTATGCATATAATATTGAAAATGTAAATGAATGTTAGGTTAAAATTTTATGTATTTATATGACTTGCTTTGTTATATATACTTAATTAAAAGCTTATGTTTTCACGTATTGTGACTATTTTGTATAACTAATTGTGAGAAAACTAGTAGTTATGCCTTAGAACACCTAGACTATGATATTATGGGTTATCATGAGGTGTAGTGGTTTAGATATTATTATAGTAGTTGAGAATCTGCAGTTTAATATGAATGTGAAACATACTTGGGTGGTATGAACTGTAGGCATTATTTTTCATATAAAATAAATTATAATGTATGATTCATCCATGCATTGATGGAATAAAATAATACTTTGTTTACTCTTAAGTATATCATGTAATGTGGTATAATTGTTAGGAGGATGTAATTAGTAAAAATCTTGTGTATATGTAATGTATAATGAGACATTATCTTTTGGTATGTATGATTTATATGTCAGTGCGATATCTTGCAATAAAAATAATTTTTTCTATGATACATTGCATGTTTAATTTTATCATACACACTTGGGTACTAACTTATTCTTTAGATTCTCGCACTGTTCTATCTACCTATCTGTGAAGTGAGGGTCATTCCCTAGTAGGAAATTGTGCAAGGGATTCTTGGTTTGTGGTTGGTGTGAAAAAGCGCTCAGATGATGCTCTCCCTCTTCATAACATTACTACTTACTTGGAGGTTGCACTTGTATTGATCAAAGATACATGATTTGGTACGGTACAAGCTCCAAAAGGCTTGATATCTATTTATTATATTAAATTTAGAGGCCTAAAGGAATGTAATTGTATTTATTTTATATATGCTAGACAATAGTTATTGTATTATGGGACCAACCGTAGCTGTGTCTTAATGTATTTACTTTCCTTGGAGTTGTTATAAGATATATATAATTTTTCAGTATTTGAATTTAAAATTACTTATATTTTGAGTTTCTTGTTTAAGTGGTATGAATGTTAGTAATTAGTTTTAAAAAAAATTACTACATTTTGCTAAGTACAACTTGAGAGGTTATAACATGTGGTATCAAAGTTTTAACTCAAACTCTAGGACCTAATAAGTATATTAGCATTTTCGTATCTTTATGTCTAGTAGAAAGGATAAATATGAAATTATGTATGATATATTGAATGTGTACCTTAAATCATTCATACCCCCTTAGAGTTGTTAAAGGGTCGGTTTATCGAGTGTCTCATTAGTGATGGTTTTATAAGGTGTATGTGTATGAGAGTGCATAGCTTAGTCCTTAAGTTGTGAACAAGAGTTTCCTACCATATTTTCGATCTTATATTGAACACCTCAATTGTGATTATCTTTATTGAATCACCTTCATCATTTGTGTTTTATGTTGTAAGTGTTTTAAAAGGATGGAGTGCTTCTCACTTAAGTAAATATGCTTTAGTTTTGTTTGTTATTTATTTGGACTTGAGAGAAGTGTTATCTCTTTTAGTTAGCTTAGAGGTGTGTTGTTATTCTCTTGCTCTCCTCTTACATCATTTTTATCTACTGAGAAGATTCATATTTTTAGGATGTTTATTTAGAGTTTATGTAGGTGGAAACTTGTTTCTAAAATGTTATTTGATTTGAATTCCCATGAGTTCATAAGATAGTGTTTAGTACTTCTCGTTAAGAAAAGTTGTAGGATTGGATGAATTGATGCATCTTTGTGATTAGTGTTTTACTTTTGGTTGTGGAAGTAGATTATGATACTACACTCACAAGTTTGGTAAGTGAACAGTGACTGACAACGTGGGTTGTGATGTTTCCTTCTACCATATGAGGGTATGCAGGAAGTTTTATTTATGAGATGTTAAGCTATCTACTTTTAACTTTGTAACTTTAGAGTTACTATTTTATCTAACTTAACCTCAAGGAATTGTAAACCTTGAATTTATATTAATTATAGTTGATTATGATTATTATGTTATTGTATACCTTTGTGTAGACTAATATTATTTTCTTTTTAAAGCATATTGTTGTTTTGAAGAGCTATATGTGTACCTTTCTTCAGGAGTGAGTAAGGTATAAGATATGAAGAACATCTTAGTAGTCTAAAAAGGGTTTAGATAAAACTTTTTAACTTGTTGACTATTAGTCATGTAAACAAGGAGACATTGTCGCACTTATAAGGTTGTAAGGACGGTATAATCCTTAGCCTTAGTATGTTATGTTAATTGGGATATTATTTCCTCTTCACTATGAATATAACACTATATGTTAAGTTGTAGAATATGATACTATTTATGTTTGATTAGTAACAATTTAATACAATCTCATAATGATTGTATGATTTCTCTTGTACGTATATTAGTACATCTAAATTTTTTTAGCATATAGTATTACTTTTTATGATCTGTTAGTACATATTTATGTTGCATAGAATCATGTACACTTTTTGAAGATTGTTAGATTATGGAGACTTGAGGGAAGAGTGGTGAATTTGGAACATGAGTTCTAAGAGATAGGATAGTATTCTACTTAGCCTAACATTGATTTATATTGTTAGTACTGAGTTGGATCGACATACAGATTTATCGAATCCAAGATTTGATAGGTGAAACTTGTTAAATACAGTCATATGGCCATATGCATGTATATTATGAATGAATGTTCCATGTGGATAGGTATTTCATGATTTTAGTATATATTATATTTACCATTCATATTCATCATCATACTTGTTAGGAGCTTTGATTGAATAATGATAGTATTGACATGTTATACTTATTTGAAGCTACGTGATGTAGTGATAGTATTAACATATACACATCATTCTTGCCAAGTTCCTTAAATACTTTTTATACTATGATAAATACACTCTCTAAGTAAGAAATATGTGTAAAGGGGTTGGAGGGTTTTGTGAAACGCTTCTTGATCAATTATTTTAACTGTTGTGATGAACTTGTGTGTTATTATAAAGTTAGTAAGACTTTTACCAAGTTATTATGGGTTTGTCTTGCAGTTTTAGACCTTGGAGTGGTCATGATAAAACCAATCAACATAAGTGACATTCACAAAATTTGTTTGCATAATAGTAAATTTCTTCGAGTAGGGTTTTATGGGACCAATACTCTAAGAATAGTGTTAAATGAGAGAACTACGAGGAGTTCTTCAGGTAAATTTGTATTTAGTTACTTGATTTGATAATTGATACTATGATTTTATACTGTTAAACTATGTTTGTTAATTAGGACTTTTATTTGAATAAGAGTCATCAAAGTAATGACCAATTTTAGGGGGAAGGATGTCACATCTTTATTTCACCCTACGAATTATAAACTTTTAATTTGTTGATTAGTATGGTTATTATCTAATTTTTATTACCTTGATTTGAGCATTTTGATATATACTGATATGGGATAATGATATTGTTGATTAGTATACATGATGTGTCAGTTATATTTTATTATTCTAAATATTGAGGATGAATAATTGTTAGTTTTGCATCATTGGTTGACATATATGATGACTCAGACTAAATACATACTTGTTGCAAGGTGGATGCAAGATTGATCCTACCCTTAGATATTGACGAGGAAGAGCATCATTAGAGAGGATGGGCTAGATGAAACGAATGGGCAATGACAGAGGAAAATGCTAGTGACACTACATACATGCACATTAGATATAAAAATATCACATGCAAAATATGTTTTTAATTCTAGTGCGTAGTTAAGGAAATATTGTTATAATTATATTTCTATGTGGATTTAGTTATTGATATGCATTAAATTCCTTTACTTTAATTATCTTGATTTTTTAGAATAAATCAAGAAAATATATTTTTTAATTGTTATTTTTGAAGATACGGTTATCTTGTAACTATAAGTAATTATGAGCTTATATATCTATTAAATAAATAAACAATTACCTTTATTACTTTGAAAAAGCTTATCCTTAAGTTCTAATCGTAAGTAAGAACAAACTAAGCTTAGCCTTGCATGAGATTACATTGAAAGATAAATGTAGATATCTTTATTTAATATTGGTCAACTTATTTATTGTTTTATATAACGTGAGTTAAGTGATGTAATGTTTATTATTGAATAAATTAAGAGGTTTAATATTAATTGAGAAAGTTAAATTAATAAAAAAAAATAAGGATAATATTGTATGGAAGTTAAAAAGGATAAAGATGCCATGCATGGAGGATAAAACTAAAAGATGAATAACATGCAAAAGAGAAGAGCACAACAATTGAGAGAGGGTCAATTCTATAAATTAAGCTATTGGAAATTAGAAAAAAGGATAGAGATAGAGACACGAAGAAGAAAAAAGGCAGAAAGACAAAATTGAAGAGAGGTAGAAAGCAAAAAGAGGGGTAGATTATTCATCCAAGTGTCTTCATCAACAAATGTTGGAGGTTGGTTATGTATTATTATTTTTGAGAATGGTATTAAGTATAGACTTTAATAAATCATTGAGATATATATATTGCTTCACTGAGTTTTTAATATTAAATCATTGTATTTTTAAAAACAAGTTGCTCTAAATATTTTAGTTAATTGCTAAGTCTTTATATAAATCACATAAGTTATGATACAAATCCAAGACGAAGACAAAACCAAGTCTCACATGGTATGGCTAATTTTAAGCCTGCATCCCACTATAAAGAGCAATGCCCCACTTTATATCTTCTCATTGGCTGAGTAAATTAAACATATCTACAATGTTATGGTTTAGTTTGCATTGCCTATGGTGTTATAACACATACTTTGTCTCAGTTTTATAGAGAGCCAAACAAATTTTATTAAAACATATCACAAGCTAACTTACAAACATTTTGAATTGTGTGAGTTTAAGTAATAATATAGAAGTAGCATGTCATAAACTTACCACGCGCACCATGGGGGCCAATATATGTTTATTTTTGAAATTGATCGCCTCCATTTTCAGGGATCGAATCTTGAAGTGTTTCAATATGGTGCCCTTGTCGATCCCTAAATATGGGATTTTGTGGCTTTGATTTAATATAGTGGCATAGGAATTTTAGATTTAATATTATGAATAACATGTTAATTGAAACACACAACTGTATAAATAATGCTAAGTATTTATTGGAAATACCTTTATATAAATTCGTTGCATAAATAACTGAGCCATACATTTAAATTGTTGAGCCGTGTATGTGTTTTTCATCGTTGAATTTAATTAAAAATACTGAAGTCCATTATAAAATCATTTTAGTCTATTAAGAAACAATTAAAATATGTTATCAAAATTGTTGAGGTATAGTAATAAGTAGTTGCAGTCTTTATTGGAAAACGTAGGGAAAATATTTTATATAACGCTAAACAAATATATAGAGCAATGTGTATATAATTGATCGATGAGTCAAATTTAATAAAGCTGTGTAATAGATATTAAAATCCCTATTGTAAATTGAAGCACTAAGATATATTATTTAGGTGCTAAGTCTCTTAGGAGTCTTTCAATTGAAGAGGCCAAGTCATTATTTTTAGATTGCTCTATATATAAAAGACAAAATGCCGAGTTTGTTAAATAGAATCACCCAGTCATTGTTTAGAACACCAAGTCACCCAAATAGGATGCAACAAATAGAAAAATATTGCTAGTTATATATACATCAGGGTATGTATATATTGTCACATTGGGCATGCATTTTAGTATGGTTGTGGATTTAAAAGTAAAATTGTGTCTTTTAATTGAATGTCGAGTTTAAAAGAAAATAAAATATAACATTGAGTTAGCACTGAGGTGTAACATTAATAGGTAGGTCATTTAAATATAGTATTGAATACTTAGTAGAAACATGAGTTTATAATAGGGTAAGTGCACCAACTTGGGGGACAAAAAAGGGCCTACCCATGGACATGATTTTTTTGAAATTTCAAAATATGAACTTCTACAGATAATTAGATATATCTACACTCAAAATTTAAAGATGGTATACAAACATAAATTGTAGCATTTTGAGTCTAGTTTTCAAAAAACTATTTTTTTTGAAAAATGGTTAAATAAAATAGGTTAAATATCTAAAATTTTAAAATTTGAATTGTACCATTCTGTCCGACCCACCATTTTTTGAGCATCATTTAATATTGTTATAAACCCTTTGGTTAATATTTAGATTAGCTCTTCTAGTGTGTTACAATTTTTTTTAAATTTTTTTTTGATTAATTTTTCAATTAAGTATATCTTAAAAATTGACAAAAAAATGGATAGCCATCCGTGCGACCCACCCTAACTACCTCAAAAAAAATGAAAATTGATTTTTTTTTTGAGTGTGTGTATACTTAGACTTAGTTTGTTACCATATAATTTGTTTTGCATTTAGATCAATGAAAAACAAATTAGATAAATAGGAATAGGCATGTATGGGTGAGGCATGTAGTGGCCTAAAAAAGGTGTTGTTAGAAATAAATATAGTTTGAACCCTTAAATAGCCCAAAAAATATAAAAATCTTACATTTAGAAAGAGAACAATGTGCTCATCATAACTATAATAATTTTTTGAACTTTGATGTTTAAATCCATAGCATATTTGACAATTGAAGTTAAAATTTGTTGATTTTTCTTAAAACTCTTGGTCTCGACTGTAGATGCACAGTCCCAAGCCTTTGGCTCAAAAATATAAGCTATTTCTGAGCCTAAAGGCTTAGTTTGAAATTCAAATTTAAATAACATGTATGCGTTATATAAGATGTATGTGTTATATAATGTGTACACATTATATAATGTGTACACATTATATAATGTGTACGCATCATATAACACAATAAATAACATGTACACATTTCTTAGACATAAAATGAAACAAATAAATTTTATGTTTTTTATGGGGGAAAGGTCAATTTGGCCATGCATCCTTATAGGGGAAATGTCAATTTTTGTGTTTCTTATAGGGGAAAGGTTCTATTAGTTCTAGACAGTGAATTAAGGTGCCATAACATCGCATTAGACTTCAAAATTTTTACCTGTTTCAATATGTTGTCTTAACTACTTATAACTAAGGTTTCAAGGTCTAACACATTATACATTTGATAATATAACTAATTTTATTACAAGAGGTCATAAAATGCATTTTTTAAACCTATGATCAAAACTTAACCTTTACTGTACCAATCGTTGTGCATTAGAGTATCAATACTTGACTCTTACTTGTCAAGATGCGATTGGTTACTTTTAATTTTATAGAATAAATTTTGAACAAGTATTAGATATTCCATGTTCAGCTTTTGGTGCACTTTAATATAAATATATACACCAATATGTTTCGTCAATAGAACACATATTAACAAAAGCTTTGTTTGAAAATTAAAACATGCACAACTACTGGGATCTTTCCCCTAGTAGGGCAAGGATATACCTTACCACCTTACTTGCCTAAAATCCTACTTACCCTTAAATTTTGTGTTTTTTATTGATATAATCCTACTTGCCGAAAATCCTATCTTACCCTTTGTTATTTCTTTGATATCTTTAACCAAACCTCTTTATTTATAAATTTTGAACTAATTTGTTTAAGTGGAAAACCCATTGAATTAGACTATGTAGTATAGATAATCTTGTGTAAGTAGAAATAATAATTGAGCCCTTGGTGTAATAATGCATCTCTTTGATATCTATTTCAAGAATGCTATCTAATGGATCCTAATACTTGTGAATCATGCCCTGGATTATCCCAAAAGCATTCTTAAAATGTGTTGAATAAAATCTCTTAAGTCTCCTCCAAGGTCACTTAGTGCATCTAATTCAATACATGTATTTTGAGGTCCCAATTGAAAGTCTAACAAGAGTCTTCTATTATTACAATTATTCAAGTTTGATTCCCCTAATGTATTCAAATACATTATTCAAATTTTGACTAAAATTAAGATCTCTTGTGAAAATATGGTTAATCCTCCATTTCATGCACCTCTTTCATCTACCCCTCCATCACACATAGGACAACCATCAACCACTCCATTCATTCCCACATCATTTGAAAAGTGTGTCTTTGACATGGGACTAGTCCTAACCGCACCATAGATGCAAAAATTGCAAGCTCAAAAATAAGCTAGACAATACTTGATGCTTATCAATACCATAGAGTTTTATACCTTACTATGTAGTTGGGATGGTAAGATATGAAATTAGGATGATGGACCTACAATGTATTTACATGTTAAATTCTTAAATATTTATGTCAAGTTGGGTATGCACTTTATTTTATATAAGATGTGTTTTGAGCTCAATAAACTTGAAATGGTCACATGTATCCATTAGTGATGATATGGTAATTTATTAACATGTTTTAAGATGACGTGCCTAGTAATGAATGTATAGCTTAGAAAATATCTATTTGCACTAGGGAATTTATTTGAAGCCATTAAGGGATGATGTAGACCTGGCATTGACCAAGTACAATGTATATATAAGTTATCCCTACTCAAACTCTATTAAACTTATTCAAGATATAATAAACCTATGATAATGTCCCCTAAATCTGAGACCTGCTTCCCCTCAAGGATGATGTTAAGTAGAGAGACCCAATAATTGTTCATGTGGATGATGAATTGCTCAACTCATATAGATGGTTGATCAAAATTGAATACTAGTGTACACCCCCTCACTGAAGGTTTCAAGATTATATATATTTTTACATATATCTTCAATCATCTTATTCATATTTCATTGTAATGAGCTTAAAACTTATGATGTGGATTACAATAAAGTAGTACATGTCTCAAAATTCTTGCTCCAGCTTGGGATTTGAGGTTGAGGCTCATCTATTGATGAATTATAATCCCTCCTTCGTGTAGGACTTAATATGAATGTAAGTTTTAGGATCTCTAGAGGTAATTCAAGGTAGAGGGATATAAATAATTTGAATATGTATACATGTATAAAACTAATAATGTTTGTTGCTTGCTTGAAATTTGGATGGGACCTTAAAGGGCTCTACATGACAATTTTCATACAGTAATGGTAAATCAGAGGCATGCACCACATGTGTGAATTATTTATTAGACATGAGTTGATTGGATCGATGTCAATCTTTAAACATTATTGGCTGCTATGTATGTATGATAAATTTGTGAATAGGCCTTGGTTGGATTGGTTGGCTCAGTGATAGAATGCGTCTAAGTATCAAAGATGTGCATATCTGACAACTGTAACACTTCTCCAGGTGTACTAGACCTACACACATGTGGAAATATTTGATTGGATTGGGCATCCTGAGCCTCTAACAAATTTGATGTTTCTAGGACAAGTGATAGTTAAATCTCTAAGACAAATATATGTGTGTACAAGATACACACGTGCATACATATCTAATTAGATCGGGCCTCACAGGGATATGATATCTAGCTCTTTAAACCTTCTAAGACATGATACCTCTAACAATGTTGACACTTTTGAGCATGTATGAGGAATACATGGTGATATGTAATTGAATTTGGCCTCCTAAGGCATTGTTAACTCTGAATCTTCCAAGACTTGATGCATCTCTGATAGCTTTAATACTTTTGGGTGTATGAGGTACACACATGGCACACTAAGGTTCAATTATAGGGGCAATTCAATCGAGGAGGCATGGGAGGCCAATTTGAACCCCTTCTTGACATAACTATAAGATCATGATATATATAATTTGAGTCAAAATTAAGTATGATTATATATATCATGAATTGAACCAATTACTTGATTGGTTCAATAAGGGATGTGATTTGGGCAAAATTGAGCCCCTAAACCAAATTTATGGACCGATCAATTATATAATATAGATGCAATATGTATGACTTCACTGATCCTAATTTAATCAAAAATGCATTTTCAAATGCAAATGTGGCCAATTTCAACCCATTGAACCTAAATTAGAGTCTACAATGTGATTGAAAGGGCTAAATTAGGTCACATTTTGTGACATGCTAATCATAAACCCTAATTTTATCACTTGAACATGTATTTAGTTCACCTAAACCCTAATTTCATGACATATACATATATACAAACCCATTACACTAAACCCCTAACCCTAAATCCTAATTTTATAACAAACATAACCCCTAAGTTCCTTGATTTCATCACAAATGCATTAATTCATGAATGTGATTAGTCTTAATTTATGAACCTATTATTCACCTAGTTTTGTAAGGACTTATGATAGGATTTTGGATAAAATTAGCTCATTTTGTATTACATATTGAGCCTTATTACATCATTTATTAGTATTATTGCTTCAAAGTCTTATCAAGAGTCTTATTGAGTCATGTGTTAGATATTATAGCATCATATAGGGGATTTATGCATCATATTGAGCCTTATTACATCATATGATATCCTAATTACATCATACTGAGCCTTATTACATCATATGATAGTCTAATTGCATCTATGATAGCCTAAATGCATCATATTGGAGATTTATTGCTTATGATAGTCTTATTGCATCTCACGATAGTCTTATTACATCGCATGATAGTCTTATTGCATCATATGATAGTCGTATTGCATCATATTGAGCTTTATTTCATGATATGATAGGGTTAGTACAACATTTGATAGTCTTATTGCATCATATTAGGGATTTATGCATCATATTATAGTCTTATTGAGTGTTATTGCATCATATTATAGTATTATAATGGAAAAAATAGTTGAATATGAGCCTTTTTTCTTGTTTGTATAGTATATGCCTATACTTCAAGGAACACATATGCGTTTCTATAACACGCACACATTCTTTGAAGCAAAAACAAAAAATCACTTTGCAACATCCATTTTTATCCTTAATCAAGATTATTGTCCCCACAGACATTCCCTGCGTACTATGCATACTTTCTTAGTTGCAATTTTTTTTGAACCCCACATTTGAAGTACTTTCATGGTTGCTTTTGTCAAAATAGGCTCTGGTTCACATTTAGGGAGGAGGAAGAAGTTGAAGAACAAAACATCAGAGCAATTAGAATAGTTTAGAGAAAAAAATAAGGTACGAATGTAAGCAATTCATTTTAGACAAGGTACAAACACTATCCTTGATGAGCTAAATGCCTTAGATAATGAGGCAATTGACAATAATCAATTAAATAATGATGAAATTTATAATAATGAATTGAATTATGATGAAATTCACAATAATAAATTGAATTATGATGAAATTAAGAATACAAAATTAAATAATGTTGAAAAATCACATTCAAAGTTTAAAGTTTTTGATTATGTTGATGGAGAGCCTATCGGAGTTGTTACCAAAATCTGGATAATACGAGTGCAATGGAGACGTGATCACACAAGATGAACAAGTGCACACCACATAGATGCTAAAGCAATTTGAAAATAACACAATAAGAGAAATTGCACAAGACAAAATGGAGAAAACCAAAATCTGATTAGCATGAGATGGCCAAAGTGAGGGATACAAATAGGAGAGTATGTAAGTAACTCCTCCACAAAAGGTGGACAAAGCACTCCAAGAATAGAATGTAACTCCTCCATGAAAGGTGGTGACAAGGTGCTAAGAATAGAGAAGTAACTCCCATAAAGGGAGTTACTTATGACATTCTTATGATACCTATGACACATCTATGACACACACCTCCACATAAGCTAGCCTATCCCATAAATGTAGGAAAACTCCATGTATGCACACGAAATACAATTTCCCTAATTAACAAATAGGGAAAAATAAAAACCTAAATTAATACCCCCCCATAAGTGCAGCTTAGGTGGGTAGTGTGGAAATATAAAATGGGTCCCGACAACTAGGCCTGATGAGGTACCCATGTACAAATGCAATCTCCCATAAGATAGAGAAAAGGAGAAAACCCATAAGAAAAAACTCCCCCCCCCAAAAAAAAGAGAGACATGAAAGAAAGAAGAGGCTAGAAGGCCCCCCTGAAGATGATGATGCTGCAGATGTGGACTGCACCCCAAAAAGAGCTCGTAGATGAATGAACTTGCTCTCAGTGAAAGGTTTGGTGAAGATGTCTACAACTTGCTTCGAAGACTAGACAAAATATCAAGTCAATGACCTGACTATGAATAAGCTCTCGAATTAAATGCATGTGAATCTCTATGTGCTTGGTCCGCTGGTGCTGAACTGGATTCCTGCAAATCTGTATGGTACTCTGGTTATCAAAATAAATGATGGTGGGCTACCTGATAGAAATGCCAAACTCAGAAAGAATCCCCTGAAGCCAAATAGCCTCAGTAGCTGCATTAACAGCTCCTCTGTACTCTGCCTCTGTGGATGATATAGCAATAACATTTTGCTTCTTGCTAGACCAATTGATAACACTAAAACCTAGAGAGAAATTGTAACCAGAAGTGGACTTGCGAGTTTGTGAATCACTAACCCAGTCTGAATCTGTATATCCAACCAAGTCAACCTCTATGCCAAATCTGTAATGAATCCCATATCTATGTGAACCTTGTATGTAATGCAAGATCCTCTTAGCTACTTTCCAATGCAACTCATGAGGTTCCTGCATGAATTTGGAGATAAGTCCCACTGTATATGAAATGTCAGGCTTGGTGTGAGTCAAGTAGATGAGACTACCAACAAGTTGTCGATACCGAGTGACATTAACCAATGGTGAAGAATAATCAGCCTCAAGCTTGACTCCTGATAGAAAGGGAGTCAGAGATGGCTTGCAACCAGCCATGTGAAACTGAGCCAATAAGTCGAGAGCATAATTAGGCTATGTAAGAGAAATCCCTGAATCTAACTATGAGATCTCGATGCCAAAGAAGTAGTGCAACAAACTCAAGTCTGTCATGTCAAATCTATCCTAAAGAGATGCCTTCACCACTGCAATAGCTAATGAAGAACTCCTAGTGATCAAAAGGTCATCAACATATAGAACCAAAATCAAGAGCGAATCATCCTGCCACAAGAAGTAGACATTAGGATCAGAATGGCACCTAATGAAACCCACTATGAGAGGGAAGGAATCCATCTTGGCATACCAAGCCTGAGGGACCTGTTTGAGGCCATAGATAGATTTCCTAAGTCTGCATACTAAGGAAGAATCCTGAACAAATCCTGGTGGCTGCTCCATGTAGATCTCCTCCTCTAGGTCTCCTTGAAGAAAGGCACTCTTCACATCCATCTAATGCACATCCCAACCATGTGCTACGGCAATAGCCAAGGTGAGTTGGATAGAAGTCATCTTTGCAATGGGTGCAAAGGTCTCTAAGTAGTCAATACCTGCCACCTGTGAGAAACCCTTGGCAACCAATTACACCTTGTACTTATTGACCGACCCATCTGCTGCAAATTTGGTCTGATATATCCACCTACATCGAACCATCTTTCTTCCCTTAGGAAGTGAAGTCAAATCCCAAGTGTGATTTTTGATTAAGGAAGAATATTCTTTATCCATAGCATTATCCCACTCAGGTACCCCTGATGCCTCTTGAAAAGTCTATGGATTCAAAACTGTAGCAAAGAAGGCATGTGGATCTCTCTAAAAATCCCCTTAGTACGTCTGTCATCTGCGGGATCTCCTGCCCAAGTGTTAGCACTCTCAAGTGTCTGTCTGGCCCAAAGTGGCCCAGAAGTGGGCAAGTCAGGTGCTAATTCCTCATCCTCTGACTGACTAGAGGTGGATGACTCTGCATCACTGTCCTCACTGTCTGAACTCGAAGAAGAAGAAGATGACTCTGGCTCAAGAACCTGTTGTAGCTGATCTGAATCTGATAAAGAATCATCATGAAGAAGTAGATCCGATGAGGGAGAAGAAGTGTCAAGTGTTGAGTCTCTAGAACTCTCCTGAAAATGGACACTTCTCTCGATGAACAACTCATGAGTGACTGGATCTAAAAGGTGATATCCCTTAATACCATCCAGATATCTTACAAAGATGCAAGGCTTGGACTGATGTTCCATAGCTTTGCATTTCTTCTTCGGAATGTGGGTCATGGCTGGGGATCTGAAAACTCTAAGGTGCTCAACATCAGGGTTCCTTTTATGCCAAGCTTCAAAGGGTGTTAACCCTTTCAAAGCTTTGTGAGGAACCTTGTTTTGAATGTAGCAAGCACAATTGATGGCTTTGGCCCAAAACTATGGTGCTAAGGATTTGGAGTGAATCATATAGCTAGCCATCTCTTTCAAGAACCTATTCTTGCATTCTACAACCCCATTCTGTGAAGGAATGTAAGTGACTGTGTGCTATAAATAATCCCCTTTGTGGTGCAAAATTGCTCAAACCTGATGTTGACATACTCCCCTCCATTATCAGTTCGAAGAACCTTGATGGATTTCTCACTCTATTTCTCAACAAGAGCCTTAAAGTCTATAAAAATTTCAAACATCAGACTTTTGTTTGAGAAAATATATCCAAGTGTACCTAGAGAAATCATCAATGAAAGTGAGGATGTACTTGGCCCTTGTGAAAGATGGTTTGGGAAAGGGTCCTGATACATCACTGTGGACTAAATCCAAAGGTTGTGAAGCCCTCCAAGCTTTGCCTTTGTCAAATTTTGCTTTGGGATGCTTCCCAAGGGAACACCTCTTGCAAAGTCCTTTTGAGAATTGGACACGAGGCAAGCCAATGACCATGTCATTTTTGCAAAGTTGCTCAAGATAGCGGTAGTTAAGGTGGCCAAACCGCTCATGCCACAATTTACTAACTCCATCTGAATGAGTTAGCAATCTTGTTGGAGAAGAATTTGATGCAAAATGTGAGAAGGTGTATAACCTGACTTGGTGATATGCTCTACCCACTACCTCTGTATTATCACTATGTAACTCCTTAATAACCACTGAATCTGGTGAAAACTCAACTCTCATGCCCCGACCAATGTGAGTGATTTGGTACACTGATAGGAGATTGGTTGAAAGAGAAGGAACACTTAGAACATTGTTGAATGTTCCTCCTTCCATTTCAACTGACCCTCTCCCTGTAATGGAAATAAATGTGTCATCACCCAAACTAATTGAAGTCATGCTACAAGGCTCTAATGATGAAAACTCAACTAGTGAAGAGCCCATGTGGTGAGAAGCACCCAAGTCGATGACCCATGAAGATGTGGAAGCTATTGTAGCTACAAGGGCCTTGCCCTTTTATTTCTCCTTAACCTTGCCTTTTACCTTGGTAGAATCTTGGGTAGATGAATTATGCTTGTTGGACTCTGGAACACCTATGTTGTTCTTCTCTAGAAGATGAGTTAGGTGGTCTATTTATTTCTTCATGCACTTATGTTCATCATGCCCTATATTTTTACAATAGGCACACTTAACCTTCTCCTTCTTAGGTTTAACATTGGAAGATGAAGTCTCAGTGTTGTTTTTGGTAGGATTGGTGTTTTCTTTCTTCTTCTCCTAGTCCTTGTTCTTTTTCTTCTTCTCCTTTGTTGAAGTCTTATCCTTACCATTTCCAGGTATCAAGGCTTGGGGTTGAGTAGACTTCATTGTGCCCATCTGAATTAGCTTATCTTACTCCCTAGTCAAGTCGACAATGAATTGAATCCAAAGAAGGCATTTTCCATGTAGTGCCAAGGGCACTTTTTGTGGCATGGAAAGTGGAGACAAAGACTGAATAACTTGGACCTAACTTTGTGAGAATAGAAAGTATGAGTTGATCATCTTTCTTCTCTATCTTGCATTCTTTCAATTGCAATCTAAGGGCCTTAAACTTAGTGAAGAAGTCCTGTAGGGTGTCAAAGTTGCTAGGACTTAGACTTACGAGTTCGTTTGCGAGCTCATGACCTCTCATCTCATCAAGCTTCCCAAATAACTTTTCTAAGGTGTCACATATGTCATTGGGAGTCTGAGAGGATTCTAGATGGAAGAGAAGTTTAGGAGACACAGACAAGCTCAATAATCCATAGGCTTCATCACTACAATTGTACCACTTGACCTTTTCAGCATCTGTGTTGGGTTCTACTTTTGTACCCATGGTGATCCTATACAACCCTTTGCTTCTAAGAATGATTGAAATTTTAACTTTCCATTCATGATAGTTGAAGGGTGTTAGGGGTTTAAGTTGATAAGAATCTATTTTTTTTAGCTGAATTTAGGTGAAGTTGTGTTGATTGCAAGTTGTGAATTTATGCAGAAAGAAGAATGAAAGTGAAGTTTGCAAGTTGTGAAAAGCAATCACACCCCCCCAAAATATTGATCCCCCGAAAATATGAAAGTGCACCCTCAAAAGACGTCAAACTCAGCCGAAAATGCATCTTAGAGCAATCAATGCAAGACTAAAGCAAATAGGACGTCAGACTCAGCTGAAAATGCGTCCCGGGAGACCCAAATTTTTGGCACTTTATAAACTAGTGCATTTTTGAAAAATAACAAGTCTACGTTGTGAAGAATTGAATTACAAGCACTTTTGCAAAAAATGGCACCCAAAATTGTGGTACAGTTTGCAAGATTTTAAAGTTACAATCTTCCCGTAAACTAGTGTTTTTGCAAAAAAACACTAAAACATTAAAAAAATGCCTGCTATGGGGAGAGAAAGTGGCATTCCAACCACTCATTAGACTTGGCATAAAATGAGGAATCCAAGGGAAGTTTGTGTGAGCAGGAATTGGCCTCCTGCCAACCCGAGCCTCACCCTTCATCTTCGTAGGTCGAAGATACAAGTTTTAATTCAAACCCCCAAAAATATAAAACTGTCTAAAAAATTAAATACTCAGTCAAATTGACTAATTTTTATTTTAACAGGGCAATTTTAACTGAAAATAAATGAAGCATAGACAAAATAATAAATGCCACGTGTCCAAGGGGTGCCAAATAGGATGCCAAGTAAGGAAGGGGCGTCCAAAAGCAAACAGTGCAAATTTTGACTCATAAAAGACAAAAAATTAAATGCAGACCTGCTACTGGGCATACGGCCTGACTGAGGCACCTTGCTGGAAGGAAAACAGGGTGCACTTCTATTTTTTCAGACAACAAAATAGATGCAGCAGTGCCGTCCCAAAAAAAGGGTGCAATTTTGAATTTTCCCCCAAAAAAGAGTGCAAACCTAGACGCCGTACGACTTTTGGCTTGGCTAGAATTGACTGTGGCGTGGATAGCTGAAGGACTAGAACATTGACTATTGATTGCTACACCTTGCTGGAGCTGAAGTTGGCGTGGAGTTCCAGGTAGATAGTTGGTGCACTGTACTGACTGAGCAGCAACTGATTTTTGAGTGGGCAGCCCCTGAAGTGGTAGGCACCTGGTCTGGGCAATGCCTGGGCTAGAAATCTTCACCCTTTCTATCAGAACAACAAATAGAATGTAGATTTTTGCAAAATAACAAAAAAAATTCCTCCGCCTTACTGAAGCCACAACAGATCAATCAAGACACCCAAAGGCCAAAGATACCATAAATGATATTGACAGAGTTTTTTTATTTTAACACAAATGTAGAATAAAAAAGTAAAGAGAACTCCACTCCTCTTGATTTCAAAATAAGCTAAAAGCATAATCACACACAAGATTACTGGGTTAGCTCTGATACCATATCAGAGTTTTTGCTAGAATTTGGATAATACGAGTGCAATGGAGACGTGATCACACAAGATGAACAAGTGCACACCACATAGATGCTAAAGCAATTTAAAAATAACACAATAAATTGCACAAGACAAAATGGAGAAAACCAAAATCTGATTAGCATGAGATGGCCAAAGTGAGGGATACAAATAGGAGAGTATGTAAGTAACTCCTCCACAAAAGGTGGACAAGGCACTCCAAGAATAGAATGTAACTCCTCTATGAAAGGTGGTGACAAGGTGCTAAGAATAGAGAAGTAACTCCCATAAAGGGAGTTACTTATGACACCTATGACACATCTATGACACACACCTCCACATAAGCTAGTCTATCCCACAAATGTAGGAAAACTCCATGTATGCACAAGAAATACAATTTTCCTAATTAATAAATAGGGAAAAATAAAAACCTACACTAATAGAGCCTATGCATGATACTTTACCCACAAACAATGAAAAAAATTTAATGGACTCAAATAATGATGAAATTAACAATGAAAAAAAATTCATGGAAACACATAATGAAGAAATAAACACATTTGAAGAAAATTTCATGGAAACATATAATGATTTTGAAACACCCTCTGAATGGATTCCACCAATAAAAACACCTCCAAAAATTGTACATAGAAAAGATAAGTACTTAATTGAAGTTGATGAAAATATTTTGAAACCAGTTCATACCAAAATGTTTGACTGCCATTCAAGAAGATTGGCTCAAGAAATTTGGGATAATTTCTTTCATAAATCAGAGTATGATAGTCAAAGATGTCAATTATTTGTTTCATTAATGAAATTTCTTAACATGAAACCTATAATGTACACATTAGGACTAATAACATCTAACATGGATAATGAAAATGATGAAATTGTTAAAAATTTACATGATGCATATCATATTGTAGGCCCGAAATCATGTAACAAAGATTGTAATATTGTCAGACGTATAATGACAACTTGTGCAGTAAGTGCTAAAATAGGGAAAAAAGAATTGATTTCAAAAATAGTTCAAAAACTTGATATAAATAGAAAAAATTAATGAAAGCAATTGCAAGACATGAAAGACTTAATGAACCCAATACAAAAGAGTTCTGGTCATTCTCTAGTAGACTTCCATGAAAGGACAAGGCTATAACTGATGCTTTGAAAGAGTTACTTGCACAATTTTGGAAAAATAATACAATAGTTTTGCCCAATGCAAGAGATGTAGTGAAAAGAAGAGTTATTTCTCATAATTGTGAACCACATCTGAAATATTTCTTAGATATGACTCAAACACAATTATACTCTAAGTTTTTAGAAAAACATCCACAAATTACTATTAGTCAAAGACTTTTTTAGATGGCCAAACCTTTTTATGTAAAAATAAATCACACACACACCCTTGTTGTAGGCAACATGTTTAATTTTCAATGCACTATGATGTTTTTCACCATATTCATTGTACTTTGCATAATACTAACATTTTGTAGGAGTGTGGCATAGAATTTCCACCAAAATCAGCTGTGGAATTTATTTCAAATAATTTTTGTGAAAGCCCATATGGATAGTTTTTTTTATAAGAAAGCATGTTTAAATAGAAATTGCAACATTTGCGGCGGATTGAAAAAATTGAAAAAATGTATTCATGAGGAGTGTACAAGTGTAATTGGACAAGAATTAGTTGGTTTGAGTAAATAAAAACCTATGACTTATCAAGTAAAAGATGGCAAAGAATCTAAAAGTTGTGAGCTTGTTATGAAAGAGATACTTGTTTCAAAATTTATGGTCGAATTCATGGAGAAAATTATTTATGAGTATGCAAGGTACACACATGGGGCTAAATGGTTGGATGAACATTTCAAGCTAAGTAAGGACACATTCCCACTTGATTCTATTATTTTAGTAGTTGACTTTACAAAAAATTACACATTCAAACCACAAATAAAAGTTCAATCACAGTATTACAACTCAACACAAATTGTCATATTCATGCATATAACATTCATGCATGTACCCGATAGTACAGAGGAAGATCAAAAAATACTAAGAGAGTACAATTTCTATATCATTGATGACCTATCACATTGTACAGACTATGTGCAAGGTTGTTTTGATAAGTTCTATGGATAGTTGACTCAGAGGAACATTAATTTCAAATGACATTACATTCGGTCAGATAATTACACATCACAATTCAAGAATGCACAGATATTTTATTGGTTGAGTAGGATGCATGTTACCACTGGCGTAGAACATATTTAGAGTTTCATTGAGGATAGCCATGGAAAAGAGGAGGATGATGATGCTGGAGCATGTATAAAAAGAGCCATTACAAGGGAAGAGTTAAAATATGACAATGTTTCTAATTTGATTGATACAAAAACTATGGTTGACTAGTGTAATAAGAACATAGTCATGGTGCTCAAGCAAATTATACTATTCATAGACATTTTTGGTTAATGGAGGAAAAAGAATTTGCAGACTATGAGGATTGTATGACTCTAACAGGTTCAAGTGAGCTCCACTCATTTCATAGTTCAAATGCAGGTTCTTGGACTATTCATACATGACATTTGGCATGTTTTTGTTCTACATGCATGGACTTTGTTTGGAATGAGTGTGAGTCATAAGAGTGGGTAGATGACTAGAATTCCAAACCTCTAATTCTAATCAACACATATCAGGCTTCACTAGCATTACAAATTATCGGTATGACATCCTCACATGACCTTGACCATATATCCAATCTTGTACAACCAAGTAGAAGATTAATCTTTATGTACTATTTATTCTCATAATCTATCTTCATAATGTCATTAATTTTTTTTTATGATGCAGGCCATGTTTGGTAGATGAAGACAATGAAGAGGGAACAAATTACTACTTATGTCAGTGTGTAGATGGAAAGAAAAAATTGACTTCCCTAGTTGTAGATAGAGAAAACATTGATTATCCCACTAGGTCTATGGTAGTCACTGAAACTTGAATTTGATGATATCCTATAAAAAAATTAAATGTATGATTGTTTGAAGACTTTGAAACTCATAGGATGATTCTACACTATTCAAATTTGGTTCTTGCAATGAATATTCAATTGCAAAAATATCATGGGAGGCCAAGAAACAAGAATCTATGGAAAGTTTGTGAGTTAGACCATGAAGCTATTCTTGATACTATGAAGATTAGAGTAGATCCAAGTGGTTCATTAGATTGAAATGCATAGGTATGTTGAGTTGTAAAATGTAGATGTAATTAATTTTATCAATTGTTTTTGATTTTGTAGGTAGTACGTGCCTAGATTTCATCTTTAATTATTTACTAACATTTTTTGTAGGTTAGTGGTGCCAAATCAGCTTTCACTTTCATGTGGTTGGCACTATTAGTAAAAAATTTCATATTCTTGAATCTAAGAGAAGCTTAGTAAAAGTATATGGTGTTTCTACACTCCTGAACAATTGCTCACGACAAGTTTATTTCTCCTTATAGCCTTCCAAACACATTTGTTGTCAGTGTTTCTCTGCTTTGAAATAATAGTGAAAATTCACTTGCAGGTGGAAGTGGGTGTTAAATTTCTTAGAATACATGTAATTTGCCTATATAGACGTGCTTGAAGTGGTGGATTTGCACCTATCAATCCCAACAGCAAAGTTGCTAGTTGGAGGTCAAGAAGTTGTCTCTTCACTACCAAAAATTTACCTTTTAGGACCCTTTACTGCAACTTCTGGCATGAATTTCTCTTAGAGATGATTCAAACTATATTCAAGGTGAAATTAGAGGACTTTCCTATGCACACAAGGGATGTTATGGTTCCTACATATGACTTACAATGTTGGTTTTATGCATGCCTGAAGTTAGGCTAAAAACAACCTCTTTTTTGTATTGGGAAGGGCATTCTTGAGCCCAGAATGGGTGGTGGGTTTGCCAGCCAAGCCAAATGGGAGGTTAAAAACCTAGTCCTAGATGTTATTCTCTCCTTTATATGTGTTTGTAGTGCTAGTTTTCATCTAACAAGCATCGAAAATTGAGTTTTTGGATCATAGCTTTAACTTTGGCAACATTTGTTGACAATGTTTTTGTGCTTCAAAAAAGTAGTGAAAATTCACTTATAGGTAGAAGTGGGTGTCAAAGTTCTTGAAACAAGTATAATTTGCCTATATAGATGTGCTCAAAGTGGTGGATTTGTAACTACGAGTTTTGGAGGCAAATTCGCTAGTTGGAGGTCAAGAAGTTGTCTCTTCACTACTAAAAATTTGCATTTTAAGACCCTTTACTACAACTTCTAGCACATATTGCTCTTACAGGTGATTCAAAATAGATTTGGGGTGTAATTAGAAGAATTTTACATACACACAAGGGATTTTATGATTCTCCATATGACTTACAATTTTTATTTTATGCATGCCTGAAGTTCATCTTTCTTGTATTAGGAAGGGCATTCTTGAGCTCAGAATGGGTGGTGGGTTTGTTGTTCGGGCCAGATGAGAGATCAAGAATTTGGTCTTAAATGTTATTCACCCCTTTGGATGTGTCGGTAGTGCCATTTTTTAGCCAACAAGCACCAAAAATTGAGTTCTCAAACTGTAGCTTCAACTTTTACAACATTTATTGTCAGTGTTTTTATGCTTTAAAACAGTAATGAAAATTCACTTGTGGGTGGAAGTGGGTGTCAAGGTTCTTGGAACACATATAATTTGCTTATATAGATGTGATCAAAGTGTTGGATTTGAACCTACCAATTATATATTTAAAGTTTCCAGTTGGAGGTCAAGAAGTTGTCTCTTCACTACCAAAATTTTGCATTTTAGGACCCTTTACTGTAACTTCTGGCACGGATTGCTCTTAAAGGTAATTCACACTAGATTCAAGGTGAAATTAGAGGAATTTCCCATGCACATGAGGGATATTATAGTTACTCCATATGACTTACATTTTTTTTTATGCATGCCTGAAGTTAAGCTAAAATTAGCCTCTTTCTTGTATTGGGAAGGGTGTTCTTGAGCCCAGAATGGGTGATGGGTTTGTCATCCGAGCCAGATGGGAGGTCAAGAACCTAGTCCTAGATGTTATTCACACCTTTGGATGTGTTAGAAGTGACATTTTTCATCCAATAAGCACCAAAAATTGAGTTCTCAGACCATAGCTTCAACTTTGATAACGTTTGTTATAAGTGTTTTCGTGCTCTAGAACAGTAGTAAAATTCATTTGTAGGTGAAAGTGGGTGTCAAAGTTCTTGGAGAATGTATAATTTGCCTATATATACATGATAAAAGTGGTGGATTTACACCTATCAGTCCTAGAGGCAAAGTTGCTAGTTGGAGGTCAAGATGTTGTCTCTTCACTACCAAAAATTTGTATTGTAGGACCTTTTACTGCAACTTCTTGCATGAATTGCTCTTAGAGGTGTTTCATACTATATTTAGGGTGTAATTAGATGACTTTCCCATGCAAATAAGGGATCTTATGGTTCCTCCATATGACTTAAATTTTTTGTTTTATGTATTCTTTAAATTAGGTTAAAAATCAGCCTCTTTCTTGTAGTGGGAAGGGCGTTCTTGAGCCCAAAATGGGTGGCGGGTTTTTCATTCAGACCAGATGGGATGTCAAGAACCTAGTCCTGAAAATTATTCACCCCTTCAAACATGTTGGTAGTGCTAGTTTTCAGCCAAAAATCACCAAAAATTGAGTTCTTAGACCGTAGCTTCAATTTTGAAAACATTTATTGTCAGTGTTTTCGTGCTCCAGAATAGTAGTGAAAATTCACTTGTGGGTAGAAGTGGGTGTCAAGGTTATTGGAACATGTGTAATTTTCCTATATAGACATGTTAAAAGTGGTGGATTTACACCTACCAATTTTGAAGGTAAATTTTATAGTTGAAGGTAGATGATATTATGACAAAACTTTTGGCGAGGAACGAAAAGATGGATCAATTATGCCAATCCAGTGAACTTGTACCCACAAACCCTATTTGCACACAACATATAAATTAAACATAATGCTATGACAATAATGATAACTAAATGTATGGCTTCTCTACTTCAAGTGTTGAAGGTGGTTTGGAGGTTGGGGCAAGTATATGGGAGGAAATATGGCCAAACATCAGTATTATATGTGTGAGAGTGGGGTCAAGAGTGAGCAATAAGGTGATAAGGGAAAAATAATCTTTAAGAACATGAATTAGGCCTAGTAGGCCTTATAGTCCTACTTGGGCAAAAGTGGAAAATAGGTACAAGGAATAATTTGGGCATTCAAGGAAAAGGTCAAATTGGTATGTTTTAGATGTCATGAGTCAATAAAATAAGATCAATGGGAAGGTCAAATTGGTCCTTTGAGAGTATGCACAGGGCATGAAAAACCCTAGATTAGTGAGCTTCAAGTATTTTTGAGAGATTTAACCATGGGAATTTAATGAAACTTTGTAATATTTCTCCCCTATAAATATACAAGGTGAATCAAAAGGTTTTAACCTAAGATTATATGGATGTGTATGGATTATAGGATTGAGGGTTTGGAATAAGGCTAATTAGGCCTAAATGAGGGTAGGCCAATGAAGGAAGTGATAGTTAGAGGTGGAGTTAGGCTATGAAATTTGACATAGACATGAAAAAGAATAGATTGTGCCTATAAATGCCCTTATAATCTCTTGAGAAATCATAACATTTCTATACAAGGTAAAATATAGTAAAAAAAGGCTATAAGCCTTGAGAGAGCATTGTGTCCATAAGGTGTGGAATGAGAGCATGTTATTATTTAAGTACTTTAAGGGGGTTATACTAGGTATGTTATAATCATCTAAGACCATATGTGACAATAGGTTGAGCTTTTGAAACATAGACCAAGATTTGGTCCTTGAGACCCAAAGAAGGTGCCTAGGAAGAAACTAGAAAGAGATTGAGAGGAAATTTGTGAATGCGACATGAATGGAATGAGGTAAAATATGTATGGACAAAGATCAATGCCATCAAAGAGGTTCTAATAAGAGTACAAGGAATAAGAACTAGGTTCAAGAAGCTAAATTAAGACCAAAGAATCAAAAGAGGAGCTAGCTTATGAAAGAAGATTCAAATCAAACCATAGCAAGTAAATGTCTAATTTGCAACATTATCCTAACAAACCATATCATAGCATAGAAAACCATAGCAAGTGAATGTTAGTTGGGTGTTAATTTATTATAAGGGTCTGATTTACAACATTATCCTAACAAGTTATTCTCAATCTCATAACATTTGTAATCCTTAAGAATACTTCAAAACCAATCATTTACAATACTCTAAACACAATTAATTCAAACAAGATTTACTTCATTGATTTTCTTAAATATTCATGTAAAAAATAATAATGGCATGTAAAAATGCCATATATAGGCATACAATGTCAATAATACATGCATTTCCATATAGGCATACAAAAAATTACATTATGTCTAACAACATAGTATCTAATGTTGGGTGAATACATCATATACGCATGCACAATGCCAAAAATGCATACATTACCATATACGCATTGAAAAAGTACATCATCTACAACATACTAATCATTAAATAGTCTGCCTCTCTTTGCCTTCTTCGAAGAAGACTCTCCTTGGGATGCCCTGCTTGTAGATGGAGATATCTTGAATGCCTTAGATTGCTCCAAAGTTTGATTATGGGTATTACACTCATATCTCACTTGTAGCTAAACCTATTCAAATACAAAAATTATTATAAAATTAATAAGTATACATGAAACCAAGTTAAAAAAATCATGTTTTAAACTATAATAAAAAAATCATTTAAACATGCACTTAGCTCAATCTCATGGTCCTCCTCAATTTGTCATTGACGCTCGACTGGGTCAATGCCAGGTTCAACTACATGAACAGGCATGTCAAATGATGAACAAACATGAGGAGCTATCATAGTAGTCATTTGAATCATATTATCAAATGTCATATGATAGCCCTGCATACATAGTACATTCATGCATATAAGTTATATTTTCCAAAGTATATAGTAAAATTATTAAAACAAAAGTACTAAATTATAATTTAAAATTATAAGTGAATATACATACCTTGATGAGTGCCTATGCAGAAGAAATTCCTAAGTCTATCTCAACTTGTAATGATGGAGGAGTGTCCACCCTAGTCATCAGCTGAACAAACAACCTAATAATTACTAACTTGGGTAATTCATTGATTAAACAAGTTGCTAACAAACTTAGTCTTGCAAATAGTCCAAGATTCAACTATAGTCCAAGCATTTTATTCTTTTGGTATAAAGTTATGTGGAAGGTTAACTAAGGAACATGCATAAGAGTGTTGAGAATAATATTTTTATGAATCTAATTGGTAAAGAAGTGGTAAAATCCTATTTGTCCATAGTCATTGTTCTTGGAAAACATATAGTTTGTAAACTGAGAAATTATGTGCCTTGTGTTTAGTCTTGTAACTTGTTATGGATTCTAAAGAGATTAAAGAATGAAATTGAATGATCATAGAAAGGGGGAGATCATCTTGATATAAGTTTATAGTGCTTTGACATTTAAAGAGGAAACAATCCTTGAGTACCTTATTTGCTAAAGTGTAACATACAGTCAAAGGACTGAGTTATATTATGTTGAAACTAGTTTGGGATTCTATTGAGAATGTAAAGGGTATAATATAGTCAATATAAGTGTATAGAATCCAATATTATGTTTTGAAGATATTAGGAGTTGAAGGGAAGGCAAAGTAACCCTGTACCCTATTTTCATGTGTGCATAGGTAGGGTTATAAACTGAGAGTCTTGAGTTTGTAATTTATTATGGGCTTTCAGAACTTACTGTCTAAATGAGAAAGTTTTATAGGGTTAGTATAGACCAAATGAAAAAGGTTTGGGGTTTTTAAACCCACTAAGATAAAATTTATCCCCTTTAGTGTGCTCTCGGCCTTGGTAATGGCCTATAAACCCTGATTCTCGGGTTTAGTGTATAAAATGAGATTTGATCATTAAAAATTTCCAAAAACTTGTAATATTACATTATTTTATGTCTTATCACTAATGGACATGGTTTTAGGCTTGTTAGATATGGAAAATTACGTAAATGAGGTTGTGATCTAGTGTTAAGCGTAGAGAAGGGTTAAGGGAGAAGGGGTGATATAGAAACAGGAGAATTTATCCAAAGAAGGGGGTCAAAAAATGATTGATTCAGTTGAAAGAGCCAAATGGGTATCTAGAAAGGTTAATATATTATAGATAAAGTTTTTACATGTTTCATACTAAGGAGGTTTGCACAAAGGGAGGGCTAATTGGTGAGAGGCCTAAAGAAAGAAGTACAATTTCCCTTGAGAGTTGTGTCAGAGGGTTAATGTGGGAGTTGTATGGGAAAAATGGGTCATTAAATATGTTATATTTTTTGGTGAAGATCTGTCAGATGCTCCTAACAAGTATCTTTACCCAAAAATATGGCTGGTAAAGCTAGAAAAGTGTATGTGAGGGGTAAGTAGACAGACAATTTGAGTTAGTGACATGACCAAGGATGTAGAGAGAGAGAGAGTGATAAGAAGATATAAGGATTGATTTGACTAATATTATCATTGTTATTTGATTACCCAAAGGACTAAGGGAATGAGTTATGAATGGATGAAGGAGAACCTTGGAAGGAAGGGATATAGGTAGAGTTTGGTATAGAAGTTGATATAGCTCTACATCAATGGATATAGATAGAACCTCTCCCCAAACTAAGTATATTAGGTCTTTGGTCCCCCTAAGTAGGTGGTGGTAACAAACTACCCAACCCCATCTATCTATATGGGGTTGAGGTCCCTTATTTGTATATGGTCGCAAGGCCTATGCCATATACATATAGGCTATAGTTTATAGTCGACGCTCTCCCAAAAAACTAATGGGATCTAATGGAAACTCTCCCAACACTCTAATGGAATTGACTTGGTACAATGGGATCAAGAGGCCATGCCATCTAAATTTATAACTCCATAGATAGAGATGAAATTATTATGCTCAGATGGAATCAAGATGGGAATTAAATTGCTATTTATGACAATTTTGGATATTGATCATAGAGATTGAACTACTATATGTGATTAGGATAACAAGGAATTAAGTGCCTGGCTATGAGGCCAATATTTAAAAGAAAGGAGTGGTGTGCATATTGATGAAGACATGTCATGCTCGATTGGCAAATTGATAGAGATATATTGTACCAAACAACTTTTATCAAATGAATTATATATATATATATATATATATATATATATATATACATCCAACCCTACTAATTGGGATTGACCCACTATGGAAACTACATATAATGGGATATAAAGTAAATTTTCAACTTGCTATTTTGGTTATTGAAAACATAGTTGAGATTGAGGATGAGTTTCTAACAAGTTACACTAATCCATGTTAATACATCAAATAATAAAAAGTCTAACAAAATTATATTAGGTATTTTATATAAATTCTTACACAAAATCTACCAAGGATGTAATTAAGGTGTATTAATGTACATCTAGAGTATATAATATTCACTTGAAATTTTACCTATATAAATGTATATGGTGTCGTACTGACACAGATAGATGTAATAGCTTGGGTTAGCCCACTACCTAGTTGTGATGTCAAAGGTAACGTCTCCGCTTGAAACACAAAAAAATGTATATATATTCTTCAATTTAAATGTGTAAATTAGTTTTTACCTTTTTAAATTGCAAGTATAACTTAAAAATTTAACATTAAATTTATATAAAAGATACCTGGATGTGTGTAGAGACTCCCAACGTATCCAAACCAAATATGTGCACCAAAAACTCATCAGTCAAAACCACATCCTCCAAGCACCCTAAAGCACCACCATCATCATTTTAAGGTTCAATTCATATAGCACCACAACATTTGCATTGATGGGTTTAGGTATGACCACTAGCTGGAGTATATTGAGCATCTATCTTTGAAAGTCTACTCGTATGATGAATGAGTGTATCAGTAAATGCACTAAGTGCATGAAAAGTGTTTATCTCCACAACCTCTATCATCGTAGAGGGAATCTCTAGATGAAGTAGCTTTTGGGTGAGATCCTTGTAGGCTGATTAGGTGCATGATGTGTACTTGGTCGATCCTGTGCAGAGCTTTTCCCTTGACCCTAAAACTCACCATAGTCAAAGTAGTTTAGAATTTGATTGAGGACAAACTCACAATAGAGTTTCCTCAAAAATTATAAAGGGACCTCTTGGTTATTACTATGGGGATAGTTAAACACCATCCACCATCACTCCCAAAAATTGGCCTTAATCAAATCATGTTGGAATCAGTGGATTGAGAAACATTTGGTTGTTATGGGAAATGGGGCATTGATGGTTAGGTCGATAAATAAGGCACAAATTTGATCTTTTATTATATTTTTGTTCTTCACCTCAGATGCTAACAATTTTTCATCATAGTAAGCCCTAAAACTATCCTTATATAACCTCCATCTATCAATTTGACTCTTTATCAAATTAACTTGACCTAATATGAACTCTAGGTAATCGGCCAAATAGGTGCAATGGGTGTTTGTGGAAGTGGGCTCCCTCATTTTCCTAATTATTTGCTCAATTTTAATTTTATTTTCCACTATGTGAGCAACTAATTCCTCCTGGCTTCCTAGGGGATCTAGGGGAACTACATGAGGGTTTGGTGGAGGGTTAAGAGGGTTGGGCAGAGGATTAGGTGGAGCATGCCGACCTGTTACAGAAAAACAAAAAAACAAATTTTTTAATTCACATTAAAAAAATAAAAAAAATTGATTTAATCTACAAAATACATACCTCTTCTTCATGATGACATCATTGATTTGGTGAATGGAGGGCAAAACATGAATCTTGCAAGCCAAAGCATGATCTTGTAGCCAAAACATGATTGAGAATTAATAAAATGTGAATGGATAAAATGTAGAGGATGAGGGTTTTTTATTTGTTTTATAGTTTCAATAATGCATACACATTATTAAAGCATACAAGAATGTGTATGCATTCCTATAATGTGTATGCATTACTATATGTTTCAATAAGGTGTACATGTTATGGATCGGTACTTCCAAGCCATAACACGTACGTGTTATGGGTTATGTCCATGGAATTGTCCCCCAACTCTAAGCACATACCCAACATATAACACTGAGTTTATGAAGTATAACACTAAGTTATATTAAATATTATATTGAGTTAATAAATTATAATGCTGAGTCAACAAAATGCAATGTTAAGTTATTTAAAAGGTTGAGTCATTTTTAAAGAACGTGTTTTGAAAAGAAATGGTACTGTACGAAGGAAACCGATTTTCCTCTTTAATGAAGATCGAATGTTCAGTGAAACTTTAATTTTCCCTCAAATTTTTGAATTGTGTTTCTAGCTTGAGTTACATTTTAATTAATGAGCATGATTATCAAGGAAAGAAAGATAATAGTAATCTTGTATATTTAGCAAATAGGAAAAAACTATTTATTTGGGTATACTTTGGAACATAGTATACCAATACTTGGTCAAATCCGTATTAGCCAATTATATTAGGCTTTTTGGTAAGATATTGATTAATGTATAATTATTTCAGAGGATAATATGCCTAAATGGTATATATATTTTGAGTCAAGCCTTGATGTCTATGAAAATGTGATATGACAATAATGGTTACTGAATACTGCCTTTGAGTTATGTTCATACAAGGTTTAACTTGATTCACAATTATTCTAAGATTATGATATTGTTAGTGATAAAACTTATGTGGAGAATATAGTTGTGAGGATATTAATACATGTAAGTGATTATATATTTCTAGAATAAACAATACATGATGATGTGTGCCTATAAATTATGTTTTCATTTGATTATTATTATGCAGTGTAATCAAGGGTATACCTGGGTCGTATAATCTTATACTTGCTTGTTTATTACATTATAGTGTAAATTTAATTGTTCATATGTGAGTAGAGTGCTCATGAGCTATGATCGTATGGGATATCATAGAATAGTTCAGCTTAAATGTATATGCCCAGATGGTACATACTATAGTTGTATGTCTAGACTCACACCTACATAAATATATATGTGTTGATTGTTACTTGAATAATATGTGTTGTAACATTTGGTAGGATATCATATATGTGTGCATATAATATTGAAAGTGTAAATAAATGTTAGGCTAAAATTTTATGTATTTATATGACTTGATTTGTTATATATACTTGCTTAATTAAAAGCTTATGTTTCTGTGTATTATGACTACTTTGTATAATTGATTGTGAGAAAACTAGTAGTTGTGTCTTAGAACACCTAAACTATGATATTATGGGATATCACTAGGTGTAGTGGTTTGGATCTTACTATAGTAGTTGAGAATACATAGTTTAATATGAATGTGAAACATACTCGAGCGGTATGAACTGTAGGCATTATTTCTTGTATAAAATAAATTATAATGTATGATTCATCCATGCATTGATGGAATAAAAGAATACTTTGTTTACTCTTATTTATAACATGTGATGTGATATGATTTCTAAGAGGATGTAATTAATATAAATATTATTTAAATGTAATTTATAGTGAGACATTATCTTTTGGTATGTATGATTTACAAGTCAGTGTAATATATTGCAATAGAAACAAATTTTTCTACGATACACTGTATGTTTAGTTTTATCATACACACTTGGATACTAGTTTGTTCTCTAGATTCTCACACCATTTTATCTACCTATCCATGAAGGGAGGGCTATTCCCTGATAAGAACTTGTGTGGGGGATTGTTGGTCTGTGGTTGATGTGGAAAAGCACTCAGATGATGCTCTCCCTCCCCATAGCAATACTACTTGCCTGGAAGCTGCACTTGAGTTGATCAAAGATATATGAGTTGGTATGACATGAGATTCTAAGGGATTGATATCTATTTATTATATGAAGGTTTACGTCCTAAAGGAATGTAATTGTATTTGTTTTGTATATGTTGAATAACATTTACTATATTATGGGACCAATCATAGCTGTGTCCTAATGTATTTACTTTCCTTGGAGTTATATAATATATATATATATATATATATATATATATATATATATATATATATATATATATATATAGTCTTTTGGTATTTAAATTTAGTACTTATGTTCTGAGTTGTTTTTTAAGTGGTATGAATTTTAGTAATTATTTAAAAAAAAATTACTGCATTTTGCTAAGTACAACTTGAGAGGTTGTAACATTTATCATCCCAAATTTTTTCAATTAAATGTTTGAAAGCGATACAATGATTTGTAGTTGAATTCTTTAGCCTAAGGCTCACTTGTCCTTTTATTCTCTTTCTTTGTTTTTTCAGTGCATTCATTGATTTTGCATTCAACCATGCTTCCAAATAGTTTTACCATGAGAGGATTGACTATAATAGTTATGTAGTTAGATGCGATATTGACATATCTATTTTTTAAGAGAGGTATGACTAGGCTAATAGTCCACTACATAGGAAAACCATCTCAAGTGATATTGTTGAAGATGTCTCTTATGTGGGGTGTCACGATATTTATCCCCCATTTTAAGTGTTCATCCTATAGACCATCTATATCTTGTGCCTTAACACTTTACAACCTATTGATTCATATCTTATGCCTTACCACTTACCAGCCAATTGATTCCTTTATTAACTTCTTTTGTAGTAAATGTTATCATTGAAAAGTGCACCCTTACAAGAACCTATGCCTATTCTCACTCTTATTGATACAATGGAAACTCTTGAATTTGTGGGACCTTATGTTGGAGAGAATCTCCAGATGAAGGGTTGGTTCCCTTTGGTACACTCACCTACTTCTCTCTAAGCTCTCTAATTCTGTGATTTTTTGACTAGGAAAAGGGTAGAAGGAGCAATGTTAAAGCTAAAAATGGAAATGAGAACTAAAATTTGGGGTGATGCACAAATGTGAAGGTCAATTATGCCTATCCTTGACACACTTTAGAAGATAAAGAACCTACACACATTCACTTCATATTCATATAATGACTCTTACATCAGTATTTTAGAAATTAGACTTAAACACTTTATGTGACCTTCAAGAATTATTATTTTTTGCATAAAGATGAGAGATTCAGACATAAACATAGGAAAATTAGTCATTCACTAAGTTACATTAATGAATATTAAGAACATACTTCATGAACAACTTGAAAATGGAGGAAAATTTAGCTCTTTATTACTTTAAAGGTGAGGTAATACAATTTTTGACATAGTTTTAGTAAGCCAAAAGCATAATCTACTCATAATAATCCAAAAATGAATGTACATATAGAAAATAAGAAGAGATAGAGAAGATAAGAATCTAGAGATGAGTCCACATGCAAGTTAACTTCACTCCTAGTTCAACTGAAATTTTAATTTCACCTTCAAAACTCCCTTCCAAATTCCTACATGGCACTTTTTGAGTTTAAACATTAATTCCTTAAAGTATGACATAGTAATTAGGGAGAGAAGCTTTTTTGAGTTGTTGAAAAGTGAAATATTCTTTATGCATGATTTTATTGTCTTTAGTCTTGAAGATATCTTTAATTAACTCCTCTTAAACTTACAACTTGTATTGATCTCCTTTTGATCTTCAGTTAACTCCTTTTGATCTTCAGTTAAATCCTTTTGAACTTGCATGCATCTTGAAGTTTGAATTAAGTTACCTTTATTTCATCTTTAATTTTGGCTTTGAATTATCTTGACTTGCAACTTAGAGTTTTTCTTCAGTTCTCTCACTTGCAACTTGGAGTTTGACTTCAGTTATCGCACATGCAACTTGCATGCATGTTTGACTTCTTGACTTTCTAAATTTAGGCCAAAGGGTGGAATAGTAGGAGAGATATTTCATGTTGAACTTATAATGATTCATTTGCATGAAATTATGTCTTCAAATCTTAACCAATACTTGAACTTGACTTCTCCACTTTTTCATGTTTTTAACTCCACTTTTTTAGGGCTAACTAATGATTCTTGTTGTTGACCTGACCTTTTCTAAATTTAGCCAAAAGGGGGGAAAAGAAGTTAGAGAGATATAATCATGTTTAAATTAAATTATTCATGAAATATCACTTTTAATTATTCATTTTATGATGACAATCACAACCCTTCATACTGGTTCTTCTGGATATGCCCATCTTTTGTGGTTTTGGCAAGTTTTTTGAATGCACTATGAGAACTTGTAACTTGATGAATTTGTATTATTTAACTATTTAAGGAGTATAAATATGATTTTAAGAAAATAATCATGGTTTCATATGTCTTCAAACAAATTTTTAGCTCCAAACTCCATATATAACTCCAAAAAATGCCATTTTATGCGCTCTTTAACTAAAAAAACCTTGATTTCCTTCATGAATAGATCTATATTTTGATATTTTATCTCTTATAAAGTAAAATACAGAAATTAAACCAATTTAAAACCTTAAAATACATCATAATAAACTTTCATGTCAAATTGCATGTACTAAAACTCAAAATATGCACTTTTTGGTGTTTTCTAGCTTGTACAATTTCATTTTTGAATGCTTGTAGGTCTTAATTTTGCCATTTTAAAAAGTTTTATGAGGCTTAAATACCTAATTATTTTTTAATAATTACCTTTAATAATCTCTCTCATCATTCTAACCATTGTATGTGCTCAACCAATCTCTTAAATCTCTCAAAAATTATCTTTTCTGACTGTTTCTCTTGCTTGCTTAAAACCCTGATACATGTACCTTTACCTTTATTCATTTTTTACCTCAAAATTTTTATTGAATAATGTGTAATAAGGTAATTTAATATACATAATAATCACTCAAATTTTATTTTACAATAAATAACTCAAAAATACAATTATATCTCTTAAAACTGAGCTATTAGGGTTTAAGAAGGGTTTTAGAGAACCTATTCTTCTTAATGATTGTTCATAAATTTAATCCCTTATAACCTGAAACCAATAAATAAAATATTTAGGTAATAGGTTCCAAAATATTTTCCTAATACCATTCTAATCAACTCTTATTCTCCTTCATGTAATGAGCATTCAAAAGTTACCTTTACTAGCTTGCAAGTAACAGGTAGTTAGAAGAATAAAAGAAAACACTATCAAAATTTGGACTCATGAGTTGTTCCTAAGCATGGTTTGACCTGATTAAGTTTGTATTATGTTTTTTATACCTTCACTCCATGAATTATTTTTTCTTGAAAACATGTACATAAACAACTTTGACCAACGATGGTAAAATTGTCAACAACAAACAACTTCCTTCAAGTGTTGATTATTAAGGGATAGTCCTTTTTTTATTCATGTTCATAAAATAGTATCATGTATCCTTTTAAATAGTGAAATATTGTTCTTTTTTAATTTTTAATTATTTTCAACTCTTTCTAAAAACATTTTGGGTCACATGTCTCAAGCTAAACTAGTTCTTCTTGCTTTGTTTTCATGTATTCCTCATTTTTTCTTTTTATTAATTACATGGATGATTTTTTCTACCTTCTTCCCTATTTCCTTTAGATTATTCTTTTTTAACTTACATTCTTTATCAAATCAAATATTTTATATAAAATTGAATTTTCTCTCTTTCCTCAATTTTATAAAATGAAGATTGTAAATTGGCAGTGGTACTTCACTCTAAATCTATGATCAATGATCCTATCTCACATTTTGTACACAAAACATTGAGTAACATTAATTTTATTTTTTTGTTGGAGGTGAAAATATAAAATGTGGTGGTATATTTCTTCACACAATGTGATAATGCATTATTAAAGGAGGAAACATTTCATTCCATAGTGAACTTGAGAAATGGTGAAGGGAAATAACATACAGACAATAAAATCAGTGAAAGATTTCAAGGTGAAATGTGTAGTGATGGTGAGACATAATGAAAAGGTATTTTAGTGGATGTAATCCAAGAATATCAAGTAATTACACATGTAAAGCTTAGTGACATGTCACATATGTCAATCCAATCAATAACTCCATTAAAATGTTTCTTTATCTAATACACGATTGAAGTCATTGTGATCTCAATGAAAATAGGTGTCAAATATCCAACAAATCCTCTAAAAAAGCAGAGAATGCACTATGTGTCAATTTAGATGAGTTGATGAAAAATCTTACTGCTTTAATTATATCAAATCAAATTGGATGACTCTAAAACCAATCAGACAAAAAATTGGCTTCCTCAATGAAAGATGTGTCATATATAATCTAATCAACTGATATGAGATTATATAAACAAATATATATGGATATAAATATTTTAAAGCTTTTTCCATTTTTATTCTCAGTAACACTAATGTAGACACTATTTTATGATTATATAGCACCTCAGTCTTGTACACTTGAAAAACTCAAATCGTGGCTATTCCTCTCAGTTCTAGACCTTTTTCATTTTTGCAAGTCTTACATCTCCTCTATCTTTGTGCCCCCCTTGGCCTATAGCTCTTAGTACAACCAGTCTTATGTTGATGGCATAGACCTTCTCTCTTTCCCAAAAATATTAAAATATACTTATCTTATATTTTTTCAAGTTTTGAACATGTACCTACTTTCTTGCTCCTTGGACACTAACATTGGGGATAAACACTAGCATCAACATTAGTGTCCTGACCTGACGTAAGAGTCCAGTGCCCTAAAGTCATCTAATTTACCAATGAAACATATCCTAATGGTTGATGTAAGTGATTTAATGCAAGTTATTACTTTAAAAATATTGATATAAATACAAGACCAACCCTAATTCATTCATCACCTAGAAAAACCTGGTAAAAATACCAAAGAGACCAAGGTAACTTATCAAAAACACTATGTCAAGCATTTAATTGAACAAAACTTCCATATTTCTATACCAATAATAGGTAAAACACATCAATAGGTCTGAAGTACTAAAGGAACAACCCAAAAGTCTAATTTTCCAAGTTACAAGCTAGGTCACTAATGTACTTATTTTGCACAATATTGCATGATTCACACACAAGATAACACATGGGAGAACTACATGGGTGTGAGGCCCTCTTTTGGAGTACTGTCTATATAGGCAACACCCTCTAATAACAAGGTCTTTGGGGTCATCTCAATATCATGTGCCCACTAACTTATTTTCCCCCAAAGTTGTTATGAATATGGAGAACCAAGGTTTTGCCCTTTCACAAGTAGCAATAGTCCACAACCCAGATCTGAATGCACTAGAGCAAAGGCGAAGCAAAACATAGAAGCATCTAGGTGATCACATCATTTTTTATTAAATATTTCATACAAGACATTCACATCAAACCCAAATGATAACATCAATGTAACCATCCCAGGTTGATATTATTCTCTAGAGCTCTAAAGTGTCAGATCTAGAATCTAACAATTATTCCAAAATCTCCTTCCAACTTGCTTTCTGCCTGTTTTAGATCTAGAAATGCATTATCATAAGAACAAGATACATACATTACTTATTTATCATTTCCATATCTAGCTTAGTTATACTTTTTATATATAGAATATCTCGATATAATAAATTCAGTATATGCTTATATCTAAATTTAAGATCTAATTGAGTTGTTTTTAATTTGATTATCACCCTTGTGCCATTTTATTTCTATATACCCCTTTAATCAAATCTAGGGTTAACAATAAGATCACCTTAGATCATATTTTAGGGTTAAACATTTGGTGAACCTGTCCTTTGTTTGTTAAATCAAAACCCTAGTTGCATATTATGGTTTTTCCATCTTTAAAAGTTTACTTCAAATTCCTATATTCATTTTTTTGAAATCTAATTATATGGGCATAGTTTAAATAATGTTTATTTATCTTGTTGTAATAGGCCTTGTTCTTACTTTCTTTATGATTAGATGCATATATATGAATGTCTTTAGGCAAGGTCTTACAAATCCCCATCCTTATGATCATTTCTTTAATGTACCTGATGATCAATGTATTACATATAAATATCTTATTGTTATCACATAGGATTTGACCTATCTTGATTCTATAGCTTGTTGTGCAAGTGCCTAATGATACAATGAAAAAACCTCTAAAGCCTTGGGACCTTAGCAATTTGAGGTTAATCTCTAGAGAAGGCTGACTTCCTTTCACTAAATTTGATGCAAACTGATAAAATACTAGTTTTGTGGAAATCTCTTTAATGCTTTTTGATCCTAAACTAGGGTTTTGATGGAAAAAGGGTTAAATAATTGAAATTTGTGGAAAAATGAAAATATGGTGATTGCACCTAATATTTTATAGTGGATCTATATGCTTGCTTGACAAACACAATAGAGCATAAAATATATTAAATTTATCTAAGCATAAACTCATGCAAATTTGGAAATTAGAGGTAGTATTTTAGCTATTTATCACAAAAGGGAAAAGGATCTTTATCCCAAACAATATTATCAAGAGGGTAAAATACTATAGATGAATTTTCTTGAGACTGAGATAAAAGACAAAGCTTCCACAAATAATCAAACAACTTGCACACACATAGAGATTCCACAACACAAGAGAGGCAAATCTTCAACTTTATTTCTCTCCAAAGGTTATAGATTGTAGTAAAGACATTCAAAATTCAGAAAATATAACTAACAATAAATGATAGATTGGGCCATGGGGTCTGCCCATCTTTATACAAAATATGTTGTAGAAGACATGTAGTTATTAAAACTCAAATGCCTAGTAAAGAAGATCATGCAAATCTAAAAACCTTCATGCACGAGAGGCGAGATATTCTATTTTTTGGCATTTCTAAACTTGTGAAATGGATAGAACATGGAATGCATGAGCTGGGCATGATCTTAGGAATAACATGGTATAGCATGGTGTGGCTAGAACTGAATATCTCCATGTAATGCTTCCTTATCTGATAGTGGCTAAAAATAACTTCTTCATGCAAAAAGAGGCACCTAAACTAGAACTTAACCTTTTATAAATAAAATATAACATTGAAAATTAATTCCAAGTTTATTTTCATGTAAACTCTAGCGTGAAAAACCTTAAGTGAGACTTTTACAACTTTTTAAGTCTTTATCACTTTTGCCAAAAGGAACTATGCAATTTACACTTCATGATTTTGCACCTTTTTAACAATTCACATTAATCAAAATGGAAAGTGCAATTTGCACTTGTGCTTTTTGCAACTTTCACATTATCAAAAAATATAAAGAGTAAAAAAAATGTCTTTCTCTTTCTCAAAAGAGTTATAAAAAATAAAGCTGTACTTTTGCAAGGAAATTAGAAATTACAAAGCTTTTAAAATGAAATTAAAAATGATAATATCATGACATTCATCAAAGAGGAAGATTAATTAATTTCCAAAATTTCCTTAGCTTTCTTATCATTCTCGACCCATAGCTTCTCTGTATATGCATCAAAGGATTTGAAAATCTCTTGAATTCACTCTACATATGGCCCATAAGAATATATGTTAGAGACTACACAATCTGCTTAGACATCAAACAATTTTTTCCTAAAGGTTCTTATGCCCTACATTTCAGTCCTCATCTGATCAATTACTTTCTCATATTTGATGAACATGTGGATGGAACTTAGGACAAAGATTATGTCCTTTAAAGACTCCTCAACTATTGCTTTTAGATTGTTCTAAACCTATTCTACCTAAAGGTGATTGTTGGCATCATCTATTGGTTAGCATGACATTAAATTCATCATGCTATCAATCTCTTATAACACATCAATTTCCTTGTCATGAGCCTTCTTGGCTCACTTCACAGACTCTGTTAGTACCCTTATCTAAATTGAGTAGCCCTGTGTAGTTCCTCGTGCTTAGCATCATCCTTTAATATGTTCTTGACAATGAGGGTATTCATATCAATTAATTTTATGGTTGTTAATTTGGGATAATACATATTTAAGATCTGAATTTATCCTTCATAGATATTGATCTACTCCAAAAATTTCTTTCCTCTCCATGATGAATCCATAATGTTCCATCATGGCTGCAAGAATTCTACTACCTTTTGTGATCAGTTCCTTAGACCATTCTTTTGTAGCCCTTCTCATGTGAGCAATATCTCATACAAAATCAATTGTAGCTTGATCTAGATTGATTTGCTACACTGCTTATGGCTGTTGTGATGTTTCACCAAGCTTTATGAACTAGTTTAGTGCTTTGTTCAACTAATATACCTTTCTTTTTAGTTCATCCTTGGTGGTTTTATCATAATCAATTCTTTAGAAGAGAGAGTTGATACCTATCTGCACAATGTGCTTGAGTCCCTCTCTTGTTTGTTGACCAAGGTGTATATGAGAAACCTAATAATCTTTTGCCACAGGATCCTCTTTTGATTTATCTGGTAGGGGGACTATAATTACAACATATCTCTCTCCCTTATCATCAGTGAATGTCCTTAAGAGGGTTTTGGGAGTGGGTTTTGATTTCTTCTTGACTTCTGACATGTCAAAGTCTAAAGTGCTTGGATCAATCATTATTTTTTTATTCGTACTCATTGATTATGCTAACCAACTGGGGGTAGTCTTATACTAATCTAACACTATCATCAAAGAATCTACAACTAATGTAATTACGCTAGTTGATACTATGACTAATGAAGACTCTTGGGAAGATGACACCATTGGTTTCTTAGGAGGTACCTATAGAGATCCACTCTCATAAGTAATTTACAAGTCAATATTTTCACCAAGTATCTAGGTCACTCCAACCTTTACTAACATTATAGTTGAAACAGTGAAAATGGGAGAAGTGGAGGCAATAAAAGCATTTGTGTCAATTGGGGGAGTGGAGGATGGAATTGACATAAGAGTTGTGAATTTGGGAACTGGAGGAAGGGTTGAAGCCAAAGCACTGAATGTGTCAATTAAATGTATAGGACTACTCAGGGTTGGTGATGTGAAAATAGTGGGTTGAGATGAAGGGGAAATAATACTTATCCTAGGGGTTGGGATAACTTGCATGACTATAGTCAAGATGATTGATTCTGTGGTAATGTACTATTGGGTGGTGTTGGGAATTAATGGTGATGAAATAGAAGGAATTTTAAATGGAATAGAAAGTGGGAGTGGATCAAATAGGGAAGATGAAGTGGGAGGAAGGGAAAGTGGAGTGGAAACTTGAACATCTACTGTAGGGGGACCCTGAGTGTCCACTTGACTTATTTGTGTTGATTACACTTAGATTATTAAGGTGGGTGGAATGGTAGGTGAAGTGGAGACAAGTGGAGGGGTTGACACTTGAGGTGGAGGAGCTAAAAATTGTGGAACAATGGAAACTTGAGATACTTGAGGAGTGGAGACAACTTGTGGAGGTGTTGAAACATCTTGTACAATATATGTAGGAGAAGGGGGAGTAATGGAAATAAGAGTCAAAGCTATGGGATTTAAACTTTGGATCCCTATGATGTTACTATTGTGTCTTTAACTAAAATATCAATTGGTTCTTCTATAGCTTCTCCCTATCTACTTGATTCCCCTTTCTTTGCCTTTGTCTTCTTCCTCTTCTTTCCTTTATTAGGTTCCTCTGATGACTTATTGGGGCCCTCCTCTTAAGGAGTGATACCTCCTACTTTGAGCTTCTCCTTAACTCCTATTATGTCCCTTATGATTTGTACACCCTTTCTTATTATCCAATTGATTTTTCTATTAATAACATGGAATTTTTTATCAAATAGAGAGAAGGATTCAGGGACTGACCACCTCTTCAGTGGTAAAGGTCTAGTAATGATCTGTGTGAGGTAGATTGGATCTGCTCTAAAGTTTTCATCCACCAAGTCATTAGGGACTAGTGCTAGATCAAAGTCTTTTATTTTTTGTAGGGACATCCTAGAATAGTCCCTCATTCTGACCATTTCTTCATCATCATAATCTTCCCAAAAATCCTCATAGTATGGCACATGTTCGTATGTTTCTAATTCTAGTGTAGTAGTGACCTTATTATATGGATCAAAGTAAGGTCTAGACTCTAGATTCCTCATCATTACTTGGAATATCTCCACCTCTGCATTTCTAGCCTTCAAGAGAGATTGACATGTGTAATTTCCAATAGAAATAGGTAAACATATCCTTGCCTTATGTCTGTCTGAGAGAAGCTTGTGCATATCCACAATTTGCCTAACCAACTCCAAAAATGTCCATTTATCACTCACATATTGGGTAAGTATGTAGGGATAACCACTAAATTCAACTACCCTGATATAGGAGTAGGTGGGGAACTGTACGAAGAAGGAACCCCATTTGGTAGTCTAATCTTTTTCTGCTTAGAACCTTATTTTCCCAAGCTCTTGATCAAGCATGATGATGATGTTATAGATATAAGCATCATTAACTCTCCTGAATTGATATCTACTAGCCTGTAATATGAGATCAGGGTAGTAGTTATAAATTTTGGTTATTTCTTTAAGAACTGTATTGAGGCTTGGGAAAAATCTTCCTTTGGCCAAGATATAGACGATATATGATGTCATATAAAACTTACTTATCATTTGCACCTCCATCAACTAGTTATGGAGGGAATCAATTATTAATTAGTCCTAGTGTATCTATTGTTTATTTTCTCTAATGATCTAGATATACTAGTACATCTAGTCTTAATAAAACTTGGGATTAGGATTGCCAGTGACTTTATGCAATAGTGTTATAATATCTCCCACCTCCTCTATAAAATCATATCTATACATAGTCTTGGGAAATTTGGTGGAGGAATGATTGGGAGTCTTGAGCCATTACTTAATAATTATCTTCTAACATCTATCCTTTTTCTCTTCTTAAAATTGTGTAGTTGTTTGTGGAGTTATATCCAAATAACTCTCAAACTTAGGAATTACAAACACTGTGTTGATGAGGTTAGGTTCAAGATCTAGAACCTTCTCTCCTTTCTCACTAAAGACTTGTCTTCTATCAGGGTCATAATGTTGGGCTATTATAAGGATAAACTTGGGAAATAGATGGAGGAAAGGCTATAACTTGTATAAAACTAGAGTCATAGATACTCTGGATCTAGTCACTTTTGAAATCTGCACCTATCCTAGCCCAAAAATTTCCTAGGTCAATGTGACCTAAATCTGTGTCTTTTATTTCTACCATATTGGACTCCAAACAATAATTCACTCTGAGGACCTTAGATTTGAACTTCATTTCCTTGGGAGGCATGGAAACTAAAGTTATTACTTTCAAGAAACCAACTGTGAAAGTTGATAGGACCTATAGGTGTCTAGAGAAATTTAACTCTTTGATGGAACTTGGAGGTGCTTAAAGCATGTCTAGTATCCATGGTGTTTGAGGGATGCAAGCTTTTTTATGGAGGTGGGAGGTGTTTGGGATAAGTCCACCTTTCATGGTACACTAGAAGTTGGTAGGGTTCAAAGGTTCTTAAGGCACATCAGACCTCCAACAAAAGTGGAAGGTGTTTGAGGCATGTCCATTCTCCATGAAGATGATGAGGAATCTTTGCATGGAATATTATTTATTTGAAAGGAAGTATATTTTCAAGAATATTCATTTTGTCAGGTGACAATTGAGGTTTTGATTATGAAGTGTTGAAGGGGAAATGAAGGGCTTTCTTTGGATGATGATGTATGTAGGATTTGGAAAATCTTGGAGATGAAGTTTTCAAGAAAGCAAACCCTAGATTTCTTTGGACTACCTTAGACTTCCTAGACAAATGATTTCAAACTTTAAATGATAAATTTGAAATTAAAACCCTAACCAGTAACCCTAAAAAACTTTCAAGAAATGAAAATGATTAGAAAAATCTTCAACATGAAAGATAATGGTGAAAAAACATGAAAAAGTACCATTTTATAGGTGTAGGTGACATGGCTTGAAGTTTTATAGTCATGGCTTGAAGTATAGGTTCATATTTGCACATGGCTTGAGGTTTGATGGTGAGGGCATAGGTGACCAAAGCTCAAAATGCAATTAGCAATTTCAAACAATAAATAAAAACCTTAATTCACCTAGTTAAATAGTGAAAACTTGTAATTAATGTGAGCTTGGGTGGTTGGTGGTGGAGGTTGGACCTGCTTGGAGGAGGTCCATTATCAATGAGGAGATTGGCTTAGTGGGAAGTAGGACTCAATGTGTACTTTGCACATTTTAAAATGTGTAATGTGTACTTCAGGTTCTAGATTTTATGAGAAGAGATTTGATGAGTTGGCTGAGGTTAGACCTATTTAAAGAATGTCCACTCTCCATGGGATGATTGGCTTTGGTGGAACCCATGGGGCACTTTGTACGTTTGGAATGTGTAAAGTGTACTCAAATTTTTGTGTCCCATGATGTTATAAATTGGTAAGTACTTGGTTGAACATGGAGAGTATGGTGCACTTAACACATTTACAAATGTGTAATGTGCACCTAAGTTTTTGGGTTCCATGAAAAGGGGGTATTAAGGGTTTGGTAGGATCTAGAGCCCATCGTGCACTTTGCACACTGTGAAAATGTGGAAAGTGCATGCTAAGTTCTAGATTCTACCAGATGGGTGCATGGTGGGATCTAAATCCTACCATGCATTTTGCACATTTAAGAATGTACAAAGTTCATGGTGAGTTATGGATTCCATGGTTTTAGGTTTTGGTGATTCACAAGATCTAGAACCCGCATAAAAATTTATACAAGTGCAAATTGCATCTAGGGTTTTAGATTTTACAAGGCAAAGGGAAAGATAGGTTTTAAAGGATTTAGGGTTTTAAAAAAATAAATAAAGGTGGTCTCCCTTAGGGTGTTAGATGTAATCGGATTTTTGGGACAAAAAATCTCAACACTTATATAATATCAAAAGCATGATAAATACACTTCTATTCCTTATAGTTATGCTCATGAAAACAATAATGTAGAGCCTCTTCCCCTTACTTCTATTTCCAATAGCAAAAGGCTAAAAAGGTAAAACTAAATCCCTTTATGGAAGGTGATACAATAGATATGAAATAAGTTTGCATTGAAGATGATGAATATGTTTCATGCACAAATTCTCAAGATGAATCTAAAAATGAGTTTTCCTTATTTTTCACACAATGTAATTGTTGACAAGGATGAGTGTATGCTTTATTTCCAAAATAATGAGTGTTGAAAATATCTTGATTTCTTTGGATCAATCAATTAGTGAAATTATTCCTTTGTATCCTATGGTATGTCATGAATTTTCAATCAATGCTGCACCTTGTAATGATAATGATATCAACCTTCATGTTATTAAAAAAAATACTTTCCTCTTTAGACATGAGTGTTCCTTTATCACATATTGAAAAACCATGTGATGATCCTCCTAACCCTAATAAGGGTGATAACTCTCATCCCTCTAGCTGGGTCTAGACTATCACTTATCCAAGGAGTAAGGTGACCCACCCTATAGTTTGAAATGAAGGTGATCAATCTGGAATAACTGATAGCATTCAAAACACATCAACACATAAAAATCACCATAGGGTAAATCTTTTGTCTACATTAGGTAGACCATAAACATTTTATTAATAATCAAAATAGGTACATAAAAAGGGTGCCAATATGCAATTACCCATTTTACACACACAAACATGAATATATAGGTTTTCACCTATGAATGATAAAACCAACTCCCTAATTAACCAACTCTCTATGGGAATTCAACCCGTAAGTTGGTTTTATTGTTAACTCAAAATATGAAACCAAACTAAGTAAATATGACTATGTTTATTTAAGGGGGTGTCTTTATAAATAAATATGCATGCCCCTTTATAATTTATTTATTAATAACAACCTAAACTAAAGTTAAGACTTTAGAACAAGTCCTAACAACCCCCTCCCCCCAATGATCCAAAGTCAATTCTTTGGACACATGCTAAACATTTTTCTAATTGTTTAAAATTTAATTCTGTTAAGGGGTTTTGTGAAGATATTAATTGTCTAATCAACAATTGGACAATATATTGGATCAAGTACTTTATTAAACACCAACATTCATAGATAATGATATTTGGCATCCATATGTTTTATTTTGGCATGAAATATTGGTTTTTTAGACACATTGATCACACTTCGATTATCAATGTATAACTGTGTAGGAACAATATGAGAAATCTGAAGATATTCAAGAATGCACCATAAATAAACAATTTATTTAAAAGCATCCCATACTAGGATATATTATGATTCTACTGATGAATTTGCCATTGTATCCTACTTCTTACAACACCACACAATGGCAGTTGAACTCATATACATAGTGTATCCTATTGTGGACACTCTATCATCCACACATTTGCCAAAATATGCATCACAATACCCAAAAAGTTTGAATTTATTATTGTGGTGGTACTCAAGGCCATATGTTTTCATTCCCTAAAGGTAACAAAGTACTCTTTTTGATGCATGCCAATAAATTTCTCTAGGCTCATGCATAAACCTAGACAAAATTCCAACTACAAATGATATATTAGGTATTATAGTCATCAAGTATATCAAACTTCCCATTAATTTTCAGTATTTGGTGCCATAAAAAAATGCACTACCATCATCCTTATATAATTTCAAGATACTTTCCATTGGAATGAGGGCAGGTTTGTAATCATTCATGCTAAACCTATTTAACAACTTAGAAATATTCTTAGATTGTGAAATGAAAATGCTTTAATCTTTTTGAGTAAATTTTATGCCAAGATAATAGTGAATAAGTCCAAGATATGTCATTTCAAACCCATATTTTAGTTAATTGTTCATAGACTTGTTGTGGTTTTCATCATTTCTTATGATAAACAAGTCATCGCCATAAATAACAAGAATTACCAATTTATTTCCCTATACTTGAATATAGAGAGTATCATCATATTCACTATGTGTAAAGATAATTTTATACAAGTAGGAATCCATTTTTTCATACCAAGCCCTAGGTGCCTGTTTGAGCCCATAGAGCGCTTTGATTATTTTACACACTTTGTGTTTTTCACCCACTTTCTCAAAACCTTGGGTTGTTTCATTTACACTTGTTCCTATAAATAACCATTTAAAAAAGCACTTTTGACATCCATCTAATATAATTTCCAACCATTTTGTGTTGATAAGGCAAGAACCATACGAATAGTGTGTCATTTGGTAGTTGGTGCAAATGTTTCCTCATAATCAATGCTTTCTTGTTGTGCATAACCTTTTGCAATAATCCTTGCCTTATGTTTATCAATGGATACATCTAATTTATACTTGATCCTATAAACCTATATTCATCTAATGGGTTGAACATGTGGAGGAGGATAAACCAAAACCCAAGTATGATTGTTAAGAATGGCATCATACTCAGTTTGTATAGCATTTTGCCAAACCTGTTCAGTAGAAGCTTCTTCAAAAGTGGATGGCTTAGTGGAAGAATTAGAAATAACCATAGCACAATTTACGTATTTATGAGAACTCATGGGACATGTTAGACCAATTTAATTTGCTTTCAAGTTATAAAAATTACTTTGAGGCCATTTTAGATACTTGTCTAAATTGTTAAGATCACGAATACTAGAATTCTCTTCATGTGTACCATTTGGAGGAGGACTTAGAGAAATTTCAAAAATTTCTAAGTCATTATTCTATGAAATACTTGAGGAAGTAGAATAAATGGAGGGGATACTAGTCTTATACCATAATCTATGAAAATTTGCTTCCTTAATCAATCCTTTAACATGCTTACGAATATTCCTCTATAAACTATCAAATTATGAGTCAATATCTGCAATGTTCATAGTACCAAATTCATCAACAATCACATCTATAATCATTATGAATTTAAATATATCATGTGCAAGAAAATGATACCCCTTTTTATTTTTTGAATACCCAAAAAAGATGCATTGTCTACTTTTAGGTTCCAAGTTAGTTATGTGTTCAACAACAACTAAAGCAAATTAAAGACATCCAAAAAATGTCAAGTGTTTAAATTTTGGTTTAAACCCATGCCAAGCCTCATAAGAAGTTTTAACCAAAAGGTTGTAGGGGAAATGCTTCTCAAATACCCTACAATACCAATGGCTTCAACCCAAAACTTATCATTGAGTTGTATACAGTGCAACATAGCTTTAGATGTGCCTCTAAAGTTTTGTTCATTCATTTAGAAACTCTATTCTATTATGGAGTATAAACATTATTATATTGTCGATGAATGCCATGTTCTCAAAAATAATCCAACAAAACATTTGAAGTCTACTCATCACCATTATCTGAATGAAGAGTAGCTAAGTGTGAATTTATTTCTTTTTCAACTAAGTGTAACCATTCGACAAACTTAGTTAAAACCTCTAATTTTTTTCATAAAAAACACCCAAGTCATCCTAGAAACATAAACAACATAAAATACCTAAACCCTCCAATGGATGACTTTTTCATGTCACAAACATCACTATGAACTAACTACAAACATCTGTTATCTCACCATGAAGAAATCTTAATAAACTTTTCCTTATTCTATTTGCTTAAAAAACATGATTCACAAAGAATACTATCTCAGCAAAAAGTGGGCAAACCATTCATCATACCATATCTTTGTAAGTACACTAAATAGTGAAAATTCAAATGTCCATAATGAAGATGCCACAAATGATGTGTAGACATTGTACCTATACTTGTATCAGCAACTACTGCTAGTTCCACTATGGGAGGAATAATTTTGTAATGCAAACGAACTAAATTTCCATCCTTATAACTTGTATACATTATTTTATATCCATATTTGACTGAGTTAATATAAATGATCCCATTTTCATGCATTATTTGATAACCCTTGTTATGAATAGTTACCAAGGAAATAAGATGTTTTTACAATGTGGGAACATACCAAACATTCTCCAAGTATTTGATAGAACCATTAGGAGGCATATTTCAAATAGACCTAAGTCCATGTGGAGTATGCATAGACTTATATGCCAAGGATATTGGAGTGAGAGATGATAATTTGAAAGTCCAAAATAAGACTCACCTAAATGTCATGTGTTTGGTTACACCTGTATCTAAAACCCACACATCTGTAAACTCATCTCTAGCCTCATATTCCATATAAGCAATGTTCCCTAAAGTAGTGAATGCAAATTCATGAGCAACATTGCCTGATTCACCATATTCATGGTCTACATATTGAGCAAAGTTAGACTTAGTTACTTTTTGTGGCCTCTAAATTTTTTTAAAAGGAATCTTATATTGAGAAGCAATGTGACCAAATTTTCCACATCTACGACATTAAATGTCTGATCTACCTTGACCTCTACCTCTATATGAGTTGTGACCACATCCTCTATCACTCATCTCATTTGAATGAGAATGGAAATATTATTTATTATAATAGTTATTATGATGATATCCTCTACCTCTATTTTGAAATATTCCTCCTTTATAACCTCTACCCCCTTTATAACTTTGCCCTCTATAGTTTTGTTGACCAGAAGAAGAAGAACTAGGTTTGGACTCTTTAACATGGGCTTCCTCAGTTTTATTGGATTTTTTGGGTAGAAAAAGGTCATGTTGAATAATCAAATCAATAATTTTGTCAAAATTTATGCCTATGATCTTTTTATAGACATGTAGAATTTCCACAATTTTTTTATATAACACAGGCAATCCTTTCAATTCAATAGTTACAATGAGATCATCATCAAGTTTATTATTAGCCAAATTTGGCTACCATAGGTGGGATTAATAAAAAAACTTGACTTTTTGTACTAGGTCTCCATTTTAAGAGGTATAAATAAATGTATTATACAAATTTAGCGTTGTTTAAGGTATTTTTGAAGAAATTAAGGTAAGGTGTTTTCTTGGTGCTAAGCTTGTTTAAGTCTTCTCTAGTGTAAACCCTTGTTAAAGGTCCTTTATGTCCAAGTCTAACATTTTTATAAGGTTAATGAAGTCAATTAAAATCTAATAAAATGTAATTTTATGGACTAACACTTGTCATATCACTTCAAGTTAATTTCAAATGAGAAAAGATAGTTATAAGAGGTCTTCAATGCAAAAGGAGGGCAGTTCATTCACTTGTATATATTTTGTGGGCTCATATATAGGTGGAAATGCTTTAAAATTAGGTTTTATCAAGCTTGAAAAGGTCCAAAGAAAGCAAAAATCACTCTTATTCTCCCATCAATCTCTTGGCAAGCTCACAACAACCATTTTGAGATGCTTGGTACAGATAGGAGAGAGAATCTCAAGTCAAAATATTATATACAGAGATGAGGTCTCTTATGAAATTAAAAATCATGCTCTTAGTCAGGAGTTTCATAGGCTAGGCTTTATGAATAAATGCTAAGAAGGTAAGGTGGTCTAAAACCCTATAAAAACCCTACTAGCTCATTTTTCTCATTGAAATGGCATTTTGAAGCTAGTTGGAAGAACAAATGTAATGGGAAAAGATTTAGGAGATATATATAATCTTCCTTTATGATTTTACAAACCTCAATTGGTACATGTGAGCCTAAATAAGCAATAAATCTCCACTTTGAAACATGTTTTAGACTAGTGACAATAGGGTTTTGATGTTTCAAGGATCCAAGTATTTGAAGGTGTAGACATTGAATTCCTAATACCATTTGTGTTGAAATTATCAATCTTACTTGAAATTAACTTAAGCACATAATTTGGGTCAAAATCACTTAAACATGCTAAATGGTTCGAGCTTGTCGTATACAAGTGCTAATTTTGGCTAATGTATCCCTAAATGGGGCAATGTATTTTATGTGATTATTAAGTTTTCTCAAATCATTTTGAGTCAAAATGACATCATGAGAAGGTTACCATTTTAGGATACTCTGCTTTGGCTTGCATGAGTGACCAAACTCCATAACATTTGAAGCTTACCATTTTAGGTCCTCCTCCATTAGCTTGGACTAGCAATCAAGCTTCACAATGCCCACTAATTACCATTCTAGGCCCATCATCTGTTTCTATTGAGGTAATTATCAAGGAACATCAAGTTGATAAAACAATTTTTGTTGATCCCTTTTTTGATAGTCTACTTTTTGGAGAGCCCATTATTGAATCATAAGCCATTATTTACCCTACGCCAACTGTTCCCCACTTTAGAAATTCCATGCCAATTTTTGAACCTCAATAAGAACCATTGCCTCTTCAAGAACCATATTTTGAGGACCAAAATGTGTTCAAGGTTGATTTTTACAACCAATTATAGACCAAGACTATGATGTTATTATTGAAACACCCATTGATGATGAGTCAACCCATGATGAATCACCCATTGATACTTTATTTATTATCGAGGATTCTCACTCTAATGAGCTAGTCTTTAAGGAGTCACTTTTGAATGGTTATAACCACCTTTGGGTAAATCATTACCTTAACCATTGTCCTATTTTTAAAGAGCCCCATTTCCTTAACAAGTTAGCCTTTAAGGAGGTGTTTCTTGGCATTTTTCCACTCGTTGAGGAGTCTCATTTTGATAGGCCAATTTCTGTCGAGTCATCCCTTGATCAGTTCCCTCTCTTTAAGGGGCTTTAGCTAGATGAACCAGTCTATGTTGAACCCTTCCTAGATGAATCAAGTTTTATTGAGCCCATTATGTCATCATAGGCCAATATTTGTCTAAAATTCAACATTTAACAAAACATTATTATAGAAACATTCACACTAGATGAAGAATCATAATTAGAGTCAGGTTCCCTTTCTAAACTAAAACTAGATTTAGCATCAGAATCAAAATCATTATTAGTCTCAACATCAGATTTAGAATCCCTGGACTCAGACTCAGCTTCAAAATTAGAATACAGTTTTGGTTGTTATAACGTTGGTTACACTTTCCTTAAAAATCAATTTAAATAAATTTGTGATCCTTCTATAGTTTTTAAGGATGATTACTTCAACATCCACATAGGTTTTCCTAGTATCTTCTATGAGGATTGTGCAGCCTTTCATCATCCCATTATCACCACCCAACATAACCATTATATTGACATTCCACCTCCCACAACATCGATTAGGACTGATAGTATCACACTTTGTTGAATCACATCCATGGTGACATATTGGGTGTAGAATATCAAGGGGAACAAGATTACATTCATTCAAAATAAGAAAAATCTCCTAGTGAAACCTTTTTGAAGGTGCTAGAAGACAATCAAAGTCAAATGTTAACATCTCTTCGTGAAACCTTCTCGAAGGCACTAAGAGATAATCAAGACAACTTTATTGGTGAAAACCTCATCGAGGCACCAATAGTTGAGCACAAAATTTATTCACTTCTTGATGAAGAAATTATCAAATAAAACATTATTGTAGCTTCCAATCTACAACATAATTATATGGTAGCTACTCTCAAGATTAAACAAAATAAAAATCTAGTGGTCCTATCGAGGGCATCTTCAGAAGTCTTTGGCCCCACCATAACCAAAATTATGTTGAATATAGAATCAAAAACATTTTGTGTGCCTAAAAGTCTTGATCTTCATTTGTTCCCCAATTATTATACATTCCATTATCATCCACCTTTTTATTACCAACTTATACCATTTATCTTCTACCTAACATTATTTACTATCTTAGGCTATACTTTCTTTTATAGAGGCTACAAAGATATCTTGTCTTGATATTTAAAATAAATAGAATAAATGACCAACAAGGATCACATCAACATTACTGAAGGTCAAATCTATGACATGTTCTTGACATAACAGCTATGCAAACAGGGTGTTGGGTAGCAATTTTTATGATTATCTTAGTTGTCTCATATGTTAACTACGTCAAGCATCTTCATGTTAGCAAGAGCAGTAGAACCATTTTTTATTTGACATTTACCCTACCATTATCCTTGCCTTGTCTCTTGGGGGCAACCCTGTAGACCATTTTTTTCTAGGCAATTTTATACCATTGTGTCCAATTTTTATACCACACAGTTTAAACTACATTGGCTCAAGTTCCTTTGGGACTATGTAGGTAGCGCTCAATTTTTATTAAGTTTAGATCAATCACCTTAGCCATACTCTCGCTATTTTACAAGTAATTTGTAAGATTGAACACTCTCACCATTTTATGAGCAATTTTTAAGATTAAACACTCTCACCATTTTACGAGCAATTTTTAAGTTTGAACACTCTCACCAGCCCATCATCACTTGGGGTCAACCCTCTTTCCATTATAAGCCAATTATCATCCTATCATTTTATTTTTATTATACGTTATGATATTTTACCATTTCTTTACTATTGAACAAAACTTATTTGTAGTCGATGTACTTACCCCATTTTGATCTTGGTTCCTTTGGTTCATCTTGCATTTTCGGTGGGGGGATTTTGATCTAATTTTAGTCGTTTTAAAATTTTGCATTTAAATGATAGTCTATGAAAGTAGTGTGACAGAGGATCTGGCATGTTATCTTTCATTTAGATTTTATCTGGTGCCCTTGATTATAACCACCTTGGTCAAATCATTATTTTATTTGGTACCATTGATTATAATTACCTTTGGGCAAATCAATATTATGATGTTATTTCCTCATTATAACTACCTATGGGAAAATTATGAACAATGAATTTTTATCATGCTTTGTCACATCACTTGGTCATTATTATTATCATTTGCCTTGTCATTTGGCCTTTATTTGTGAACTTGTTGTGATATGATCAGTTTTTCATTGCATTTTGTGTTGACAAAATTATTGTGATTTGAGCTCCTAGTGGGACTACATAGGCTGTGCTCAATTCTCATTGAGGTTAACTTAGTCCCTCATTCCCATACGCTCTCATCATTTTATGAGTAATTTAAAGTTGGTGCACTCTTACCATTTTGTGAGCACTCTTTGAAATACCCTTACCTTTTTATGAGTTGGAACATTCTATGTCTCTTAATTCTCAATCGAGTTGAGATACTTAGAAAATTTCAAAAACATTTTTTAATGATTTTTTATTTATTTGTGGTGTTTTATGTGTTGTTTGGTCTTTTGAGTTGTTATTTTGGCTTTTTCTTTTATTTTGTTTTCCAAGTACATCTTGATAGTACATATGGAGCTTGATTATTCATATCTTGCTTTCATGTTGTGTATTAAGTTCTTCTTGCTTTATTTTTATACATTCTTATTCCTACTTAAATCCTAATTATTCATATCTTGATTTTAAGTTAGGTTACATTTGTGTATTCTTTTTCTTTGTCTTTGTTTTTATTTTTGTTTAAATGTAAATAGTTGTAATTCCGGTATTAGTAGTTTTTATCATTATTCTTAGTTATAAATATTCACATTTAAACTGACTCATCTCAATTGAAAGATAATGTAATTATAGGTTACTCATACTTATGATGCATACATTCATTTTGCTATAGTAAGCACTAAGTGCTTTGGATCCAAGTCTTAAAGTCAATGCAACTCCAAAGATCAGCTCTCAAGTGCACCAATGAAACTAAACACCAATGGTTTACACACTAAAATCTATGCAAGACTTGCATCTCTTGTAATACATTATGAGTCTAATTGAATAGTGGTCCATTTTTTTTCTATTCTTTATTCCTCATTCCATTTTCTCCCACTTTTGGGTGAACAACATTGGCTTGAGGTCCATTTGGACTATATAGGCAGTGCTTGGATATATGATGTATCTCAGGTCAGCTCAACCACCTTTATTCTTCTATTCATCTCTCTCATCACTTTGTGCATCCTCATATCCTAGTTTCTTTTGGATTTTTTAGTCATTAGACCATTGCATCTATGTTTGCACTCACTCATATCTTAATCTATGTATTAAGTTATATCTTTGATCTATGTTTACTAATTTTTCCTATTGAGGCACACTATTTGGACCCATCACCAAATCAAATCATCCTTATAGGGGCACAATTAATTATCAGTGATCAAAATCAACCCTTCTGGGGTAAAATTATTTTATCAGTGTTCAAAATCAGCCCTACTAGGGCAAAATTGTTTTATCAATTGATCAAATCCACTCTACTGGGGAAAAATTATTATTTTCTTTATATAGAGCATGCTCTCATTTTTATTCTAATTCTAAGCTCTATAAAATTTTCCCCTTGTTCTGGTAATATCATAGTGTGTAAGTTGTCTCAAAATTGATCATTCCCTAAGCGCGCAGCTTGCACCCTAGCTTTGGGTGTGTTCAAAGTGTGTAGCTTATATTTTTGGATTATATCCTTCCCACTTCCCTAGGCTTTGGGGCCCATTATATTCTAATTATATTTTGATCATTGAGAATAAAAATGTGCAAGAATTAGCTCATTTGGATATAATCTTATCCATGGGTTAATTTCACCATCTCTCTCTTTTCAAGAGTCCATCTTTCTCTTTCATCCTCGTATGTCCTCTTGAGGGGGCATCATGGGTGATTTACTTAAAACTTATTCTTGACAAATCTTTTATTTTAAAAGATGTTACTTCTCCTGAATGTCTTGCCATGCCTTCTCAAATAGGGGCAAAATGTAAACATCCAATTCCTAACACCATTTGTGTTGAAATTATCAATCTTAGTTGAAATTCACTTAAACGCATAATTTAATCCAAAATCACTTAAACACACTAAATGGTTTGATCTTGTCTTATACAAGTGTCGATTTAAGATAATGTATCCTTGAATAGGTTAATGCATTCTATGTGATTATTAACTTTTCTCAAATCATTTCAAGTCAAAAAGGCAAAAATGCAATTTGATGCTTTGAACAACTAAATTCTTCTAATTCAGAAGCACACAACATGTGCATGTGTTATTTCATGTCAATAATTTCATAAATGGGGTATTGGTTCATACTCTACTTACATCTTCTTATAATTCCAATCCAGTTAAATTATGACCTAGTAATATGACATTTTGACCAGTTTGATTAATGGTGTGCAACCAAATTCTAAAGAATTGCATAAAATTGTTTAATCTCACTTAGGCAAATTAATCTAAATCAAGTGCTTAAGAAGAAATTCCATGAAAGTTATTGAATATTTATTAATTAGAAATTTATTTCTAATATCTACATCATCAGGTGACATCTTTTGTGGGGTGGCATTCATAAGCCATAAATGCAATAAATATCAGGTTGAAGGCCTCCCATGCTTCTTTAATGCCCATTCCTTCCAAATATTTATGGGGATATTTATAGATGTTACCTTAAATATTGAATTAATCCGTGGCCACACATCTTGATCTCAAGATGGACATCATGGTTGGTTCTGATCAAATTCAAAAATCTATAAATAAGAGGGTGAAGACCACTATGTTAAAGCTTCATTTGTGTAAACTTATTATGCAAAATTATCTCCATAAAATTTCAGTGTGTAGTATTATAATGCTTAATTTACAATAGGATAGCTTCAATACATTCATAACATTGATTCAAATATCATGATCCTAGTTTCATTGGTGAACTTGAGATGATGGAGGAGCAAAGATTTCATCATTGACAAAGACTTGAGCACCAAATCAAGGGGAAAATCATGATTTAAGCCACATTTAGAGAATGGGATAATCTTGGGAAGGTTGAATGAATATGTTTTCTTTCAATAGCTCTTAATTATCATTTTCAAAACCCCGTTGAAGGAGTTGGCTTAGTTAATTATGTTCTTATGCATTTTTCTTGACTAATGCTTGATCTAACTTGCTTTGGATTCCATCTCTATAGAAGGTATGTGGTCAAGGGTATCACATCATCTTTACATCATATCCAATGATCTTCAAGTTCATTTAATATTTTTTCATGCCCGCATGGACCCCAAAACTTCACAACATGTTGGTGACCTATAGTTTTCCACAAGAATTTAGGCCATGGATGATCAAAGTAGTAGGTAGAACCCTAGTGATATAAGGGTATTTAATGCATGGAGGAGAAAACAAACAATGTGCTTGGCCTCATTAATTTATTAGAACCAAATGCAAGAAAATACAATGAATATACATGTTAAGTGTGACTGTGTCTGCATATAGGTTGGACACAAGGTTTGAGTCTTATTTGAAGGCCCTATGACCATCTTGAAAGTTGCTCATACATGGTTAGTGTTATCATCAAATATTTAACCCTATAAGAGGGTGTTCAATCTTATTATATATTTTGGAAACATGGGAATACTTCTAGGTATGTGGGTGTACTTATAGTGTAAATGAGCCTTTAGATTTAAGGGCTAACTCGCTGAATATGCCTTGAAGTACTCTCACCTATGATAACTATTTTATTATGGGGGGAAAGGGATATAAGTTGCATGAAATAAACCTATTCTAAAAGGGTGATTCACCAAGATGTCTTCCACATGACCATTGTACTTATTTCATGAAGAAATAATGCCTACAATACTAGCCTAAGAGTCCTAGAATGCACTAGCATTAGTGTTTTAATATGAAGGTGAGATACATGAAGACTATCCAAGGTAAGTGAAACCATAGGTTAGTTGAAAATACTAAGGTTCATCATACACTTAAAAAAGACTTAGTAACTTAACAACACTTCATATGACCTATTAGGCTAAAATCACTTGCATCAAACATGAAAGGACTGAGAGAAAGCAAGGATAGATTGATATCACTTAGCTATTCACTATACATCTCTTTACACACTTTAACAAGATGATATATGAAATAAAAATAGATCACATTTATTATTCTAAGGTAAAGTACAATTCCAAAACTAGTAGGTATTTACCATACATGGTGTGGTATTAGATTATAAAGGCCAAAATGGTAGCTACTTATAGAATTTTAGAGAGAGGAGAAAAGAATGAAGTTTAAAGGTCATTAGAACACATGTTCAACAAATAGGAGTTACACATACAAGATGATGAATTAATAAATAGATTTTTCAAGGTATAATGGGACAAATGGCTCTCAAAACATAAAACTACTAAAATGTGGTGTAGAACTCCTTTTGCTATGCACAAGAAACTGCCTTTCATCATGGATCATCTCTAGAGAATTTGAAACTAAATTGGAGAGAGTTGACACATATGTACTATCTGAGGGAGATTGAAACATGCTATGACAGTCATAATATGTTCTCCTAACTACTAATTATTTTCTAGACACCTATATTTTCCATTTGTAGTCATTTATTGGTCATTTAGACCTTGAATCTTCTCATCAGGAAGTTGCTATTTATCTTGGATCTCGATTGAGCTTTCATGGTGGCATATGGGTCTGGAGAGATTGCTACACTATAGAATCCTTTGATCTTACATGACTACCTATGCAACATTCCCTTATCATGTTGCTCATTCCATTTTAAAATATGCCTATCATCATTTGGATATGTAGCCTTGCCTTGTCCATCTAGAATCCATTTGAATTTGCTCTGTTGATCTCCTCTAGAGTATTTTAAATTTGATTTTTTATGTCAACCATTGATCTTTGACCTAGACATTTGAGATTATGACATTTGTCAACATTGTGTGCTTTTTAGGCTCTTTGACTCTTTGACTCAACATGAACCATTGATATTATCTATAGGAATTAATGTATGTCATTGATCTTATCTTGATTGAATGACATTTTACCACTAGGTAGCCTCATGTTCAAGCTCAAGATCCTTTGAATCTTTGAATCAATGTGCACCATTAGATCTTATCTATATGAATTTATGTGCTCCATTGATCTACTCTGGACCCATTGACTCAAGCTTTATTCACACACCATTGGATCTAGATTCTACTCCTAAGATATTGCCACTTGTCAAATTCTTATTTATTTTAGGGATCAACTGACCCTTTGACTACAAGCTCACCATCGATCTACTTTGTATGTTTGAATATGCATCATTGGATCTTCTAGACCCACTAACACTGTCAACCACCCACATTCCATTAGATTTGATCTTAACTCCCATGAATTTAGCACTTGTCAAATATTCATTCAATCTTGGAATATTTGAATTTAAATGGCTATTCTCAAGGCTTAAACTTGACATTTGTGCCCATCTTGTCCTACTTGTTCAACTTTGAAGATTTAGATCTTGAGACAAAAAACTGATTGGGGCCTAAAATTTGTAGAGGATGATCTTGGCACCAAAATCATCATGTTGATATCATATTTTGGATCTGAGAGGCCTCCTAAGCATGCTTATAAAATACATATTCAAATTTATCTATTAATTTCTATGCGATGTGTGATGATAGCATGGTTTTTCTTTGAACAAGCTCTTCCAAACATGAAGTGATCAAAGCTAGGTGATTGCATTTTTTTAACATGATGAACTTTTCATAACACCTGTATGTGTCCATTCATGGAGGATGATTATGCATACATGGGATGGATGTTATAGTCCATCCTTGTCATTTGAAGGGCTATTGTTCACTCAGTTACCTATGCATGGAAGTATAGGAAATGACTGTTTGGCTATTCTTCCTATCTCTAATTACTTGAACACTATGAAAACCTATCACTTTCAAATATGACTTTAAAATGACCCCTAAGACATCAAATGACACAAGGACTAAACTAGACTATGACCAAAGTTAGAATGGCATATGAAATGATATCAAATTAACTACAACACACTCTATGACAATATAATAATCCCCTATATGAGTCTCGACTATAGGGGGCTAACCCATTTTGACTTATGGTCAAGAATGGTTAACATTCTTGGTGATTTCTCAAGGGTGGTATGCTTTTTATGCCATGACCAATTGTCTAATCCTATCCATTGGGTTATGGAGTCATAAGTATATAGGTTTGACACATAAAATGCCTTTGACAACACACTAAATGACAAAAAACAACAAGAATAAGACACAAAGTAGAATCACACATCTATTCAACTAGAACACTTAGGGAACACAACACACACAACTAAAAAAAATGCATGACTAATCTACTATTTACAAAACTAACCTTTACTCCTCAATAGCAAGGTTTCAAATGTATCCCATTCATAGGGATAGGTAGCTCTTTTGCATTCATCTTTACTAATTGGAAAGTGTTACTTTGCTTGCACTTGATGATGACATATGGTCCACTCTATAGGGTATCAAATTTTGTATGCCTCCCTAGTTTTTCTCTATCTTCATCCCACTTCAATAATATGCCACCTTCTTGAAATGATCTTGGATTTGCCTTCTTGTTGAAATACCTCTTCATTAACACCTGGTGATGCTCCATAGCTTGATGAGATTTATCTCTAGTCTCTTGTAGATCCATTAATTCTATCAGTCTCACCTCTATTGGAGTGTTTTTAAGCAAGTCTAATTGATGTGCCAAATCTAAGGTAGGTAGCTCTTGAGAGATAGACAACCTAGCCTCTCTTCCATAAACAAGCACAAAAGGATAATTCCCTATTGACCTCTTGGGAGTTATCCTATCAGCCCATAAGGCTATATTCTATTTGGTGTACTAAGCCCTCTAGTTATGCTCCAAGGTTTTCTTGATGATTATGATTAGATTTTTGTTAGTATATTTAGCCAACCCATTACCTTGAGGGTAATAGTTAGATGAAGTAATCAAGAATATGCCATTAATATTTGCCCAATCAACTATCTTAGCACCCATAAAAGTAAGATCATTGTCTAAAATAATAGTAGAAGGAGCACCAAACCTTGTTATGGTGATCTCATAGAACTCCAAGATGACATTCTCGTTACTTTCCTTCATTACTACTACCTCAACCCACCTTGTAAAGTAATCAGTTGCTGTGAGTATCCATTTATGACCAATACTTGATGGGGGGTTTATCATGGCAATAAAATCAAGATCCCATTACATGAAAGGTTGATCCACTTGGATAGGCTTCAAAGGAAGAGTTGTAAGCTTCTATTTTACCAAAAATAAATCACATTGTACACACCTTCTCACCCAAGCATGGTAGTCCTTAAAGAGGCTAGGCTAATAATATCCTGCCCTCATAATATTGATAGTTGTGGTTCTTAGGGAGAAATAACCTCCTACTATTCCATTATGGAACTTCTCAAGCAACACTCCAAATTGGTCATTGTCAATGCACCTCAATAATACACCATTAGTATCTCTTCTAAAAATAACACCATTTACAAGGAAAAAGGGAATAAATTGTAATCTAAAATATCTCCTTTGAGATCTAATCATATCATTAATACACTCACCACTTTGAAGAAATCTGATCACATCTTGTGTCTAACCCTGTATATGCAAGGAACAAACTAATTAGGGGCAATCATGACTGATTAAAACCTCTTATTTTGACTCATGAATATCTAAATTTAGATGTTTAGAAAGGCCCTTACCTATTATCAACTTTGTTACTTTGATATCAACATCATATTCCATTACTTTGGTGATCCACCCTGCCCTCTTCTCACTAAGGTCTTTGCTCAAAAGAAACTCCTTGGTACTAGGATGAGAGACCATAACATGAATTTTATTGCTTGAAACCATATGCCTAAAGTTTTTTAGTCCTCTTATAATAACAAGGACCTGCTTCTCAACAAAGGTATACTTTATTTCATAATCTTCCAAACCTTGACTAAAGAATGCAATTGGCTGTTCCACACCCTCATCATTATTTTACATCAACATGGATGCGATAATATCAAAGTTAGAAAATGAATACAACATGAAATATTTATCAAAATTAGGATACACAAGAGTAGGATCTTGTGTAATTCCTTTCTTAATGGCCTCAAAATTGCTCTTACCCTCTTTGGTCCAAGAAAAGACTTGGCTCTTCTTGAGCATGACTATGTTAGGTTTCACCAAAGATGCAAAAATAGGTATGAACCTCATTAAAAAAATTATATTGCATAAGAAACTTTGGAGACCTTTCTTATGCAAGGGCAATGATAAGCCTAAAATAACCTCTATCCTTTCAAGATCAATAGCCAAACCATCATTAGAAATAATGTGTCCTAAGAGCTTACATTCATGAACAACAAAGATGCATTTTTTTGGATTAAGAGATACTCCATACTGCCGACATATTTCTAACACTTGCCTCAAGTTTTGAATATGTTCATTAGAATATTTATAAAATACTATTATATCATCTAAATAAACCAACACCATCTCATTGATCAAAACTTTGAAGGCTATGTCCACTACTCTTTGAAAAGTGGCATAGACATTTGACAAACCAAAGGGCATCTTCCTATAAGCAAAAGTCCCCCATTTAGTCTTAAACTAATCATCCTCATTGACTAGAATATAATTATAACTTAAATATCCATATAGAAGAGAAAGATGTTGAGAACTTGAAACCATTTGTAAAATTTGCTCCATTGAAGGTAGAGGGTAGTGATCTTTGAGTGACACTCTATTGTTGGATGGTGGAGCCTGATCTTATTTTAATGCCCAATTCTTAACAGGGGGTGTGGGGGGAAATGCCCCCATACTAGGGTTGCCATAGGGATTTAGGGGGTAGTATTTTATGAAAAATGCATTATAAAATATTGTAATTTCATAGTTAATCTAGATCATTTACTATTAGGTTTTAGATATAATGGTAGAAATTTAGTGCATTTTTCCCGTAATTTATAACCCTCCTTTGATATGAGGGCATTGTAATTATGTAGTAAAATTGAGAGAGTGAAGAAGATATTACAGTGGATGTATTGTACATTTTTACCTTCATTTGTTGGACTAAATAATAAGGACTGGTAGTTTTTGTGTGGACGTAGCCCAGATTAGGTGAATCATGTTAAATCTATGGCTCTATTCTGTTGTGTTTTCTAAATTTTAATTATATCTTTATATCATTATTATTTCTCTACATTATATATTCCTAACAAATGGTATCATAGCCAAAGGTTTATTTGGTAGATAAAATCATAGGAAAAGAGGTTTCTTGGTTTAAGTGAGAGCAATGGCAGAAGAAGACAAGTTTAAGGTCAAGAAGTTCAATGGCCAAAACTACCAAATATGGAAGATGCAAATGGAGGACTATCTATATCATAAGAATATTTTCCTACCATTGGGTGGAATAGAAAAGAAGCTGACGACTATGAAGGATGAAGACTATGAGGTTCTTGACAGAAAGGCACTAGGAACAATACGACTATATCTATTAGCATCAGTGGCCTTCAACATTTCAAAAGAAAAGACAACAATGGATGTGATAAAGGCATTAGATGGAGTGTATGAAAAACCCTCAACCTCCAACAAGTTATTTCTTATGAAACATTTATTTAATCTAGAAATGTCAAAAGGTGGGTTTGTTGGTGACCATTTAAATGAATTTAACATAGTCACAAATCAGTTAAGCTCTGTAGGAGTAAATTTTTATGATGAGGTTAGGAATATTTTGATTCTGTGCTCATTACTAGAAAGTTAGAATGGCTTGGTCATGGCTGTGAGCAATTCTATCTCTGATAGCTCAAACACTTTAAAGTTTGATGATGTTATTGGTGTTATCCTTAGTGAGAAAATGCGATGGAAAAACACAGTTGAGACATCAAGTAATGGTTTGACTATGGACAATAGAGGAAGATAAAAGGATAGAGGAAAGGGCCCAAGGAATCATGGGAAGTTGAAGAAGGGTAGATATAAATCCATAGGAACATTGGTGTGCTGAATTTGTGGGAAGAAAGGATACCTAAAGAGAGATTGTTGGTTTTGAAAAGGAAAACAAAGAGATGGACAACAAGATAAAAACCATGAAGAAAATGTTGCAGTTGATATGTTACAATATGATTTAATCCTTTATTTAAATAATATTAATGATTCTTTATTGTTAGATTTAGGGGCTTCATTTCATGCTACACCCCATAAGAAATATTTTTAAGACTATGTTTAAGGTGATTTTGGGCAGGTTTATTTGGGTGATGGTGAACCCTGTAAAATTGTAGGAAAGGGTAAGAAGATATAGATAAAATTGTAGAATGGAAAAAAATGGTTGCTAAAAGAGGTGAGGCATGTTTTTGAGATCAGAAGAAATCTAATTTTAGTAGGGTAGTTAGGAAGTGAGGACTGCATAGTTACATTCATCTAAAATTCATGGAAGGTTACTAAAGGATCATTGATAATAGCAAAAGGAAAGAAGGTAGGTACATTGTATTTATCTAATGGTGATGTTGAATATTTAATTAATTTAGATTATATAGAAGTAGATACAAAATTATGGTACCAAAGACTTGGGCACATGACTGAGAAGGGGATACAAGTTTTCCACTCAAAGAATTTGTTGCCAGATTTAAAGAAGGTGGATTTGGATTTTTGTGAGCACTGTGTGTATGAAAAACAAAAGAGAGTCAAATTTATCAAAGTTGGGAGGACAAAGAAGGATGAAAAGTTAGAGCTTGTACATACAAATGTATGGGGACCAACTCAGTTATAATCCCTTGGTGGCTCTTCTTATTATGTTACTTTTATTGATGATGCAACTAGAAAAACTTGGGTTTATTGCATATGAAAGAAATATGATGTTTATGATACTTTTAATAAATGGAAAGCTTTGGTTGAGAATGAGATAGGGAATAAGTTGAAGTGTGTTAGATTAAACAATGGAGGTGAATACTGTAGCAAAAAGTTTGATAATTACTATTCATCCCATGGGATTCGTAGAGAGAAGACAGTTCTAAGAACAACATAAGAAAATGGTGTGCCAGAAAGGATGAACAAAATAATCATAGAGCGTGCAAGGAGAATGAGATTGCATACAAGGTTGCCCTTATAGTTTTAGGCAAATTCTTTAGATACTACTATTTACTTAATAAGTAGAGGGCCTTCAAGTCCTTTGGATGGTGGTATTCTAGAGGAAGTATGGATAGGTAAAAGTGTAGATTATTCCTTTTTAAAGACTTTCGGTTGTGAAGCATTTATCCATATTGATAAAGAAAGTAGAACCAATCTTGAGGCAAAATCCAAGAAATGTACTTTTATTGGATATGGAGTTAATGATTTTGGTTACCGTTTATGGGATATTGAAAATTGCAAAATCATTAGGAGCAGAGATGTGGTATTTAATGAAAAGGTCATGTATATATATCAGTTGTAGGAAAATAAATAGGAAAAGTCAAATACATAATATGTAGTACTTGATGAAATTGTTGGAAATGAAATTTCAAAAGTGCCAAAAAATTAGAATGTGTAACAACTACAACAAGTACCTCAAAATCTTGGAAGTGTAGTTAGAAGATCCACTAGAGTAAGTAGACTCCCTAAACATTACTCTCCTTCACTTTATTATTTATTATTGACTGATGGTGGTGAGCTAGAAAGATATGAATAAGGAATGTAGGTAGAAACTAGAAAGAAGTGGGAGCAAGGCATGAAAGATGAGATGGACTCCTTGGTACATAACCAAATTTGGGATTTGGTTTAGTTACCTGTAGCTAAAAAAACATTGTAGAATAAATGGGTTTATAGGTTGAAGGAATAAGATGGAGGCAAAAAGAGGTACAAATCTAGACTTTTTGTAAAGGGGTTTGCATAAAATAAAGGTATTGACTTTGACAAAATATTTTCTCTAGTAGTTAAAATGACTTCTATAAGAACTATTTTAAGTTTGATAGTAGTAGAATATTTGCATCTTAAATAGTTAGATGTGAATATTGCATTCTTTAATGGTGATTTGGAGGAGGAAATACATATGAAACAACCACAAGGATATGAAGTCAAAGGTAAGGAGAAAATGGTGTGTAGGTTGAAGAAGAGTTTGTATGGCCTAAAACATGCTCCAAGATAGTGGTATTTGAAATTTGACATGTTTATGATAGCAAAAGGTTATAGTAGATGTCATTCTAACCACTGTGTTTACTTTAAGAGATTAGATAATGAAAGCTATATTATCTTGTTATTGTATGTAGATGACATGCTTGTTGTAGGGTCTAACATATATGATATAAATGAGTTGAAAATAAAACTAGCAAATTCATTTGAAATGAAGGATTTGGGTGTTGCAAAACAAATCCTCAGTATGAGAATAACAAGAGACAAGAAAAATAGGAAATTGATATTGTCTCAAGAATAATACATCAAGAAGGTGTTAGTCAGGTTCAATATTGAAGATGCAAAACCTATGAGTACACCTTTGGGAGGGCACTTAAAATTAAGCAAAAAAAAGTGTCATAAAACATAGGAAGAAATAAATTACATAACCAAAGTGCCATATGCTTTAGTAGTTGGAATTTTAATGTATGCTATGGTGTGCACTAGACCAGATATTGCTCATATAGTGGGAGTTGTCAGCAGGTTTATGAATAATCCAAGAAAAGAGCATTGGGATATAGTCAAGTGGATTCATAGGTACTTGAGAGGGACCACTGATAGACATATGTGATATGAAGGGTTAGATGCTACCTTAAAAGGATATGTTGATGCAAACATGGCTAGAGATTTAGATGGTAGGAGGAGCACCACAGGTTATGTATTTACTGTTTGTGACAAAATAGTTAGTTGGATTTCAAAATTGTAGAAGATAGTTGCTTTGTCAACTACAGAGACATAATATGTTATAGCTATATAAGCTAGTAAGGAGATGATATGGATTTAATGGTTCATGGAAGAGTTAAGGCATAAGCAGGAAGATTGTAGGTTATACAGTGATAGCCAGAGTGCAATTCATTTATCAAAGAACTTGGAATTCCACTTAAGAACCAAACATATATAACTTGGGTATCACTTCCTTCATTAAGTTTTGGAGGATGTTTAACTAAAGTTGGAAAAGATCCATACGAGTTAGAATCTTGTAGATATGTTAATAAAGGCAGTCACTAAAGATAAGCTGGAGAGTTATCCAGATTTAATATGTCTTCAAGGATAACAAGGAATATGAAAAACATGTCAGGGTCAAATTTCAAAGAAAAGTCCAAGTAAGAGTTGTAGCGATGGAGTTGCAACAATTAGCCTCCAAGTGGGGGATTATTAGATGGTGGAGCCTAATCTTATTTTAATGCCTAGTTCTTGATAGGGTTATGGGGGGTAATTACCCCCCAAATAGGATTGCCATGGAAGTATAGGGGGCGGTGACCTATTTTAGAGGCCCCCCTTGGTGGGGGCTCAGGGGAAGTACCCCCGAAGCAAAATTTTGTGAAAAATGCATTATAAAATATTATAATTTCATAGTTAATTTGGACCATTTACTATTAGGTTTTAGATGTAATGGTAGAAGTTAAGTTAGTACATGTTTTCACTAATTTATAACCCTCCTTTGATATGAAGGCATTGTAATCAGATGTTAAAAGTGAGAGAGTGAAGATGATGTTGCAGTAGATGTATTACAGGTTTTTCCCTTCATTTGTTAGACTGAATAAGAAGAAGGACTGGCAGTTTCTATGTGGATGTAGCCCATATTGGGTGAACCACATTAAATATATGTATATATTCTATTATGTTTTTTAGATTTTAATTCTTTCTTTATTTCATTATTATTACTCTACATTCTATATTACTAACATCTATTAAGATATCTCAACTCCACATAAAGTTTTAGTTCACCATTATTCTTTTTAATAGGCACAAGCGTAGCTACCCATGTTAAATGCTTGATAGGAAAGATTATTTCAGATTCAAGTAGTTTGGTAAGATCTAACCTCATGAGTTGCTCAACCTTGGGGTTGATGGGTCTTTTTTCTATTTGACTAGTTTAAGTCCAAGTTCTAATTCAATGGTATGGTGTTCTAGGCTAGGATCAAATCCTTTGAGGTCCTTATATTCCCAAGTAAAGATATCATGAAACTCTTTACACAACTCAATGAATGCTTGCTTCTCTAATGTAGAACATACCTTGCCTAGTTTGAGAAGTTTACCTTTGAAGATCAAGAATCTTTCATAGTTCTCCTCTTTCATAGACATACTCAATTATTCCTTTTTATTTTGATAATTCTCATTGAAGATAATTTATAAGGTCACCAAACCCTTAGGTATCTTATTTGTCCTTAGCTGCACAATTTGATCACCAAACTATTCTTGGAGTCTCCTTTGATTCTTTAAAGAAAACTTAGCCTCATTTTTCAAAAAGAATGCAATGTGTTTTTCACTATCAAACAATTGCCAAGACACTTAATTATTAGGGATAAAATGTCTGATAATGATCTTAATGTGATATTACTTCCCCTCTTCTTTTATGATAGTTGGAGTATCAAATTGAGCTCCTATGGTAGTTAGTCTATCAACACGATTATTCTGCTCCTTTGGGTTGACTATATGTTGACTACATTGAAGTCTTCAAGAAAATATCATACCCTATGATTATATGAATTAAACAAAGGGTTTTTGATAGAAACCAAATTCTTAACCTAATGAACAACCAATTCAGTATCTCCATATACTTGCAAGTTCTTGATTCCCTTTCTCCTTGCCCATTGAAGACCATGAATTAAACCTTCATACTCAGCCACATTATAAGTACAAATGAAATGAAATCTATACAAATCATAGTATTGATGTTTAGATGGGGAGACAAACATAACACTATCTCTTTTATCAATGCTACTTTTTGAACTATGAAAAAACATCTTCCACATCTCATCATCTTCACCTTCTTCTTTGGCAAGTAGAGGTGTTGGTATTCCTTATTCATGTATACAATATAATCCTAGATCAGTTTCCTAAATAAATGCAAAAGGATCATGCTGATAAGTATTGGTACCATATTAATGAAGAAATAAATTAGAAATGCCTTCAAGCTTGGAAAAATTACCATCATCCACAATAGAATCTTTCTCTTCATGAACAACACAATTCAAATTAGAAGTTGTTTCAATGAAGGGCTCAATATGAAACCTTATAAGAGGCTGAGTTCTTATGATCACCTTGGTTCCATATCTTGTTTTAAAGTCCAAGAAAGACCAATCAACTAAGATATAGCCACTTATATTGGCTGTAAAGTCCCTTGATAGGCAGATGCAAAGTGAGTTGGGAGGTCAACAATAACTATTTCTTAAAGGATAGGAAAACTAGGATAATCACGCAAGAAAACCTTAATGTTTTTGATTATTCATATCATATTGGTAGGTGTACCATGTATTTTGAGAAATAATTTACTATGAGGCTCATAATTTAGGCCCAACTTATCAGCTACAACTTTGGGCATGACTGAAGTAGAAGCTCCACTAACAACTATGCAGTTATGGAGCAGTTTGTCACCCATTATGAGAGTGAGATAGAATGGTGGAGGTTTCTTAGCCCTAGTAGATGGTTTGATAATGGTATTAGGATAATTTTTAAGATTAACATGACCATGAATTTTATTTGAAGGTGGGATACTAGTAGGGATATTAGATAACCATTTTTGTAGGATCTCTTTTTGACTAGGTATATGAAGAACATCCCAAAGGGAAATGGATGTTTTAGTACTTTTTAATGAATATAAATTTTTTAAAGAATACATACCTAATTTATATTGGTTTCTTAGAGGAAAGGAAGTGATTGGAACCTAAGGAGTTGGAGTGCCTTGAATAATCCTTCCAACATTCTGATTTAGAAGATGTGTAGAGTTATTGGAGGTTACCATCCCTATAACTATACCTTATTGCTTTATATGAGGATTTAATGAGCTTAAAAGCACATTAATATCACCACCTAAAGTATTTCTCTTGGCTCTAGTGTTTTCTATATTTTAGGTTCCTTCATTAAGCACAAAAGTGTCCTCAACTAGGAAGTTGGTGAAGATTTCTCCTTGAGGCTGTCCACCTTCACTTGTCTACATCATGACTTCATCCTCAACTGATAAGAGTGAAGTAACTCCTGCTTGGGTAACAAGATCTTGCTTTCCACCTTCATTAGCGTTCATGAATTAGCCTATTTGATATGCATTAGTACCATTTCTCTTGCATTGGTGGTAGAGTTAGGATTATATGTGTTGGCAGGCCTATTGGGGTTAGGCTACCATTGAACTCTTACTCTTCCATATTACCGACTAAATTTTTATTGATAAGGATATGAATTTTTATGGGAACCTTGTTTCATATTTCCTCTCCCAATATTAGTTTCCAACCATTGAATATATGCATCTTCATCCATAGCATTATTTTCCTTCTTAGGAACAAATTTAGGCTTGGTATTGGCATTAGGAATTTGAGCCACATTCAGAGTATTAGGATAAGTATGAGACAATGGAAGTATACACACCTTAGGAGGCAACCTTCTATCTTGGATGAGACCATTTTCAGCTTTGACAACAAGTTCATATGCTCTAAGAAGAGTGGAATCAACCAAGGATTGAAGCATGATAGAAAATTTAGTACCAATGGCTCTTAAGTAAGTAGGGAAGACGAAACTAGCAGGTGGCCTCATGAGAGGAGGTGATCTACACCAAGTCTTTTGAAACCTTTCATTTAAATGATGCATTGTTTCTTTGGATCCTCTTTTGATCACATTGAGATGATGTATGAGAGAGGCATGGTCACTTTAATTTCTAAATATTGAAGTCAATAACACTCCAAATGCATCCCATGATGTGATGCATCCACCTTTTAGAGTCTTATACCAGTCAAGAACCTTCCCTCTAAGGGACATGACAAGGAGTCTAATGGAAATGTTATTTTGAGTGATGGTATAAAAGTTACAAAAGTTGGAGATATCCCTAATGTGTTCATTAGGTGTAACATGATTCTCTCCATTGAATATGGGCACACCTTTTATGGAATTAGGAGGAATGGCATCATATTCTTGAAGGTGAATTAGAGTTTTAGTATTGAAGGAAAGGAAAACATGAGGTCTAGCCATTTATTCTTCAAGATCTTCAAAGTCTTCAATTTCTTCAATTTCTTCCACCTCTTCCTCTCTAGTAAAATCTATTGGTTTTCCAAAGGGTAGAGGATATTGAACTTTAAGGGGAAGTTCAGGCTGAATAGGTGGATTAATAGGGTTAAAAACTCTACTAGATGATGACCTAATGAGAACCATGTATTGCTAGGGAAAGTTTATAACAAAAAAATGGCCTTGAACCAAATTTTTGTATTATGAAGTCATTAAATTTTGAGTAGCACACTAATTTGTAGTTAATGTTATCAAGATCAACATTCAGCTTGATAAGTTATCTTGAAGAAAATGATTCAGTCAGGCATGCCAAAATTGTTATCACCAAATATTGTACCTTATAAGAGGTTATTAAATCCTATTTCATATTTAGGCAACATGATAACACTTCCAGATATGTGGGTGTACCTATAGTTAAAATGAGCCTCTAGATTTGAGGGTTAGCTCCCTGAATATGCCTTGAAGTACTCTAACCTATACTAACTATTTGCTTGTGGGGGAAAGGGATAAAATTTGCATGAAATAAACCTATTCTAAAAGGGTGATGTACCAAGATGTCTTCCACATTACCATTGTACTTATTTCATGAAGAAATAATGCCTACAATACTAGCCTAAGAGTCCTAGAACATGCTAGCATTAGTGTTTCAATATGAAGATGAGATGCATGAAAACCATCCAAGGTAAGTGAAATCATATATCAGTTATAGATATTAAGGTTCATCATACACTTAAAACAAACTTAGACACTTAACAACACTTCATATGACCTGTTAGGCTGAAATCACTTGCATCAAACATAGGACTGAGAGAAAGCAAGGATAGATTGATAACACTTAGTTATTCACTATACATCTCTTCACACACTTTAACAAGATGAGATATGAACTCAAAATAGATTGCATTTATTGTTTTAAGGAAAAGTACAATGTCAAAACCAATAGTGATTCATCATACTTGATGTGGTATTAGATTACAAAGGCTAAAATGGCAACTACTTATAAAATTTTAGAGAGAGGAGAAAAGAATGAAGTTCAAAGGTCACTAGAACACATGCCCAGCTGATAGGAGGAGTTACACATGCAGGAAGATGAATTCAAAAATAGACCATGCAAGGTCTAAAGGGAAAAATGGCTCTCAAAACATAAAACTCCTAAAATGTGGTGTAGAAATCCTTTTGCTATGCACAAAAACTGCCTTTCATCATGGATCATCTCTTGAACATTTAAAACTAAATTGGAGAGAGTTGACACACATGTAATATCTGATGGAGGTTAAAACATGATATAACTATCATAATATGTTTACCTCACTACTAGCTATCTTATAGGCACCTATATTTTCCATCTACAGTCATTCAATAGTCTTTTGGACCTTGAATCTTCTCATTAGGTAGTCACTATTTATCTTAGATCTTGACTAAGATTTCATGGTGGTGTATGAGTTTAGAGAGCTTGCTTTGCTAAAAAATCCTTTGATCTCACATGGATACCTATGCAATATTCCCTTACCATGTTTTTCATTTTATTTTAAAATATGTCTATCATTATTTAGACACGTAGCCTTGTCTTGTCCATCTAGAATCAGGTCAAATTTATTCTATAGATCTCCTTTAGTGTCTCTTTAATTCAAATTTTCATGTTGGCCATTGATCCATGACCCAAACATCTAAGATTATGACATTTGGTAGCATTATGTGCTTTATATGCTCTTTGAATCAATGCACACTATTGGATATTATTTGTATGACCTAACGTGTGACATTTATCTTAGCTTAATTGAACATCATTTTGCCACTTGGCATCTTCAAATTCGAGCTTAGGATCCTTTGACTCTTTGACTCAATATGCACCATTAGATATTATCTATATGACTTGATTCACTCTATTGATTTTCTCTAGACCCACTGACTCGAGCTTTGTCTACACACCATTGGATCTAGATTTTGCTTTTGAGATCTTAACACTCATCAAATTCTTATCTATTTTTTGGATCCACTGACCCTTTGAATACAAGCTCACCATTGATCTACTTTGTATAATTGAATGCACGTCATTAGATATTTTTGACCCATTGACAATGTTAGTCATTCACATGCCATTAGATTTGATCTTAGCTCTCATAATTTTGACACTTATCATATCCATTTTTGTCTTAGAATATTTGAATTTAAATGATTATTTTTTGAGGCTTAATATTGATGTTTGCATGTTCATCTCGTCCTACTTATTCAACTTTGAAGACTTAGATCTTGAGATAGAAAACTCATCAAGATGTGAAATTTATAGAGGATGATTTTGGCACGAAAATCATCATGTCTATGCAATATTTTGGATCTAAGAGGCCTCTTAAGCATGATTATAAAATGCATAAGCAAATTGATCTATTTATTTTTACATGATGTGTGATGACAACCTGATTCTTCTCTGAACAAGCTCTTCTAACCATGAAGTGATCAAAGCCAGGTGATTCCTTTTATTTAACATGATGACCTTCCATTAGTACCTCTAGGTGTTCATTCATGGTGGATGACTATGCATACCTGTGATGACTGTTATAGTCTATCCTTGTCATTTCAAGGGCTATTGTTCACTTAGCTGACTATACATGAAAGTGTAAGAAATGACTCTTTGGTTATTCTTCCTGTCTATGATTTCTTAAACACTATAAATACCTGTCACTTTCATAAATGACTCTATAATGACCCCTAAGACATGAAATGACACAAGGAATAAACTATACCATGACCAAATTTAGAATGACATATGAAATGATATCAAATGAACTACAACACACCCTATGGCAATATAATGAGCCCCAGTATGAGTCTTGACTAAAGGGGGTTGACCCATTTTGACTAGTGGTCAAGAATGTTCAATAGTTAGAATGGTAAAACACTTAAACCCAATTATCATATAATATTTCAATGCATTGAGGAGACAAAATCATGAAAAGAGGATCATCATCTAGAGCCAAGATAGTCAGGAAAATCAAATAGGGTTGCATAAGTAGAAATAAATGTTTGAGAGCATTTTGAGTGTCTTGGAGAGAGTTTTTACCTTACCAATATGTCTAAGAGGTTAAGGTGATGATGTCATGGCATATAATATTCCAAAAATAATTCTTATAACCCAAGTAAGTAGGAATGTAGACCTACAAGTCTGCAAATTTTTAGGTCTACATTCATAACTAAAACATGAGAAGTTTACAAAGAGAGTGATGTATTGAAACTCTTAGGACAATCCTTGATTTTACCAAGTATAAGAGAGGTCAAAAAATATTGGATGTACTTACCTAAAATATCATATTATGGCAAATAGACTTAGTAAAGAGAATGTAGTGAGAGGGCTAAAAACCCAAATAAACCTAATAAAAAATTTACTAGACTGCCTGCACAAGAGTGAAATAAAGAGATAAATATTACCTTGTATATGAGGTATCAAGGTCTATATAGGTAATAGATAATTTATTTTAGGGTTATAATGTGAAATCATGCATTATTAAGGGCTTAAAATGATGAAAATGTAAACTTGTAGGTCTTTATTTCCAAAGAAATGCAATAAGTCCTTACATTGAATGATGAAGTTTAAAGATCAAATAAGGTGTGGGATCCATGATCAGGTATTGGGAAGATGTGTGTAGGGTAAATTAAATAAAAATAGTGAGTAAAATACTCACTTTTTAGATTTAATAAGTCTTGGGCTAGGAAAAAACACCTACCGGCCTAATTGAGAGTTTTAAGTCTGCCTTAAAAGGTGTGAAGACAATTTGCAATCTTGGATTGAGAATTGGAATTTATAATCTTGTGATGAATATGAGAGACTATTATGGATATATATATATATATATATATATATATATATATATAGATATTTTCATACCTGTATTGAATGAAAATACCCCACATAAAGTCATTAGGGCCAAATTGGCCTAGTTGCCTATAAACCCTAACTTGAGTTTCTATAGGATGTTTGATTAAATGGGAGGTTGATATAGATGGAGGACCAAATTTATACCTTGGTATGGGTGATAAATACCTAAAAATATCATCAAAAACTCAAACCAAAATTCAAAATTTCATTTTAAGACCAATCTCTCTTTCTCGGTCTCGCACATAGTCTTGCAAGCTTGAGACGCTACTATTTTGGGCCCAAAACTTCATAAAGAATATGCATGGTGTTAAATGGATATTTTATGAGTTGGGGATATATAATAATTATAATCTATGGAATTATTTTTTTGATCAAGTTTCTACATGCTATGAATAATCATTAAGAAAAGTGGTAGTCCAAATAATTATTTTGCCTTAAGAGGAGCTTGAGAAGGCCTAAAATTTTACATTGAACTTATAGGAGGATTTGTATGGGACATAAATCTATTATAATGGAGGGTTACCCTTGTGTTGTACAAAATTGTGGCATTAGTTGTGGTATTAGGCCCCTCATCTATATGAATCATTGTTAAGATGATAGGGCACTTTAAACCTTCTCTAAACCCTTATAAGAGCTCGATGGAGATATAGGTCCTTCTAAGGGCCTAAAATGCCTTGAATGGACTAAAAACTACTTGAATGACCTATACACACCTAATATTACATGAATGAGTCACTATCTCACATGTGTGGGAGGAAATGTATGGATATATGACATAAAAATATCCTTTTGGAGCCAATTTGCAAAGTTTTGAGCTCTATAGATATTCCTAACCATTTGAAGGGTATTTTTGAGCCAAGATAAAAGTATTGTGGCACTTAAAAATTTATTTGAGAGGTATTAATGTTGATAGTATAGTTATAAAGTGTCTAGCTAGACCTAAGAGAAGAAAGATGATCAGTCTTGCACTAAAAGGACTAAAGTATAGGTTATGGGCAACATGAATAAGTTTGAAACTCAGTTCTCATTCTCTTATAAGATGGAAAAAACATGAAATTAGACTATTATGTCATTGAATAGCTTAAGGAAGAAATATCAAGAGTGACACATGGAAAAACATAAGCTTATAATTCCTCTTTGACCAAGAATGGATAGTTTCAAATAAGGTTGATGAAGTCATCCTAAAAGATGAAGGGTCATTCCATGCCACCCTTGATGAGGGAGAAGATCAAATAAAGTTGAAACATGTTTAAGGAGTTTCTAAGATTGATCTCTAACACTTTTCTTGATTGTAGCTTGTTTTTTTAGGAAATGACACTTGTCATTGATCTTCCTACTCCTTTTTCTCTCTCTCCCTGTCACTTTCTCCTACTTATGCAGCCTTGAATGGCTTATTATGGATCCTTTCGCAGAGTATGGTAAAACCCTACTCAACCAAACACTTGTAATATGCCTTTGAATGTTTAATAAATATGATTATTACCTTCTCATACACTTGTAACTAGTGTACTTGTGTGATTATTGATGAATTCTAGTAGTAGTGCTTTTAATCTCTCTCATTAGTCCTCTCCTACCTCTTTGTAAATGAATTATATTATTGTAGGTCACATGGTGAGTTTGAGGTAGCTTTTCATAGTTTGGAAATGGATTTTAGTAATTAGTGTCTTTCTTAGACCTCTTTATTAGCCCTCTCATTTAATGCATTAGCTATGACTTCCATATTGAAACACTCATGCTTGAAGGTCCTTATTGAGCAGTGTGATCAAATTCAATTCTAATTCATGTTATTAACACATGATAGTCAAGTGGAGGGTGTTAATTTGGTCCATCACCTCCCTAGTTTAGTTTATTTTCAGCTCTCTTACCCTTTTTCCTTTGCAAACAATAGGTCTAGTAGCAGTCTATGGTGATAGCATCAAGGGAGAAATACCTATCTAGAGATTCATCTCACTGATTAGGCCACCCACATCCTAGGGGTGTCTCCATGCTATGACTTAAGTGAGAAGGCTTGAAAAACTTCCTCAAGGGTGCAAATTTTGATGATAATAGTTCTAGCATGCCCGATGGGACAAGAGATTTCACCCATTGAAGAGTGATTGGTGTGCTCTTCAATGCATCAACCTTTATAGGCATGAACACAAGAACCAATGGTGAATCTAAGCATAATCAACTAGTTTTATCATCCTAGGTATTCTTATAAGTAAGTAATCTTTTTTTTATCTTTATCATGAGGTTTTATGGCTGAATTTGGAGTGGACTGATGTTTTAATGAAGTTGGTGAGCCCTATCAACAACATATTGGTCCTTATCAGTAGCCTAATGAACCATGCCAATCCTATGTTGATTCATACTAGCCCTAAAATGACTCTAATCATATTTAATATGACCCTAACTATCAATGTGATCAGCCTTGCAATCAAGAGTGATATCCTCCCTTATTTCCTCATCACCCTTTCTAAGCTTGTCAACCTTCATATCAGCCTTATCAAGCTTTCCATCAACATGAGTTAAGGTATAAGGAGGAATGTATAGCTAGGAAAATCTAAGCTAAGAAATAGCAATATTTTTAGCTATTCATGAAGATGTATAAGAATGAAATGGTGATGAGAAAAGTAGATGGAGGTGTAGAATTTAGCTAAGTTGTCCCTTGTCATCTCATTCAAACGCTAAGGGACTCATTACATTTTTCAAGGAGTGAGTGTGAAGATTTTGAGAGAATAAATAAGCATTTCCTAAAAAACGAAAGGCTAGAAATAAATGATTTGAATCAATGCATGGAGGATATATTATTAAGATGGGAAGAGGAAGAATTAATTTTTTTTCAACCTCAATCACTCTCTCCAATCCCAAATCAGTCCTATTGTGTTCCTAACTTCTCTAACTTGCAGTAATCCATCAAAAAAGGCTTGATTATATGAAAGCCTCACTTATTCTCCCTCAAAATCAACTTGCTCTCCCTCATGAACCTTATCTTATGCTCATTCAAAATCATAAATGTTAAGAGTCTGCAAGGCATCTTGTAAGCTTATCAAATCCTTCATTCACTTCTCAAGTTATAACACACCATCAAGAAGAGGATCTTAAGTCCAAGGTTCCAAGTTGGTATCAAGTATTAGAGTCATGGGGGAAGAAAGATGAGCCATGCCTAAGTCAATAAGTTGAGGACAAAAAGGAACTTGTACCTATTCTATCACCATCCACTTATCCTCAAGATCCCCAAACCATTCAATCATGAAAGTCTATCCAAGAAGGCACAAAAAACAAGAGAGAGATCTCAAGATTAAAGCCAAATCATGAAACTATTTAAGCCCCACCCCTCCCTCGTCAATAACCTAAAAATTTCCCATCATGGAGGTCAATTTAAGAGAGCTTTCAAATGAAGGAGAAAGTCCTTGTGGAGAAAGTTGAAGACAAAAACATATCAAGGTTTGAGGAATTGGTTGGTGAGTGGAGAGAGAAGAGGGATAATATAATTTACCATGAGATCCCAATGCTTGTTTATGAGGTTTAATAACCCATCATTGAGGAAGAACATGTTTTATTGGAGGCTAATAAAGGTCAAGTTGTAGTTGTGAGCAAACTGAACGCTATGAATAAGACTCTACAAGTGAACATGAAGAAGGCTCTACAAGTGAACATGAATAAGAAATCATCATTGTCACTCCCATTAGTGAATAAAATAAAAAATTAGTCTTTGAAGATGAAGGGGAAGGTGATATTCATCATGTGGTAGCATAATTTGAGGGAGACAACACTCTTGAAGGTGAGAAAAGCCTAATTGAGATAGTTGCAGTCATTGCCCATCCAACTAGTCATCTCATTGAGAACATGGTTGATTAAGAAAAATAGTTCTTAGATCCTCTTGACAAATTGGAATATTTATATGCAATTGAGGTACATTTGGATACTTTTCAAGATGCTTCAAGTAGCCTAGAAGAGGTAAAAGTTTGTTTTCAACTCTCTCTTTTGATTGAAAGTGTTGGTATTCCTTCTTATTGAAAAAAATACTTGGTTGAGTTAAAAATGGAGGGATATCAATGAAATGTTTATATAAAGAGTTTCCACTAAGAATTTTCAACTAATATTGATGTAGAAGAGATCCTAAGTAAACAAAATGAGGATTTGAGTAGGCTTGAAATGGCCTCTAATGAGCATGAATCAATCACCTCTAATGAGCATGAACTAATCACCTTTGAAGAGCAAATCCTAGTTGTAGAAAATGATTGGTGACCTTCTAAGGAATCAATATGAAGTTCATGATCAAATGAAAACAACTAGAAAGGTTATGGAGACACACTGTCAAGAGGACAATCATATGCATCATGCCTTCTCAAATCAACATAAAGAGTTCCAAAATGATATGTTGCAACAATATTTGGAGATTTACAATGAATTTGAGACTCTTTAATGGCCTATACCTCTTGTTGGGTAGATTGAGGATACTTTTGAGGCTACTCTCTTTCTTGAGAAATAATGTGGGAATCCCCAAGAAGTCATTCAGGATCAAACATACCATTTCGTAGAGCCACAAGAAGCTAAAGATGATGTTTCCCCTATGAGTCAAGAGATGGTGATGTTTTAAGTGAGTTAAAACATTAAGGAACATCATGATAAGGGTATTGAGCCACATAATGAGTATGTATTCATTGGAATCATGTTTGCTATAAATAATTCACATAAGAATATGCCAAATGAGTGGGCAAATAAGAATATTACTCCACTAAACATCATGTCTAAAGGGTAGCTTGCTCTAGATAATTGCTTATCTCATGGAAGAAGAGTTTTAAAAAAAAATCATTTTGATATAGGAGGAAAATGTCTCAAGGTTAGTTTTTTTTAGTAGTTTCTTGTCTTATTTTACCTAAGTGTTTTGTAGCATAATGTTTTGTCTTGTTATTGTGTTTTGTGCATGTCTTGCTTTGGTGTGTTATTATTATTCTATTGTGTTGTTGAAGGTATCATTTATTTTATTTTAGTCAAGGCATTTGTAGTCAAGTTTTAAGGTTAATTTAGGTCAAATTTTGAGTGAGAGATGATTCCATGTCCAATGGATGGACTAGGCAACTGGTCTAAGGTACATAACAGGTATGCAATCCTAAGAGGTCACTAAAAATTTAGTCAAATTTAGCCACCATAGGTGGGCTTAGTAAAAAATTTTACTTTTTTCACTAGGTATCCCTTTTAAGAGGTCCAAATGAATGTCGTATACAATTTTAACATTGTTTAAGGTATTTTTGAGGAAATCAAGGTAAGGTGTTTTCTTGGTGTTAAGCTTGATTAAGTCATATATAGTGCAAACCATTGTTAGAGATCCTTTATGTACAAGTATAAATTTTTTATAATCTTAATTAACTCAATTAAAATCTAAGAAAAATTACTTGTATGAACTAACATTTATTAGATCACTTTAAGTCAGTTTCAAATCAGAAAAGGTAGTTACAAGAGGTCTTCAACATAAAAGGAGGACAATTCATTCACTTATACAGATTTATAGGGCTCATATTTGGGTGAAAATACTTCAAAATGTGTCTCTTTATCTCTTTCAAGACAAATTAGGTTTGATCAAGCTTGCACACATCTAAAGAAATAAAAAACACTCCCATTCTCTCATCGAGCTCTTGACAAGCTCATAATGACCATTTTTAGATGCCTGATATAGATAAGAGAGAGAATGTCATGTAAAAATATCATATAAATAGATGATTTTACTCATGAAATTTAAAATCATGGTCTTATTCAGGAGTTTCATGGGCTAGGCTTTATGAACAAATGCTAAGAAGGTAGGGTGGTCTAAAACCTACAAAACCCTACTATCTCAATTTTCTCATTGAAATGGCATTATGAAGCTGGTTAGAAGTATGAATTTAATGGTAAAGTATTTATTATATATGTAAAATATTCCTTTATTATTTTAAAAACCTCAATTGGCACATGTGAACCCAAAAAGGCAATAAATTTCCACTTTGAAACATGTTGCAGACTAGTGATGATAGGGTTTTGATGTTTTAAGGCTCCAAGCAGTTGAAGGTATGTGGTAAAGGGTATAAAATAATATTTTAATCTCATAAAATTTTATAAAATTTCATTTAAGAGTTATTCATGTCTCTATGGACCCCAAAACTTCATAACATGGTGGTGACCTATAGTTTTCCACAAGCATTCAGGCCATGAATGATCAAGGTAGCAATCATAACCCTAGTGATATTAGGGTATTTAATGCATGGAGGATAATTTTTTTTATTTATCATAATGTGATTTAACTCATTAATTTCTCAAAACCAAAATCAATAAAATATCATGATTATACATGTTATGTGTGACTGTGTTAGCATAAGGCAGGACACAAGGTTTGAGAGTTGTTTAAGAGCCCTATAATCATCTTAAAAGTTGCTCATATTTGGGAAGAATGATGAAAATATTCAAAAAATTATAATATAATATTAAAATTAATTTAGGATACTAAATCATGACATAAGGATCATCATCTGGAGCCAAGACAATCAGGAAAATCAAATAGGGTTGCATAAGTAGAGATAGTTGCTTGAGAGCATTTTGAGTGTCTTAGAGAGAGTTTTGACCTTACCAATAGGTATGAGAGGCTAAGATGATGATGTAATAGCATATAATATTAAAAAAAATATTTTTATGACCCAATTAAGTAGGAATGTAGACCTATATATATGCATACTTATAGGTCCACATTCATAACTAAAACATGAGAATTTTGTAAAGAAAGTGGTGCCTTGAAGCTCCTAGGACAATCCTTGATTTTCATAAGTGTAATAGAGGTGGAAAAATATTGGATATACATACCTAAAATATTATATGATGGAAAATTACCTCATTAAAAATAATTCATTGAGAGGGCTAAAAACCCAAACAAGCCTAATGAAGAATCTATAGATTGCTTGCATAAGAGTGGACTCAAGAGATAAATCTTACCCTACATATGAGGTATAAAGGTATAGAAACTCATGATTATTGTTGTGAGGTAATAAATAAGTTATTTTATGGTTATAATTCTAAATCATTCATCATGAAGGGTTTAAAAGGATGAATTTGAAGACCTACAGGTTTATAGACTTGTAGGTCTTTATTTATAAGGAAATGCAATAAGTCCTTGCATTGAATGATGAATTTTAAGGATAAAATGAGGTGTTTAATACATGATAAATTAGTTGGAATATGTTTTTAGGTTAAATTAAATACAAAAAGTGAGTATAAGACTCACTTTTGAGCTCTAATAAGTCTTAGACTAGGAAAAAACACCTACATGCCTAATTGAGAGTTTCAAGTCTGCCTTCAAAGGTGTGAAGACAATATGTAATATTGAATTAAGAAATGGAGATTATAATATTTTTATGAAGTTTATATATCATGATGAAGATGTATATAGTGATTTTCATACCTTAATTGAATGAAAATACCCCAAATAAAGTCATTAGGGTCAAACTGGCCTAGTTGCCTACAAACCCTAACCTAAGCTTCTATAGGATGATTGATTAAATGGGAGGTTGATACAAATGGAGTACCAATTTAAAAAATTTGTATGGGTTTTATAGACATAAATATATCATAAATAAATTATACCAATCATCAAAATTGAATTTTAAGATCAAACTCTCTCAGTTTCACACATAATCTTGCAATCTTGAGAGGCTACTGTTTTGGGCTAAAAAATTCTTGGAGAATATGCATGGTATAAAATGGTTATTTGAGGAGTTTGGGGGGGGGTATAATTATTATAATACATGTAATTATTTTATTTATCATGTTCCTACATGTTATGAACAATCATCAAGAAAAAGGGGTAGGCTAAATCACTATTTTGCCTTAAAAAGAGCTCGAGAAGGTCTAAAATTTTGCATTGAAATTCTAAGAGGATTTGCATGGGACCTAAATATATTAGCCATAGAAGGGAATACATATGTGTTAAAACTTTTGGTATTTTTTCATGTATTAGGTCCTCATATTTAAGAATCATCATTAATATGATAGGCCACTTTAAATGTTCTATAAACCCTTTGAAGATCTCGATGGAGATATAGGTCCTTCTAAGGGCCTAAAATGCCATTGAATGGCCTAAAAACTACTTGAATGACATATTCACACCTAAGAGTACCTGAATGAGTTAATATCTCACATATGTGGGAGGTAATGTATGTATAGATGGCCTAAAAACTGCCTTTTGGAGCTAGTTTGTAGAGTTTTGAGTTCTATTGATCTTCCTAACCATTTGCAGAGTGTGTTTGAGCCAAGATACATGTATTATGGCACTTAAAAAAGTTATTTGAGAGGTCTACATGATGATATTATATTTTTTAAGTGGATATCTAGGCCTGAGAGAAGAAATATTTTTAGTCTTATACCAAGAAGATTGAAGTGTAGGTTATTGGCAACATGAACAAGTTTGAAACTCAGTTCTCATTCTCTCCCAAGATGGAAAAAACATGAAATTGGCCTAGGATGGCATTGAAGATCTCAAGGAAGTAAGATAAAGAGTGACACATGGTAAAACATAAGCTTATACCTCCTCGACCAATAATAGACAATTTCAAATAAGATTGATGAAGTCATCCTAGAAGATGAAGGGTCATTCCATGCCGCCCTTGATGAGGGAGAAGATCACATCAAGTTGACACATGTTGAAAGAGTTTATAAGACTAATCTCTAACATTTTTCTTGATTCTAAATTATTTTTCTAGGAGATGACACTTATCATTGATATTCCTATGCTTCTATCTCTCTCTCCTTCTCACTTTATCTTATATATGCAACCTTTAATGGCTTATGATGGATCCTTTGGCTGAGTATGGTGAAGCCCTACTCAAATAAACACTTGCATTATGCCTTTGAATGTTGAATAAAGCTGATTCTTACCTTTTCATATGTTTTTAACTAGTTTACTTATGTGATTGTTGATGAATTCTAGTAGTCTCATTTGTCATCTCCTACCTATTTGCAAATGAATTGTCTTCTTGCAAGTCACATGGTAAGTTTGAGGTAGATTTACATAGTTTGGAAGTGGATTTTAGTCATTAGTGTCTTTCTTAGACCTCTTGATTAACCCTCTCATTCAATAGATTTTATATGACCTCCATGTTGAAACACTCATTCTTTAAGGTCCTTGATGAGTAGTATGATTAGATTCAAGACTAATTAAATATCTCAGTGCATGATAGTCAAGTGGAGGGTGTTCATTTGTTGCATCACCTCCCTAGTTTAGTTTACTTTCAGCTCTCTTATGCTTTTCCTTTGCAAACAATAGGTCTAGTTGTAGTTTAGGGTGATAACATCAAGGGAGCTAGCCCTATCTATAGATTCACCTCACTGATTAGGCCACCCACAGCCTAGGGGTGTCTCCATGTTATCACTTAAGTGATGAGGCTTGAATAACCTCCTCAAGGGTGTAACTTTTGATGATAACATTTACCAAACCTAGCCTTAGTATACTCATTAGTAATATTATTTGACTTAAACATGTACCCTTATATATCCCCATCTTCCTCTAATGAAAAATTAAACAATTACATATGTATATCTATCTTCTTATGCTTGAGTTTTTTTATCATACAAGTCAGATAAAATATTTTATGCAAGATAACTATGAGGAGAGTTTTCAATATGACTATAAGTATCTCTAGTGTAATAATACTTGATTAAAGCTAGGGATTTAGAATCAAACATATTGAAAATATCAAGTTTAGCCTATTTTATAGGAAACATAAGATTTTCATTCTTCACAACATCCCATAATTCATTAAAAACTAATGAAGCTTCTATTAAATGTTTTTAGTTATTGTAATTAGAAATCACTAAATGATCACTTTCTAAAAGCAAATTTATAATTTTCAACATTCTAAAATGAAAATAAATAATAAAAATGAAAGAACAACACATTCAAAATAACACTTGGCACAAAATAATGCTTCTATGAGTTTTTTCACTTAACCTCCACGTAGATAAAAATAAAGGTTTTTGATGGGTTTTGTACTTAACCTCACCTAAAAACAAAATATTTACACCCTTATTTAACCAATTACACCCTTATTTCACCAAAGAAACACATAAATATTACTTTTCTCCCACTATATTTCACTCTTTTACATGATTTATGCGCTTTACAATATTCAAAACATGCAAAAAAAATCCAAAAAAATGGAATATTCCTCCAAAAAACAAATTAACCAAATAGAAAAGTTGACCAAATATGAGATTTGAACCCTGGACCTCCAATCTTCCAAGGGTTCATACAAAATAAGCCTTCTCAATTGCTTTGTAAGCCTTTATAAGACATACATAGAGAAATTTATATTTAAGCTCAATTTTTAATTGCTCTATGAGCCTTTACAAGACATATAGACATAAATTTATATTTGAGCCTTATTTTGTCTCTATAGAAATTAAAAAAATTACTTTTCTAGGTAAAATTATTCTTTTTGTGAAAATTTTGGAAAAAGGTAAATCTGATTGATATTTGGTGGATCCCCAAACCCTAATATTTTATCAAACTATATCAAAAGACTTTATAGATGAAATTTTATTTTCCTTGTTTTATTCCAATGCCATAGCTGCTCTAAGATGCCATGGCTGGTCAAAAAAATTCTTGTGACTCTTTTTCTTCTATATCAGGCTGTATAAATCCATACAAGGCTATACTATAGTAGGTTTTGATCAGTTTGAGGTTGCTAGATGAGGATTTGAAACATACAAGATGGCTGGAATATGGCCATGAAGGCTGTATAGGTGCATATACAGGCCGCACAACTCAAAAATTTGGCTTTAAAAGCTTCTAGGGTTGTTTTAAATCAGATTTTTGTTAGATAAAATCTCAAATTGATAACAATATGTAACGAAATAATTTTAAATTTATTTAACACATTTATAAAGGCCATACTACATATTTTAGGGTTTTTTAAGCTTACAAAAGGCTATATGATTTAACCTTTGAGGGTTTAATGATGTAAAACCTATGTTTAAATTAAAGGGTTGAGATGTCTAAACCAGTTAAATAAGTTATAATAATTAATTACTAATTTTTTATGGTATTTGACTTCCTTTAAATTTTTAAAAATAACACTAAATAGGCATAAATAAAGTTTTATTTGGAAAATGACTATCATAGATGATCTGGGTTTTGAAAGCTAGGTTTTAGATAGTTTTGAGTGTCATAAATAGGATTCTGGAGTCTATTTCCTCATTAGACAGTATTCCCCATATGGATAGTAGTGCCATATTGGTGTAGTGTTCTCCAGGTGGTGATAGTGTCCCTTTTATGGGATTATTCCTATTTTCTATGAGCACCTGTGCCTATGTTTTTATGTCCTATTCCTACTTGCATGAAACCTGGAGCTCTATGTTGTTCTTAGAAAACCTAATTTAGTGTGTAAAACCTAATATTCCTTACAAGTATGGCATGATCAATAATTATTTATTTGTTAGCAGGATAGGATGGACATCCTCAACACCCCATTATGAAGAGAGTTATCTACATACCAATACTTCAAAGAGGGATCAAACTCAATGCAATTCTCCCACCTAGTGCTTGATGTAATTACAAGTGAATGTTAGAATGAGAGTGGACTTGGATGCCTTGAATGTGTTTAAGCTTTAAAATCTTTGACAATTGGGCTTAAGGCTTTTGTAGATGGTAGTATGTAGAAGTAAGGTAGAATAGGGATCAAATACTTTAATTTTGCTCAACTTGTCTTTGGTTTAAATGTGATTTTGTATCTATTTTCCATCTAGTGAATACATGTCAATTAGACTTGTATTTATAGAGTTTTGTAGTTTATGTGGATAAGAAAATATGCTTAGGCTGACCTTAAGAGGGGCATAAATTTGAAAAAGTATTCATGAAAAAGAGTTAGGGTTAAAGACTGTAGTTCCCAATTGGAGACATTAGTGCTATGTGGTTGTAGTGTCCCAAATGTGGTGCTAATGTCCACTTGGTAGACTATTTAGAAAGTTGGGTTGGGATCTAAGAAGATAGTTTTGGGATTGTGTTTTGGTTGACTATGGGTGATTGTGGTCTATTCAATGATTGAAAATGTGTGTCTAAGGTTCTAAGATAGGTCTATGTCTAATATAGGAATAGGGTAACTCAAGCGACACTCTTAGCATCCAATTACTACTTTTAGGTGATTAAATTTACCCCCCTTTATGTTAGTAATGCAATAAAGTGAAATGAATAGTATAAAGGAAAAATAAGCATAGCTAAACTTACCTTGGAAGTGAAGCCCATGTAACTAAGTTTGAGTATGCAAATCTAGGTCTGCATATGTGGAACATGATCCAAAGCAATGTTTTGCAATGAAACATGCAAAACTCAATCCTTACTTAAGAGATGATCAAAATCAAAAGACTATATTGAAATAATATAGTTGAGTAAAGCTGAGTAAAGAGAGAGGAAAGGAATGAATACACCTCATTGGGTATGTAAACCAATGCATGAACCTAGTGACAACCTATGTGAGTGAGTATACATAGTGATCATATCAATGAATAACTTGGACTGAGATGATGGCTTGCTTAATCCTCATATGGGTGGCTCAATAACTCAATTCTATTTTACTCCATCATTGCCCACCCCTGCTTGGCAGATCTTGATCTTTGTGAATAGCTTGGATAAGACTGTAAATGTGTCTAACCCTCTCATGTGGCTGGCTCAATAATTCAAGTAGGCCATGAATCCATCATTTCCCACATGGGTAAAGTAGATGCATCTATAATTGAAATGCACAAAGTGCTAAATTTTTTTAACTAAGTAAATCTAAATGTGTTTGTCAGCTCCGTGACCACTCAGGTATATTAAGCAACTTTGGGCCACTTAAGAATTCTAACCATTGTAGATGGAGTAAGGCATGAATCTAGTGACAACTTGGAATGTGATAATAAGTGTATATAGATAGAGAATGACATAGAGTTTACCATTTTTTCTTATCAACTTGTGTGTAGCTGAGTATATGGAGACTATGTCATACACATATCCCCAATATAGTATCTGAGTATACTGAATCTTAATTGAGTATATAATAACTGAATCTGTGTAGCTAAACTAAATGTGGGAGTGATCATGCCATGCATGATGCCCCCAAATCTAAGAAATTGGTATGAATATGAGTTGAAATTAATGTATTTTGAGCAAAATCTAAACATAACTATCAAAACTATGACTGTATCTATGCAAATTTGTATTGTACCTAATGTACCAGTCAAAATGAACTAAATTATCCTAAAGTTGGGTTTATTATATAGTAACACCATGTAGTGGATAGTATTATCCTATCATGCTAGTGTCCTAATCTAGGTGCTAATTCCTGCTTGGTCTAATTTTTGAGTGATCTAAATTAAATTTTGAGTCTCTATTCTATTTTTTGTCTGCCTTGTGTCTGATGTCTGAAACTGAGCCTATGTGTTGAAATGTATTTATGAATAACAATGTAAGAGCCTAATCTCAATGGAAAACCCTTGTGAATTCCCCCTCTTTTGAGGGGAGTTGTAAAACTTGTGTAAGAAATGCCCTCTAAATAAGTAGCTCTACAAAATGTGTTAGCCAAAACATGTGCATGATATTCCAATACAATGTACAAACATGACATCATAATGTAAATGAATATGAGCATACGTAGGTAATGTAAGATGTATGTTGTAATCTAGCATTGCACAAGGGTACCAAGATAGATGTAATCAATGTATATAGCAACAAATTTGAGTAACTACCTAGGGGGATAGGGCATGATATCCATCATGACTCCCAAGTAGGAAGGGTAGATACATAAAATCCATCATGGCATCAAAAATTGGTGAGTGTGTAACAAGAAATACAAGTGTCATGGTGTAGAATCATACAAAGAAACAAACATACAAGTACATGAAGCACACAAAAGATAGGCCAAGGGGCCACAATACAAGGGACATGGGCACATGTCACTAAATCTAAGAATGAAGACACATAAGGACATGTTCAAATATACACATACACAAGTAACATGCAATTTGAATTAGAGCCATTTAGGAGGACATATTCAAATATTTGCATATAGAAGTAGGAAAACAATTTAGCTTAGATCCACATAGAAGGACATATTTAATTGTCTGCATATAAAAATAAGAAATCACACACAAGGGACATGGGTACATGTCCAAGGCATATAAATAGAAAAGTGGTGTATAGCCAAAGAATAATGGTATATTCAAATACCCTTAAAGATGGAATAAGAAAAGGAACACAATCAAGTCTAATCTAGAAAAACTAGAAATGAAATCATGTATAACTATGTAGTACAAATGTATGTAGATGCTAGGATGCATATATACTGAGTCTAACTAGTGATAGTCAACAAAAAATCTGAGCAATGAGGAGTGGCGATCAATATATAGATAAATCAATGTGTAAATTGGAATGTATAATATGTAAAGATAAAAGATGGCTATAATAAATATGTAGGAGATGCCCCCAAGTGGGTGGACATATCAAATGTATAAACCTATATCAATGTAAATGCCCCCAATGAGTAGATGATATTTGGTCTGGATCAGTGTAAGGGACTTGAGAGTCCTATCTAAAATCTGTAAGCACTTGACAAGAACAAATGAAGCATATGTGTATGATAAAACCAACTATACTAAGATAGCTAGCAATATGCAATATCTGGAAAGTAGTAGAAATGTAAACCTAATAATGCATATAATTTGTAAAATTTTATGTTTTTGAAATATTTGAATGCTTTTGTATTTTAACATGTTATATTATTTTTGTGTTTTTTGAGTATAAGATATGTACAAGCAAATGAAAATAAACTATGTACAAGTAGGAAGGTAGAGAAGAAAGTATGTACAAGGGTAGGAACCATACTAACCAATGAGTCTCATGGGAGACTCACTATCATTGTGACATATGTTGAATAGGGGAACTATGATTGTGTGTACAATATGAATGGTCAATTTTGAGCCTATGATCTATTATGCTGTATAATCAGAGTCTGAATCTACCTATGTAGTGATGCCATGATGCTATGACATTGATTGTGATGCTCTATGAGTTGTAGGGGTCTTAGGGACCCATTTGGTAGAAGTAGAAGTTATAGGTGATGTAGGTTCCATGTGATAAGAACCCCTATAACCCAATATAATTGATCTTGATGTAAAACAAGTAGAGGAAGGTCCTCTAGAATCTATGACATATCGCTGATGTAGGAGTCTCTCTAGTAATGGTCTTCATAGGAGAGTATGCATACATATAGATATCATAGGAGTAGACCTGGCCTATTCTAATGACTCTATTGAACACTATTATGTATGCATAGGAGATGTAATCTCTTATATAACTAATAACCATTTAATATTTAGTAGTGGTGATAGAACTATAACTGGTGTCTATGCTAGACCTATAGTTGGAAACTATGCTAGAACTCCTAATGGGATGGGAAGAGGATACTCATATGGGACAATCTCCGTCTTAACCACCTAGTTAACATGTATATATTTTAGGCATTGGTGTACTATAGATGGGATGGCTTGAATTTTCTTTAACCATGGCCTACCTAATAATATATCAAATACACTTACACTATGTACTACTAGGAACTGAGTGGCTATGTGTGTTGGTCCAACCTATAATGGAAGCATAATTTCCTTGATGGAGATCTAAATGTGGCCACTAAAACCACTAATAACTATATATGTGGGGAATATATCTCGCTTTGTGTATCCCAAGTGTTTTAAGAGTATCATGGTGTACATGCTTATGCTTGACCCATTGTTAACCATAACATTGTGAATAGGATGGTGGTATATGTATGATTGTATGAAGATCACATGTAAAACCATGTCATCATCTGTAATATCCTACTCTAAAAATGTGATAAGTGGTCTAGGTGGTACTAAGTGTGATACATGCCAATAATGTTATGTAGTGGATGTGTCTCCTCTGTAATTGTGTGATAAGAATCTGGTTGTGGATACACTTGGTATGTATAGTGAACACCCGATGTGCCCCCTACCTCATTAAATGTATGCTTTAGGAAAGGATATAAAAATATCTTGAGTGACTTTGACTCTATTTGTTGTTGTTTTAGTGCCTCTATGGGTGTGCCCATATTAATAATTTTAGCTTTTATGAGATCTTGTATCTTGTGCCTTAGACTAATGCATCTATATGTCATGTGGCTTGGCACCCTATGATACTCATAGAATTCATTTGAATCATAACTCTTTGGAAGATGCCATGTCATATTAACCTATTTAATGGGAGGGAGAGATATGACATTGCATTCTAATAGTTATTATAGAACTTATGCTGGCGATTCTAGAAGATTAGTGAAGACTCTTTATGAAGGAGTGGATAAAACCAATATGGGAGAAGCCTCAGAAGCTATATTAACTATGGCCTTTTGACCAATTTTATTTTATGTGGCCCTTACTTGGTATGGAGGTTTATTTCAAATCTTAATAATTGATGCTGATCCATTTGTGTACTTGAGTTTTCCCATTGTTAAGAACTTAACCTCTCTTTCCTTGACTGTGTGGCACATATCAATAAATGTGAGAAACTTATTGACTAAGATTGATTCATGTAGTAATGGTAATAAAATCTGATTAAATATATCCTAAATCTCTTTGTCTACCATGGGGATAGTCAATTTGGATAGTATTGTCTTGTATCATAAGACATTATTGATGATAGGCTCATTTGAGTTTTGCTTTAACTATGCCACTTGTGCATATGATATCTTATCATTGATGTTGATAGAGAAGTGTGCTAGGAATAAAGGATTGAATGCCATGATATATTTATTTGGAAAATCATATAACCACTATAGGGCATAATCCTTGAGACTGCATGGAAATAACTTCATAAGAAGCCAATCATTGGACACATAGTCCAAATATGCTGCATGGGAATAACTTTGTAAGAACCAATCATTGGACACATAGTCTAAGCATGTTGCATGAAGGGATTTGAGGTGATGCTCTGGGTCACCCTTGCCATCATATTATGTGAGCTTGGGTGCCATAGAACTGGATGACAAAGGAGTTATCACTATGTGATGTGCCAAAGGTGTATGCAAGAGAATGTTGGAATACAAGGCATATGATGGCCTAGGTGATCCCTTCTCCATATGTAACACCTTAGAATGTAGAGTAAGAACCTATTGCATAAGGGATTGTAAATATAGAGTAGAATAAATAGCCATACATGGTGTAGCTATCGCTGATGGTTGAATAAAAATATTAGGTTGTGCTATATAAGTTGGTTGTGTTGGCCCCACTAGAGGTGTAACAACATTATCAACTAAAGGGGTTGAATATTGACCATTGTTTATTTTATTCTTTATTTCTAATATGGCTTGTAGAATCTATATATGATTACGGTGTTGTTCCCAAATTCTATTTTTGAATCCTTGTAATACCTCATCTTTGTTCATAATTATGTCATTATCATTAAGTGGAGGTAGTGTGTCTTGATTCTCAATGTGGACCTCATCTTGCTCTTGGTTATGTTATTCATCTTCAGATACATTGTCATTGAAATACACATAATCAAGGTGTGAATAATTCATAATTGGAGTTGTAATAGGTTCCTTTTTATTGTTATAGGCTCAAATATGGGGAATTTGAATATGCTTTATAAGATTACCAACTAGTCTAACACTTCTTCATAATGGAAGAGAGATAACTTTTTTAGATGACATATAGTAAACAAATTGAAACACAAATACTAAAATATAATATATGAATTTTTAAAAATTAATAGCAATAAATGAAATAGGAGAAAAAAGGATACAAACCCTAAGAGCATCTAGGGTTATGGTTTCATGAATCTAGTGTTTCTTTACAATAACTTAAATTATATGTAAATAAATTGAAACCCTCATGTGAAATTAATTTAATTTAGATAGGTTGTCTAAAAAAATTACAAAAATAAAAATTAGACAACCCTAAATTATTTCACAAAAAATTAGATTAATGCAGTTTAGGGTTTGAAGCAATATTTGAAGTAAGATGGGTTCACCAAATGATTTAACCTTTCAAGGTTTAATTATGTAAAACCTATGTTTAGATTAAAGGGATAAGATGTCTAAATCAATTAAATAAATTTAAATAATTAATCACTTATTTATTATGGTATTTTAATTCCTTTGAATTTTTAAAAATAACAACAAATAGGCATAAATAAAGACTTATCTGGAAAATGACTGTCGTGGATGATTGATGCAGGAACATCCTTATTAGATGACTTATTTTGATGTTGTCAAACAAATTTTGATTAGGTCAAGTGAATAGGGATAAATAATAAATTTTATAATGATTAAAAATATTTTAGGAGTCTTTTTTTATTTCTTATAATGTTTTCCAAGTGTTTAAAAGTGCTAGACTAGGTTAAAAATTCAATTTGGTATTTTCCTGCCATTTTGTCAAATTTGAATTTTTGAATAATTTAGCTTAGAAAGGGTGTTTTAAGAGGTTTTAAAGAAGTATTTAATATGTAAATTAATTTGGAAACAAACATAAAGGCACCATGTATCTATTTACATAAGCATAGGTCACCTTGTACGGATAATCAACCTTGATGCTTGTGTGAAGGTGCAGACTCCCTTGCAAATGACCATTGGAAGGTAGTTAGGTTTGATATAAAACATGTAAAATTTGGTTTTGGATAAATTAAAATATTATATTAAAATTATAATGGGATTTAGTATCAAGAAACAATGAAATAAAAATCTTAAGTTTTGATAGAAAGGTCTACACCTTATTTTCTTGTATAAAGCAATGGAGTAAGATTATGTTTGAAGGCTTAATGAAGGAAGATCAAACTATAGATTTGATTTATATGTTTTATTTTATATTTTTAATTTTTTTAAATGCCTTTTTAATGTTTTTCATGTTTTTTTTGAATAGTTTCATACTCATTTTGAAGGACAATATAGTCCTATAACATTAGTGTAAGAGGACACAGTGGTAAATAGTATTTCATGGAATGTTTAAATAGAGAAATAAAGTGAATGGGAATTAGTTTCATAATGAGTAATAAGTGGTTATAAACATTTTTAAACCATTAATCATCATTTAAAACTCCTTTCTATATCTAAATCTTCAAGACAGAAGCTACAGACCCTACAGACTATGTCTGTGCACAAAGAAGAGTCAAGAAAGTTATTAGAAATGGAATAGAGTTGTTGTAAGGAAAAAATGGTTGGAATATGAGTGTAAGGATAATATAGAGCCTAAAAAGTCTTATAAAGAGTTTTTAAATCCTCATTTGAAAGTAAAGTCTCAAATTATTGTTAATAAAACCCCAGAGACTATGACTATATCTATAGAGGAAGTAAGAACATTAAAATGTGAAATAGAGGCATGCGTGTGGAGTTATAATTATTTTGAGGGGTGTGGAGGAGTAAAAAAAACCTTAATAAACTTTCACAGCTCTTTGAAAACTTTTATGAAGTGTGTATAAGTAATTTGTTTACTCTTGGGTCCTCACAAAGTCTGTAAGTTGTAATCTAGGGTTTCAATATTCAAATGCAATTTGTAGACATTCTAACTGATGAAAAAGATTCAAATTTTTTAATTTAATAGGTTTAAATTTTTTTAATATATTTTGGATATTTTGAGTTGTTTTCATACAATCTCGTATAATTATAGAGAACTAAGTGTAAATAGGGGTATTGAAGGCCTTATTAGGCCTAACAATGACCTAGAAAAGTCTATAAAGAGGTCTTAAAAGTAGAGTTATAAGTTAAAAGTTCATATAAATAAGAATTGTGATAAATGGTATGAGAATATAATATTATATTCTTCAATTTCCTTCGTACGCATCTGTACTAGCAAGAAAGCCTTAAAAAAGGCTATAAAGACTTTATATGAAGCAGGTAGAGTTGTGTAAGTTAAGAGAGGAGTGATGAAGAGAGTTGTCAATGGAAAAATAGGTATAATGAGACCATTAATATCATGGAAAATGTGTTTAGATCCATTCAATCAAGCATTGAATCTAATAACCACTAGTGTACATTCGAACCTTTAAATCTTGGTCTAAGAAGTGTATGTTTAAACAAGGTTTAGTGAGAGCTTGTTGTGTTATCCTTTACATAATTTGGTATCAAAGATTAGGATCTCTTGGGAAGGTAGAAAGATATCATGGTAGGTAGAGGAAAAGGAACATCAATATCCCAAAGGAGGTTGCAAGCAATAGATGCTTCGGTAGTGGAAGTGAAAAACCTATAGGCAAGATTGTAAGCCATAGAGTTGGATCAAAGGAGAGAGATGAATATAGGTGATGTTAGTGATGGTAAGGATGATATTCATCATGAATAAGCAATTAAGGAAGGATATGAATAAAAAATTGAAGATAGATTCATAAGAACAATTTTTGGGGTGACATCAAAGCCCAAGATGGAAGTGCCATGTATGAGAACAATATTACTATGGAGGAATTGGTTGATTGGATCATAGCCATGGATAAGTACTTTGATTAAAAATATATGAATGAGATAAAAAATGTAAAGTTTTTAGTAACAAGGTTGAAGGGTCATGCATCCTTGTGGTGGGATGGCATATAAGAAGAGAGAAGAAGAAGAGGAAAAGATAAGATAAGGTCATGGGATAGAATGGTGGCCAAGATGAAAGGAAAGTTAATGCCTAAGGACTATCAAAACCATTTGTGTAGGAGGCTATAAAACTTGAGGCAAAAAGATATGATAGTGAAAGAGTACATAGAGAAATTTTACAAGGTGACCATTCAGGTAGGATACATAGAAGAGGATGTAAAGAAGGTTGCTAGGCACATGAATGGCTTGAAGTTTGTCATTAAAGATGAGATAAGTATATTGACACCTCAAAAAGTTGAGAAGGCATATAAATATAACTTGATGGTATAAGAGAAGTTTTCAAGAAGGCAAAGTTAGTTGAATAGAAGTAGAGGTTGTAGAAGCTACAAAGGTAGATGCCAACAAGAAGGAAGAGGGCAACCAAACAATATAAGTCAATGGTAAGGTCAAAACAAAGAAGTGGACATAAGTTCAAAGAGTTCAAGTACATAAAATAGAGGTGGTTATGGGAATAGAGGTGAAATATCATATGGTAGAGGAAGAGTCAAAGGTTGGTTTATAGGAAAATGCTTCAAGTGAAACAAATTTGTAGGGAATAAGTCATATGAGTGTCTTGAAGATGTTAAAACAAGTATCTCTTGGATTGAGAAACTAGGTGGTTCAATAAGAAGATGAGAGTGTAGATGCATTGCCTAACTATGTAGAAGAGCCTAAAAAAATGGAGAGCTTGTTGATGAAGAGAGTCATTCTAAAGACCAACCAAAAGGAGAGAGAACCATCTCAAAGGAAAATAATATTTAGAACAATGTGCAAAATCCAAAAATTTATAGTTGATAATGGTAGTACAAATAACTCAGTGTCTTCATTGATGGTGTGTAAACTAGGATTAGAAAGAAGAAAACATCCAAGACCATACAAGGTCTCTTGGATTCAAAATAGTCACCAAGTCCTAGTGAATGAACAGTGCTATGTAGACTTGCAAATAGGTGGATACAAGGATAAAATACTATGTGGTGTCATTCCAATTGATGTTTATCACATAATTTTTGGGAAACCATGGTAGTATGATAGGAGAGATTTTCATGATGGGAGAGATAACACCTATACCATTGAGAAGGATGGTTGCAAGCACATGTTAAAACCATTGAAAGACAATTAATGGAGGGAGACACCATGTAGTGTCATGATGTTTGGAGAGGAGTACTTACCCAAGGAAGTCATTTTCAGCAAGGAGGAAAAGAACGTGATAGTGGAAAGCAAGTGACAAGAAGGAGACAAGGTATTAAGAGTTTCCAAGCCAAAGGAAGAAGAGAGTGCAAAAGTTGAAGGGAATTTTGAAGAGTTGAAGGCAAGAAATAAGGAGCTATTTTAGACATACCACCAAGATGATTTGTTATCTAATGAGCACTTAGAAAGGGTTTTTACAAGTTTTTCCTCTCATTTGTCTCTCATACAAAACAAGGAGTCTCTAGAATATTTTTTTGAGAAAGTAGGCATGTTGAGAGAGTTGGTGATGTAAATAGAAGACAATGATCAGGTGAAGAGTGCACAACAACAAGAGGTGGACAATAAGGTTTCAGAGATTGAGAGACTTTTATAAGAGAAGAAGGAACCATTAGTAGCAATCTCAAAGACAACAAATCCAAGCTTAGCAAGGATAAGCATGCCAAAAAAAGAGAGTGGTTTCCAAGAAGATAACTAGGAGTTTTTTTCTTAAAATTGTGTTTTCCATGTGTAGGATAGTTTTAGGAAAAGAACCAAGTGCTAAATATGATTAGGTGGGAGATCAAAGTACAAAACATCAACCTCAAATGAGAAAGAAAGGTGGAATTAGACAAAGCACAAGGAGGTCTATGTGCTACTCATATACGTTGGGATTTAGGAGGATGTATCATTATGAAATTGGAAGTGAATTTGAGTTAGAGATGCTAAGGAGGAGGTCATAACTAGTTAAAAAACTTTCATATAAAGTTTCTTTCACACCCTAATAGTATGATGTAAGAACATCCTTATTGGATGACTCATTTTGATGTCAAATTTTTTTTGCTTAGATAAAGTGAATAGTGACCAATAAACATGTTTATGATAATTATAAAGATGTTATGAATTTTTTTTTACATCTTTTAATGTTTGAAAAGTGTTTATAAGTGCTAGACTAGGTTAGAAATTCAAATAGGTGTTTTCCCACCATTTTGTCAAATTTGAATTTTTGATTAATTTAGCTTATAAAGGGTCTTGTATGAGTTTTTAAATAAGTATTTAAGATTTCAAGTGATTATGAAACATACATAAAGGTACCATATATATATTTACATAATCATAGGTCACCTTATACAGATAATCAACCTTGATGCTTATGTCAAGGTGTAAAATCCTTTGCAAATGACCATTGGAAGGTAGTTAGGGTAGTTAGGTTTGATATAAAAATGTAAAATTTGGTTTTGGGTCATTTATCATATTGTATTTAAATTATTAGGGGAATTAGTCCCAAGATGTGATGAAATAAGAATCTTAAGTTTTGATAAAAAGGTCTACACCTTATTTCCCTGTATAAAGTAATGGAGTAAGATTGTGTTTGAAGGATTAATGAAAGAATATCCAAATAAAGATTTGATTTTGATGTTTGATTTGATATTGGTAAGTTTTTTATATTATTATTTAATGTTTTGTATATTTATTTTGAATAGTTTCATACTCCTCATTTTGAAGGACAATACAATCCTGTAACATCAGTGCAAGAGGACACATTGGTAAACAATATTTCATGGAATGTTTAAGTAGAGGAATGAAGTGAATGGGAATTAGTCTCATAACATGTAATAAGTGGTTTAATTTTTTTTTCAATCATTCATCATCATTTAAAACTCTCTTTGAGATCTAAATCTTCAAGACAGAGTCCACATACCCTGCAGACTGGGTTTGTGCACAAAGAGGAGTTAAGAAAGTTATTAAAACATAGAACATAAGAGTTGTTGTGAGGAAAAAATGGTTGAAATAGTAGTTTAATTATCATATAAATCCTAACAGGTCTTATACATAGTTTTTAAATTCTCATTTGAATGTAAAGTATCAAATTCTTGTTAATAAAACCCTGCGGGATATGATTATATCTACAGAGGAAGTAAGAAATCATTTAAATGTGAAATCAAGGCATGAGTGTGGAGTTATAATGATTTATAGGGATATGGAGGAGTAAATAATACCTAAATAATCTTTCACAACTCTTTAAAACCTTGTGTGAAGCGTGTATAAGCAATTTGTTTGCTCTTGGGTCTTCACAGAGTCTATAAGCCCTAATATAAGGTTTCAATATTCAAATGCATTTTGTAGACATTATAACTGAAGAAAACTCTTTAAAATTTTTAATTTGATAGGTTTCAATTTTTTTCAATATATTTTTGATATTTTAAGTTATTTTTTTACAAGCTCCTATAATTATAAAGAACTAAGTGAAAACAAAGATATTAGAGGCCTAATTAGGCCTAACAGTGACCTAGAAAGGTCTATAAAGAGGTCTTAAAAGTAGAATTTTAAGTTAAAACTTCATAAAAATAATCATTGGGGTAGAGGGTACTAGAATATGAGATTATATTATTCAATTTCATTTGTACACATTCATACTAGCAAGAAAGGCCTTAAAAAAAGTTACAAAGAACGTGTATGAAGTAGGAAGAGTTGTGTAGGTTAAGAGAGGAGTGATGAAGAGAGTTTATAATGGAACAAAAGGTCTAATGAGACCATAAAGAGCATGGAGAAGGTATTTATAACCATTCAATCAAACATTGAATCAAATAACCACTAGTGTACATGTGAACTTGTAACTCTTGGTTTAAGAAGTGTATGTTGAAACAAGGTTAAGTGAGAGTTTGTTGTGTTATCCTTTGCATCAATGATCTAGGTTCTAAAAACTAGGTTTTAGATAATTATGAGTGTCATCAATAGGATTATAGACTCTATTTTCTCACTAGATAGTATCACCCCATTTGGATAGTAGCTTCATGTTTGTGTAGTGTCCTCTAGGTGGCGGCAGTGTCCCCTTTGTGAGATTGTTCCTATTTTCTAGGAGTACATGTGCTTGTATTTTTATGTCTTGTTCATGCACATACAAAACTTGGAGCTCAATATTATGCTTGGAAAACCTAATTTAATATTTAAACCCTAATATTCTTTAAAAATATGGCATGCATAATAATTATGTGTTTGTTAGTAGGATAGGCTTGACATCCTCAACACGCCGCTATGAAGAGAATTACCTACACACCAATACTCTAAAGAGGGATCAAGCCTGATGTAGTCATCCTACCTAGTGCTTGATGCAATTGCAAATGAATGCTAGAATAAAGTGGAATTGGATGCCTTGAAATCTTTAAAAACTTGGCTTAGGGATGCTATAGATGGTATTATGAAAAAGTATGGCAAAATAGGGATCAAATACCTTAATTTTGATCAAATTTTCTCTAGTTTAAATGTGATTTTACATCTATTTTCCATCTAGTGAATAAAGGTTAATTAGACTTATATTTATAGAGTTTTGTAGCTTATACAGATAAGAAAATATGTTTAGACCGAATTGAGGAGGGGCACACATTTGAAAAAGTATCTATTGGAAAGAGTTAGGGCTAAGGAAAATAATGCGCAGTTGGGGACGCTAGCACCATGTGGCTGTATTGTCCCAAATGTGGCACTAATGTTTGCTTGGTTGAATACTGAGCAAGTTAGGTTGGGATTTGATAAGAGAGTTTAAGGAATGTGATTTGGATGATTGTAGGTGATTGTGGTATGCTCAATGACTAAAAAAGCATGTCTAAGGCTCTAGGATAGGTCTAGGGATAAGCTAAGAATAGGGTAACTCAATCATCCAATTACCATTTTAGGTGAGTACACCCTACAAATGGTTGATTTTGTTTATTAAGGTAGAATTTAAAGATTTGGATTGAAATAAGCAGCTTCTACAAGATTATCAAGCTTCAAAATGGAGGAGGATAATTATCTTAGTGCTTCTCAGGCATACAACCATACAAAATTAGATTCTCAATGTATTTAATTCCTCCAATCATAGTCTTTGATGAATTAAAATGTATTTGAAAAATTAAATAGTTGAATAATTTTTTAAATTTTGACACCAAAGTTTAATAAAGGGCATACCTTATATTTTCAAAATTGATTTCACGTGAGCCTTCCTTATTCAATCACATGAATTCTTTCACTTATTTTACTTGAGATCACCACACTTTCTTTACCATGCTATGATACCACTGATAACATTAGAAACACATCAACACATAAAAATCACCATAGGGTAAATCTTGTGTCTAAAGTAGGTAAACCACAAGCATTTTATTAATAATAAAAATAGGTATATAGAAAGGGTGACAATATAGAGTTAACTCTTTTACATACACAAACATGAATATATAGGTTTTCACATATGACTGGTAAAAATTAACTACCTAATTAATCAACTCTCTATGAAAATTCAAACCATAAGTTAGTTTTATTATTAACTTAAAACATAAAACCAAACTAAGTAAATATGACTGCTTATTTAAGGGGGTATCTTTATAAATAAAGGTGCATGCCCCTTTATAATTTATTTATTACTAACAACTTAAACTAAATTTAAGACTTTGGAACAAGTCATAACAATACCTAGGGTTTGTGTTTGTGAAGCCCTAAAAGATAAAATCACTAGTATGAACAAGTTAATAAAGGAGTTACAAAATTAGGTCATATACCTAAAAAATCAAACATATGTTAGTGTTAATCATGTGTTCACATCTTCCTCTAGAAATATTTTACCAAAGAAGGTTTATTATCCAAATTCAAAGCTACAACAAAACACATATAAAATAAGTGATTCAAGTATTATACCAAAGGTTACTAAAATACCAAGTGATATATTAAGATAAATGATTAGAGACAAAGTGATCAAATTACCTCATGTACATCCTATATAGAGATAAAAGTACTATTTTGCATATCATAGAATGCATGGGCATTATATAGATTGTTCTTTTACATTAAAGAACCAAATAAAAAGTTAGAAACATAGTGGTGATCCTATCATTGATACATCTACCTAGAAACCCACTGACATTATGAGTACTTCTCCTAAAACACAAGTGCAAAATATAAAACATTTGTATGAAAGGAAAATCTAGAGCAAAAATAGTTGCAAATAACGAACTTAATATAAGAAAAGGATACAAACTTACCTCTCAAAAATAATACTCAATTTTCCAAACAATATGATTTTGGAATGAAATATTTACAAAAAATTGGTTATGATGGTCAAGGATTTGGAAAATATTCCTAAGGCATCACTTATCCTATTTCCACATATGATCAAAATGATCATCAAGGTTTGGGCTATACTAATGCAAATAATTCAAATATAAATTTTGCGAATATAAAAGAGTTATAAATACATCAAAATGATGTTTCAAAATAAAAACACTTATAAATACCACAATTAGAGAAAGAAAAGATTCCAAAGCCAATGCTAAAAAGAGAACAAGAACAAAAGTTGCTGACTTAGAAGCCAAAAAATCAACCAAGCATCCCAAAAGAGGTTTTCTATCAACATAGGTCAAAAATCAAGAGACATTTGACAAATCTAATGTTTTAAACATGATACAAAAAGAACAAGTAAAAAAAGAGCAAAAATTACCTAAAAAGGGTAATGTCAAATGTGTGCCTTTATATGAAGAAATTGCCAATCATTCCTCAAAACATCAAATCATTTAACCTTACATAAATGGAAAGCAATGTCAAAATTTCATGCTTGACACAATGATCTATGTGTAGCTCAACTCAATCCTCATTTGATCTATTACACAACATGCACACCTCTCACCCAATCTTGTGTACTCTTTTTTAAGAAGTTTTCTCATGACCTTACACATAAGTTCTATGCTAGCTCATATACTCCTACATGCTAATCACCCCATATCATAGTTTGTGCACTACATATCTCATCACCTAGTGCTAAGTCTTTTAATAACTTCTATGCACTATATACTTAATAGTTTTATGCCAATTCCTACACCTACTCATTAACTACCATACACTAAACTACCTATGCACCCCATAATTTCATTCTAAACCCTATGCCTACTTGCTAAATTCCATGCCCATCACAACTCATAGCCTTGCATGACTCACTCTTATGGACTCACTAAATCTTGTGCTCTTTGTGCACCTCAAAATCCTGCATGCTAGCTAGCATCCACTCATTTACCATAGACTTCTTAGGCCCCACATCACATCCATGTGTTGAATTTCCTCATACATGTACTCCAAGTAGTCCACCTAATGTTGCCACTAAAATAAGATCCTATATTCAAATTCAAATGGTTGACAGTCTAGACATTAACTATTCTAACCATTTCCAACTACCATGCTTGATAGAATTAGAGCACCATAGATATATTCCTTGGTAACCAAACAAAAGTTATGTCTAATCTTGTATTCCACACTATAAATATATAACACATGTGTCTAGTTTAAGGATGATTGAATCTAGACCAATGCCATTACACACAGTTGTAACATCATTAGCTTGCTTTGTGCATGCACTCAATTTACATACAATATTGACATTATAATCTATTTTCTTTTCCCTATTCTTTGATAATGAATATAACTTGCATTTATTGCAAGTAAAGAATTCCACTCCATTGAATGTGTTTTGTTTGTTCTATATGAATATTAAACTATGCATTCACTTTGCATAATAATACCTTAGATATTCCCTTATGCACCTCAATCTTGGGCCTTGTGGTGTGGATCAAATGTAATTGCAACATCATAATGAGAGAGAGAAGGCTTATTAGTTGATTATGTGTTAAATACTCTATTATAATACCATAAAAAAAATAAGATGGATGACATCTAGAATCAACCTAAGGCAGCCCTTGAGATTTGAAGGCTCATAGCCGATACTCTAGAGGCAAATAGTACCAAAATTTTTGGTCAATTTTTTGAGTTAATGATACAATTCAACCTGGTGTCCTCTTCATCTCAACAACACACTCCACACCAATTTCAACAATAAACCCCATTTAAAGTACAAGACAATCTCGACATTCCTCTGTTCAAAGGTAAAATTGATGCCAAAGCATTGGAAGCCTAGATTTAACAACTCAATGCATACTTCTTAATAAATTCCTTCACTAATGATGAGAAGATGACCTTTTCAATTCTAAATATGTCCATCATAATAATTCATTGGTGGGAAAGCTTTAGTGTATAATGCATGCAAGAGTGTGTTCTAATAGAGTGCTATAATTTTTTTGTTGATCACTAAAGGAAGAATACTACCCTCTCCAATAATTTAAAGATGAATACATCAAGTTATAACAAATATTTGAGTGAAAATATCAATATGTGAAAGACTACACCAACTTTTTCCATGACTTCTCTGCTCGCTTGCAAGATAACTTAAGCGAAAAACATAGAGTATTGAAAGACATCAATGGACTCTCACCTTACCTTCTCAAAAATATGGATTTATTGACTTATGACACATTAATATAAGCATATCATAACACCACCAAACTCAAATCCAAGGCAAAGATGAAGCATCATGCCACCTTTTCATCTAATACAGTGTGCAAAACCTCACCGATGCATAAATCCACATCATAGCCTTATGCATTGAAGGAAAAATACTTACATAAGAGCATGTAGCCTCAAAATACTATGAAAGACTCAAAGGCTCCAATACTTTCTACTTTAGACAAAGGAAATAAGAAGTCAGGTGATAAATGGTGCCACTTCCATCAATTAACCACCCATGATGACTTTGAATGCTATACATAACACTCCCTGCTTGCATAATATACATCAAGAATCATGAAGATGGACAATACTAATGTATATGCCTCTTGTCTAAGCACCCACTCCACTACACTCAACATATCTAAGTAATGTGAATGCCTCTTACACACCACATTATGGGTGAAGGGTTATCCTCTCCACATCATCATTGACAATGGTATCTAGAAGAACATCATTTCATAATACATTACACAACACCTTAGTCTCACCTCAACTGCACACCTAAACCTTATTATCTTGGGTGGATGCATCAAGATCAAGGCAATGATATACAAATTTAGTGATAATGCACTTTTTAGTACAAATCAAGCCTATGGAGGATAACATCACTTGTGACATTGTGCCTCTTGAGGTCTATGACATTTATTGGGAAGACCATATTTATTTGATCACAAAGCTATATATTAGGCCAAGCCATAACTATGGGTTATCTACATGCAAGAATGCTTCCACAAACTCTTTGAGTCAACACCCTTGACCAAAGTCACCTTGGTCTCAACCAAAGAGTGTTATAAGCTCGTATCACATGTACAAAAGTTAATGTTACTCATGGTTTGCCCTGAGACACCTGTGTAGTAAAAAATGATGAAGCACACCCTTGTAACACACAATGATTGCACACCATTGCAACAAAAATAACTTGACAAGTTACTGGAGTAACAAAGTGAAGTATTTGTGGAGCTTGAATGCCTTCTAACACATTATGTAGTAAAAAACTACATCGATTTTGTCCTTAGATCCCCTATATCATAGATTAACTTGGGAGAATGATGAAGTCTAGTGACTGATACAAGAGCTTTTCAATTTGGGTAAGATCAGGCTAATCTCTTCACCTTAAAAAATCTCAATAGTCCTTGCACCTAAGAAGGATGGGTCATGGTGAATTTGTATAAACTATCATGTGCTAAAAAAAATCATGGTGAAGAATTAGGACCCACTGCTTCACATTGACAACCTTTTGGACTAGCTTTGAGGTGCATAATACTTTATCAAGATTGACTTTAAGTTAGGGGACCATCAAGTTCTAATTCATCCTAAAAATGTCTAAAAGATAAATTTCAAGACATAAAAATGATTTTATGAATGGTTGGTCATGCCTTTCAACCTCACAAATGAACCAACCATATTCATACACTTGATAGATGATCTACTTAGGCTCTTCTTGAACTCCTTTGTCATTGTCTACTTGGATGACATCCTCATATTCAGTAAGACTTAGGAGGAGCATATCTATCACATCTTACATGCCTTGGCACTTTGTGCTATAAACACCTCATTCTAGCCATAACTAGATTCTAAATGGACTTCAGATTGATTTCTACTGAACATTGCAAATTAAGCCTAGGAATCACTAAATGTCTCAAATTCATATGCACATCAAACATTAGTACTCAAAATCATGTTGAGGAATCTCTATTTAGGGTATTATCTTGTATACAATATTAACCTCTCACGGATTCATCCTTAGTTGTGATCATAGGAATCCAAGAAGGGAGGTTAGTAATATGTTAGTTTAAGTAAACAAAACTAAAAAAAAACACACTAACACTACAATCCAAGCCTATAACTTAGGGAGAGATTAGTAATAAAATATAAATTAAAGCACAACTAAAACATAAAATATAATAAATCTTTTACCATACTTGAGAGCTCCAAATGCTTTTATTGAGTGGCTTGCTTAGCTTGTGCATCAAAGAGTCTTTAGAAAATGAAGATTATTGGCTCTTTATCTCCTTGGCACCATGGCTTTGATGTGGCCTGGGCCTTTGATTTCATGGCTCAATATTTTGGCATTATAACACCATTGATATGAATCTCATGCAACAAATCCTACATAATAACTCTACACTATCCAAGCTTAGAAATGAAGAGGTATGGCCTTGTATTTATAGCAAATGGATTTAACTCTCACCCAAGGTGAGTTACGATTGAGTTAAGGCTTTGAATGGGTTCAAACATAAAGCAAGTGAGTCAAATAAGACCCTAGTAGAGTTAATAATTGTCAAGTAATAATGATTTCCAATTACTAGGCATGGGTCTCTAAAATAGATATTTTAGGATATTTTTAAAGAGCTTGACAACTCATAAAGGCAATGATGAAAGGCTAGGATATTTGAATATTTGAATTTCATTTTAAAGTTATTCGTTAATTTCAAATGGATAATACAACTAGAACTTTAATTTGCTTTATCTTGTTAATTAATCTTGATTATCCATTTATGTCTTTCAAGATTTTATATTTGTTCATGTGCCCCACTTAATATGTCTATATACGACAAATTGACTGTTGTGATGCCGAAGAATGATTAGAGATGAATCTGTGAGAGGTTACAATTGAATATGATAGGATACCCCAATTAGGGATGACTCAATGTGATTTTTAGCTTTTACTAATGATATGTAAGGAAATTTAGGATGTTCAATGATTCTTAAGCTTAATTTGAAATGGTTGATAGGAATTAGTCTGAAGTCCAATCAAAATCTAATTGTGGCTAGTGTTAGGTGTCTACACTAGTCACCTTGTGAACTATCTACTAGCAGTTTGGCCTTTGGACCCATTAAGTGGGGCACTTGAACAATTCCTAAAAGTGCTAAAATGCTAAGTAAAATGAATAAACTAATTAAACCATATTAAATGCTTAGGTAATGTTGGCCATATTTGGCCCATATACCAAGCATGTACCTAGTTGCTATGGTCCTGATGTAGGGAAAGAAGCAGCGTCCCTGATTGATCAAAATGATCTAAACTAGCTCTAAATGGAATGAATGGAAAAGGTGAAGATCATAAAGCTCACAAAGCTTTTAAGACACTTTAAGTTCACTTAAAGTGTAATTCATCAATTTCTAAGGGTAGGTCTAGAGATATAGAGACTCTATGGAGTGTTAGAAATGCTTGGGAAAAGTATGAGAGCACACAATATTCATTTGGTGTATTCATTCCATCCACATTTTTGGCTTTGGTGGCAGAAAAACTAAGTGACCATTTTGATGTTTCTAGATCTCGTATGTGTGGATGAGTCAAGGAGAGTTGGTCACATGGGTTTCTTCACATTGGTCCTAGGTTCATATGTGCCAAGTTTTAGCTCATGCATTATATCACAATGAAAGATATGCATGGAAAAAGTTGGATCCTAATACATAATTTGATAAGTTTCCATACTTAGTCATTTTAGACCAAACAATCATCAAGATGTCATGCAGGATCACATGGACCAGTCAACTTTAATATTTTAAAAAAGTATGTAGAAAGCTCAAATGGCTAGTGGATCAAAAGGGTTTGTTCCTTTTAATGTTGGATCTATTCTCTATAAATTTGGTGTTCTTATGATCTTTTTGCTTTAAGTTATAATATTTCAAAGTTGGTTAAAAATGGTAGACATATGCATGAACATCATTTTCAAGATCCATAAAGTGATCATTTGGATCCAAAATCCTTGGCAAGAACTTGAGAAAGAATGCGTGGCTGACAAGTGTTAAGCACACGAGAGCTCAAATCAAGTCAAATGGTTAGTGAATCCCAGAGACCAATGAGAAATTGAGCTTAGGGCAATGGGTCCCAAATATCTATGTCTACATTTAATTAGATCCCAAAATTTGATCGAGTAGAGTAACGTCAAAGGGGTCAATGGTCCAGGTCGATTTCCTATAGCCAATATCAAAGGAATGAACCAGGGTGTTCGACGAAAGTTAATAAAGCAAAATGGACCTCACTCAAAAAGTAAAGTAAAGGACCTAAACTCAGATCTGACCTAAATTGGTAGAAAAGGGAGCTTAACATAGACTCAAATGGGACCAAACATTAAATAGAGTGCTATATACATATATACAACTTAAAAAAAACCAATATCCTTAGATTAGATTCCACCTATATTTATTTTGATCTAGGATCCAAGGCATAAAATAAATATATGATTAATGTGAAGATCATCCCAATTCATGTATTTAATAAACCACCACTCAAAATAGACATGATGCATCCTTGGTAGTTTGAAGATATGAGGATTTTTCCCTCATAATGAAATCTAGTAGAAGATCTAAAGAAATAGGACTTGGGGATTTGGAAAGTAGTCAAAATATTCAATTTTAGTAGAATCATGACTTGCCACTTTTGGAAAACTCTTATCTTCTAGTGCAACTTGTTCAACCAATGGAATGATTCAGAGGATATTTGGGTAAATCATGAATATCTTGCTCATAATAACCTATTTTAATTAGACCAAAAGTCTGGTGAAACATCTCTTGAAGATAAAAACTTATTGATTATCATGAACAATATACTCCCCCTTTCTCTATCCTCTCCCCCTTATCCTATATTATCCCTTTATTTCCATTTTGTAAAATAGGTTCTCATATTTTAGACTTTTTTATCTTTCTAAGAGATGGAACATTCCTTGAGATACTGAAAAGTATTTTCATCTTGATTAGGTTTGACCCTATCAAACATTTGTAGGAACTACCACTTAATGTAATAAGACTTTCTTTACCTATCTTCTACCCTTAAATTTGTGTTTGGAAAGTTACGCACTATGGCATTGTGTGAAGGAGAATCTAGAGTCCTTATTTATAACTTTATTAGGGAGTTGTTGTCTCCAAATCTTGCACCCTAAAAAAGGGCTATTCAGGCCTCCTCTAGATTTAGGCAACATTGGGACATTTCCAAGCCTGTGGGTGTGCCTATAAGTGGAAATGAACCTCTAGGTTGAAAGGGCTAGCTCCTTGTATTATATTTTTGTGAAATAAAATTGCTGAACTAGTTTGTATGAATGAAAAGAGTCAAAAGTTTGCATAAATGAAAATCCTAGTCTAAGAGGTGATACACCAAGAATTAGTATCCACATGTATGCCCTATACTTATGCACAATATATAAAAATATAGTCTATAACTCAAGCTCTAGAAGATTCAAACATAAGTATTTCAATGTAGAGACAAAATGAATGAGATCACACAAGGTAAATAACTGGAAAATACAACCTATATAGTCCAAAACAAGGGTTACACATGTGCAAAATCTCATACAACTAGAATGCACACTACATGACCTATTGAATTAATTATTTACTCAAAAACATGAAGGATAGAGAATAGAAGGATAAAAAATCACTTGCTATCACTTTGTGTCTCTTGCATGCCTAGGCAAATTTCTAGAACTTAGAAAGAAAACAAACTTATGCTTCTTTTTTCAAAGGCAATAAAATGACAAAATATTCCAGTAGCACTTCATCATACTATCTATGGATGATAAAACAAGAGCCCAAGGGTCTTATATATAAAAAAAGAGGGAGAGAAGAGATAGCTCTTGGGTGCCAAAATAGAAGCCTCCAAAACATTTTGTAGTCACCATCTTGGTGAAATTGATTTTAGCTATTCTCTCACTCAATTGGAGTTTATCCTTCTCTTTAATTCACCCTCTTGAAATGACCAAGATCATTGAAAAATCAATGGTGAGATGACCCTCTATAAGAAATGTCTTGGATCTTTGTTTTGAACCTTATATTATTCCTGAGAGCTCACACATTTTGCACTATAGACCCATTTAGATTTTCCAAGTGACTTTACTTCTACTTGCTTCTTCAGGTTCTTTAATTGCTTCATCTTGTAAAAGTCATAAATAAAGTTATTTTAAAAACTTGCAAAGCATTGTATCTTCATTTTTAGGATTTTGATTGCTTTTAATTGTAAAAGTCATAATCAAAGCTCTTTGGGAAACCCAATTTGCACTATCCTTGCTTAAGACCCTGTCAAGTTCTCTGAATGGATTTACTTATTACTTAAAGACTTTAGGCATGAATTTGACATCTTATGACATGTCATCTTTGAATCCCAATGGCTAGTTAGCCACCCTAAATTTAACATCTTACGCCACATCAGCTTTGATCCCAATGGATAGTTGGCCACCCTTAATTTGACATCTTACAACACATCATCTTTAGATCCCAATCATTAGTTGGCCACCTTGAATCTGAAATCTTATGACATGTCATCTTTGTACCCCAATGGCTAGTTGGCTATATTAAACTTGAAATCTTATGTCACGTCATGGGGATCCATTAGGTCAAGTTTATGTTTTAAGTAATTTTCCTGAATTAATTCCTTCAAACAATTTTTTTGAAGGAATTCTTTCAAGGATTTTTCCTAAAAGGCAATGGTTAGTTCCTTCGGGAACTTTTCTCTAAGGACACTTGGGAAAGTGTCCTTCAGAAAAGTTTTGAAGGACACTTTGGGAAGGCACAAGGTCCCTTCAAATTTTTTTGAAGGGAATTTCCAAAGGAAATGACCCTTTAGAACTTTTTTAAAGGGTATTTCCAAAGACAAAGTGCCCTTTAAAAAAGTTTGAAGGGTCACTTGGGAAGAAAATTTCAATTCAAAACTTTTTTGAAGGGTCACTTAGACAACAAAGTGCCCTTCAAAAAAGTCTTAAGGGACACTTGGGATAAAAAGTGCCCTTTAGAACTTTTCCAAAGGGTCACTTGGAAGAAAAGTGCCCTTAGGAAAAGTTTGAAAAGATACTTGGGCTAAAAAGTTCCCTTTCAAAAATTCCAAAGGGATACTTGGGGGGGAATAAGGAAAGAAATGCCATTTGGAAAAGTTTTGAAGGACCACTTCTAAGAGGAAAGAATCAAGACCATTTTAGGTTTTCTAAATTCTTTTGCTTATAAAATTCATAAGACTTTCTCCTTGGAAAACCTAAAGTCATGCATCAATGAAAACTTGCAAAGCATTAGAAGGAGTAATTTGGGTTCATAAACATAGATTACTTCTAATCATGAAAATTTTATAAGTTGAGTCATTTAGAGAACCTAACTTGGTCTTGAGGAGTAACTCGAGTTTATTAGAGGCCAAGAATTCACTTGTAGAGAACTTGATATATAATACAATGGAGCCAAAACACTTTAGCCTCCTTGACTTGCAATTTTGGACCTCTAAAATGACCTATTCTTATAACTACTATTCAGTTCTCCATAAAAATGGTTAAACAAATTATATTGAGGTGAAATTTGGTCAAACTTTTTGGTGATTCTAAGGAGAGACATGCCTACTATGTCAAAGACCAGTTGCCTAAATCCTTCCATTGGGCATGGAGTCATGCATATAGGCACTTCAAAGAGAACTGAATAAGCTTTGGTTCAAAAACACACTAGCTACATTGATTACACACATAAGGTAGAGACGTACACCAAACAAAGGGAAGGAAAACACACCTATGCTACAAAGCACTTAGGGAAATCAAACACAACAAAGGAAACACATCAAAACAAATTACATATAAGACATAGCCAACAAGAGTCAAAATCAAGGCTTCAAATGGATTCCATTCACTAGAATAGGTAGCTCTTCTCTATCTATTTTGGATAGCCAAAAAGAGTTTCTTTGCTTTCACTTGATGATGATGTAAGGACTACTCCACAAGGTATCAAACTTTGTATGTTTACTTGGTTTTTTTCTATTTTCATCTCATTTTATGACCAAGTCACCTTCTTTGAACACTCTTTCCCTTGCCCTTTTATCAAAGGATTTCTTCATGAGGACTTGATGGTTTTCCAAAGCTTTGTGTGCATCATCTCTTCCCTCCTATAGTTGCATTAATTCTATTAATCTAACCTCCATGGGAGTGTTCTCAAGTAATTCCAACTATTGTGTAAGTTTTAAGGCATGGAGCTCTTATGATATGGATATCTTAGCTTCTCTCCCATAGACAAATATGAAAGAGAGAATCACCAATTGACTTCTTAGTAGTGATTCTATCTACCCATAAGGCTATATTCAGCTTGCTATGCCATGTTCTTTGATTGGTTTCCAACATCCTCTTGATGATCTTGATGAGTTTCTTATTGGTAGACTCAACCAATCCATTACCTTGAGGGTAGTAGTTAGATGAGGTATTTAAATGAACTCCACTCTTTACTGCCCAATCAAAAGTTTTAGCACTTATGAAAGCAAGTGCATTATTTGAGATGATGACATAAGGAGCTCTAAACCTTGTTATAATGTTGTCATAAAACTCGAAGATGGCATTTTCATTTGCTTCCTTCAAACCAATAACCTCTACCCATCTTGTTAAGTATTCTATAGCAGTCAATATCCATTTGTGTCCAATACTTGATGGAGGGTTGATCATGCCAATGAAGTCAAGGCCCTATTGCATGAAAGGATGGTCTACTTGGATAGGATTTAATGGAAGGGTAGAAAGGTTTTGTTTTCCAATAAAGAAAGCACATTAAGGAAAACCCCTAGCCTAATGATAATAATCCTTAAAAATACTAGGCCAATAGTAACCTTCTCTCATTATTTTTATAGCTAGTGTTTTAGGAGAGAAGTGACTACCATCTGCACCATTATGGAACTTTTCTAGCAACATATCAAATTGGTCATTGTTAATGCATCTTAGAAACACATTTCTCACATCCTTCTTAAAGAGAATGCCATCCACAAGATAATAAGGAATAGCTTGTAGCCTAAAATACATTCTTTGAGATTTGTTCAAGCCATTGAAACACTCACCATTTTGAAGAAAACCAATGATGTCTTGTGTCCAACTTGGATTCTATATTTAATTAGTTGGCTGGTCTTGAACTTGATTCACCAAGGCTTGATTTTTTGGTTCTTGAAATTTAGATGGTAAGTTCTTACATAAATCTCTTCCTCTTACTGGGTTGGTTACCTCTATGCCAATGTCATGTTCCATTACCTTTGTGATTCATCTAGCTCTCTTCTCATTGAGATCACTGCTTAGGAGAAACTCTTTGGTGCTAGGATGGGAGACCATGACATGGATCTTGTTGTTGGAAACCATATGCCTAAACTTTTTCAAACTTCTAATGATGGTTAAAGCTTGCTTCTCAACAAAATAATATCTCACTTTGTAGTCTTCTAAGACTTGGCTGAAGAAAGCAATTGGTTGCTCAACATCCTCGTCATTCTTTTGCATAAGCATCGCTGAGATTGTGTCCAGGTTATAAAAATTATAAATAATGAAATCCTTAGAAAAATTTGGATTTAAGAGAGTGGGAGATGTTGTAACTGATTACTCAATTGCCTCAAAGCTGCCTTTACCTTATTTTGTCCAAGTAAAAACTTAGTTCTTTTTTAGCATGGCTATGATAGCCTTTACCATAGTTATAAAGTTTGGGATAAACCTCCTTACAAAGTTTATTTTTCCCAAGAAACTTTGTATCCCTTTCTTGTGTTGAGGCAAAGATAAGCTTAGAATAGATTCAATCCTTTTGGGGTCAATAGATAAGCCTTGTTTTGAAATAACATGACCCAAAAACTTACCTTCATGAATAGAAAAGATGCACTTCTTTGGATTGTGGGATATGCCATACTCTCTACACTTCTCAAACACTTTCCATAGATCTCCCATATGATTAGAAACATCTTTTGAAAAAATGGTTGTATCATCAAGGTAAACAAGCAAAAACTTATCGATCAAACCTTTGAAAGCCATGTCCATTTCCCTTTGAAATGTAGCTTCAACATTGGATAAACCAAATGGCATCTTATTGTAGGCAAAGGTCCCCCACTTGTTTGTGAAGGATATCTTGAATTGATACTCTTAATTTACCAATATTTTATTATAACCTGGATAACCATCAAGAAGTGAAACATTGAGAACCTAAAATAACTTGCAAAATCTGTTCCATGGAAGGGAGTGGGTAATGATCATTGAGAGACACTTTGTTTAAATCATTAAAATACACACAAATTATAATTCCTCCATTTTTATTTTTAAATGGCACAAGGTTGTCTACCCAAGTTGAGTGCTTGATAGGAAAGATAATCCTAAACTCAATCAATTTGGTCAGCTCTTTCTTCATGAGTTCTTCTACCTTGGGGTTGATAGGCCTTTGCTTTTGTCTTACAAGTTTAGCTCCATGCTTTCAATCAATGGTGTGATGAGATAGAATTGGGTCGAATCCCTTCAAGTCCTTGTATTCATAGGTAAAGATGTCATGAAATTGTTTGCATAATGCAATAAAAGCTTGCCTTTCTAGCTGAGAACAAGCCTTGCCAATCTTCTAAGGTTTGTCCTTGAAAATCATAATCTCTCATAGTTATATTATTTTGTTGACATGTTCATTATTTGGTTTTTATTTAATAATCCTCATTTAAGACACTCTCCAAGGTAATCAACCCCTTGGGTATTTTATTTATCTTTAGCTATATAATCTACTCTTCATAATGATCATGCAACTTCTTTTGATTTATTGAAGAGAAGCTTGCCTCTTTTTGAAAGAAGTGTGCAAAGTGTTCATCACTTTTAAACACTTGCCATGACACTTCATTATTTGGAATAAAATGTCTCACAATGATCTTGATATGAGATTTATATTTATCTTATTGAATGTCAGTAGCTGAGTGAAAATGTGCTCCTATTGCAGCCATACTATCAACGTGCTTGTTCAAGTCTCTTGGTATAGGCTAGATGTTGAAGGCATCAAAATTCTCAAGTATATCCCACACCCTATTATTTTAGGAATTGATCAAGGGGTTCTTGGTTGTAGCTTTAATTTTCACATGATCAATGACCATCTCACTATCTCCATAGAGTTTCAAAAGCTTGATTCCTCTCTTCTTTTCCCATTGGAGACCATAAACTAAGCCTTCATATTCTGCCACATTGCAAGTGCAACTAAATTGAAACCTTTAAGAGTAGTAACAATTATTTGATGGGGAAACCAATATTACATGAGCTCCTATGCCTACTTTGATCCTTGAACCATCAAATAACATTTCCCACATGCCATCAAGCTCATGATCTTTATTGGTGAGTGAAGGAATTGGGACATTTTCCCATGCATGCAGTAAAATTCTAAATCAGTTTCCTTAATGAAAGTGTAAGGATCAAGGTCATATGTTTTAGTGATGTACTTGACAAGTTAGAGGTTGGAAATACCTTCAAGAGGATAAGATGTTTCACTATTTAGGATTGCCTCTTCCTCTTTACTAATTAGACAGTTTTGATTTATCATTATCTCCAAATATGACTCAATATGGAACCTTGCTAAGGGATGAGTCCTTATGGTTACCTTGGTTCTATACCTTGTTTTGAAATCTAGAAAGGACCAATTATTAGAAATCTATCCTCCTATCTTGGTCATTAAGTCCCTAGACAAGCATACAATAAAGTGTGCTGGAATGTCCACCACCATAATATATTGCATGATAGGGAAGCTTGGGAAGCCATATAAAAAAAATTCCAAACATTTGACCAATCCTACCTTCTTGGTTGGAGTTCCATCTAGCTACAACACACCTTTACTATGTGGCTCATAGTTCAAACCTAGCTTATAAACCACTACTTTTGGCATAAAAATAGTGCTTGCTCCACTATCCATAATATAATTTTGGACCAACTTATCTCCTAAAATGAGTGTGAGGTAGAAGGATGGGGGTTTTCAACTTTAGTGGAAGGATCTAAAAGATGATTTGGAGAATTTGTGAGAGCCACACTATGATGCCTTGAAGATTGAGGAGCCACTTACATGCTTGCTAACTACTCTTGAAAAAGCTCCTTTTGACTAGGTATATGTAGAACCTCCCAAAGGGATACACTTGTCTTAGTGATATTTAATGAGTACACAATATTTAGAGATGGATTATTCACTTTCATAAGTAAATTTGATGGTAATAAAGGAGATGTATCCTACTATGTTACAATCTTGGTAGCTATATTTACATTTTGATTCTATTGAGGAACATGGCTTGTAGAAGGTACATCACTTTGATTGGAATTTTATGGCCTTGGAGAGGCATCACTTAGAAATATTCATGGCTCCTAGTCTTATCTCAAGGCTCTCTTCTTAGACCTTGTATTAGCTACAATTAACATGCCTTGAGTTAACACAAAATCATCCTTCTCTTGAAAGTTCATCCCCACACTTGGGCTGCTACCTTCTCCATGATTATCCCTTTGGTTGGGACATGCTTCTTCTATTGTCATGTAAGGAGTAGCTTATTCTTGTGTAGTCAAAGCATAGATAGGTCCTCCATCATCATGTGAAAATTGACCTTGAGGCTACCCCCATTGGTCCACATGATCTTCTCCTTACACTCGATTTGGATGAACTCGATTAACAATCTTTATGAGAGGAATAGAATTTGGATTATATGCATTAGGCTGCCTACTATAAACTTATTTATTTTTTCCTCTCCCTTGATAATTATATTTGGATGGAGCTCTATATCCTTATTGAGGATAGTATTGTGAATTAGGAGGAGCACTTGCCTGATATTGAGCTTGCTTGAACTAAGCTCTGAATGATCTAATTTTTTCATCCTTATCCACAATGTTATTCACCTTCATGGGAAAGGCTCTTGGCTTCACATTGGCATTGGGAACCTAAGCCATGCTTGGAGCTTCAACTAAATTATGGGACAAAAAAGGCATGGGAACTCTTAGAGGGAGTCTTCCATCCTAAATCAAACCATTCTTAGCCTCAATTGCTAGCTCATATGTACCTAGAAGAGTGAATCCTCCCATTAACTGCAACATGAAAAAAACATTAGTACTAATCCCTTTGAGGTATGCTGGGAACACAATGCTAGGAAGAGGTCTCATGATTGGTGGTAGCCTATACCATGTTTTTTAAAATCTCTCATTAAAATCTCCTATGGATTCATTTAGACCCCTTCTTATTACATTCAACTGATGTATTAGGGAAGCATGATCCCTCTTATTTTTGAATCTTTTCACCAATAGGTCCCCAAAAGCATCTCAACTTGTAATTCAGCCCCCATCTAATGTTCTATACTAGTCAAGTGCTTTTCCTTTTAAAGACATAGTAAGTAGTCCAATAGCTATGTTGGCCCTAGTAACATTATGGAAATTGTAGAAATTAGATATGTCTCTAATATGTTTGATTGGGTAATATGACCCTCTCCATTGAAACTAGGAAGATCTTTGGTAGAATTTGGAGGGATGGGGTCATATTCAGGAAGCTCTATTGGGTTTTAGATATTAAAAGTAGGGAAAGGTTGATGCATATCTATCTCTCCCCTTTCTCCTATTTCTCTTCTTCCTCTATGATCCTCTATTTCTTCTTATTATTCAACTTCCTCCTCTCCTTGAACTTATTAAACCTCTTCTACTTCTTCCCCAAAACCTCCCTACCAAGGATTTAATAGGGATAGGAGTGGTTCAGGGTGTTGTTCTTTAGGAAAAGCTTCAACTGAAGGGGCTTAGTCAAAAAATCTTAAGGACCTTGTGAGGATCATGTAGGATAATGCATAAAACTTGGCCTAGAACCAAAGATTCACACCCTTTTGGAGTCACAAAATGATATGTTAGGGGTATTTATACTACTTGAGCCTATCAAGACCAACATTCACCTTGAATTAGCAATAATTTAGGTCCCATCAGGCATGTCAGAACTATTGTCTCTAAATCTTACACCCTGGAAGAGGGCTGTTCAGGCTTCCTTCAAATTTGGGCAATGTTGGGACATTTTTAGGTCAATGTGAAGCCAAGAGCCTTTAACAAGAAGGTGGATAACATTATGGACAAGAATGAATAAATTAGATCATTAAGAGCTTAGTTTAATCAAGCTCAATATTAGACAAGTGCTTCTCCTAATGTACAATACTATCCTCAACAAGGATATAGAGCTCCATCCCAATAAAATTATCAAAGGAGAGGAAGAAATTAACAATGTTACAATAGGCAACCCAATGCATATAATCCAAACTCTAGTCCTCATGCAAAGGCTATTGTTCTAGTTCATGTAAATCTAGTGTAATGAGAAGATCATGTGGACCAGTGGGGTTAGCCTCAAGGTCAGTTTGCACATGATGATGGAGGAACTAGCTATGCTTTGATTACATAAGAAGAATCTACTCCTTACATGCTAGTAGAAGAAGTATGTCCCAACCAAAGGGATAATCATGGAGAAGGCAACAAGCCAAGTGTGGGGATGATGAACTTTTAAGGGAAGGATGATTTTGTGCTAACTCAAGGCATGTCAGTTATAGATAATACAAGGTCCAAGAAGAGATCCTTGGGAGAAGGCCAAGAGCCATGAATAGTTCCAAGTGATGCCTCTTTAAGGCCAAAAAATTCCAATCAAAGTGCTGCACCTTCTACAAGCCATGTTCCTCAATAGAATCCGAATGTAAATGTAGTTGCCAAGATTATAACACAACAAGCTACATCACCTTTATTACCATAAAAAATGTAGGAGAAAGTGAATAATACATCTCTAAATATTTTGGGATCATTATATAACACTAAGATAAGCATATCCCTTTGGGAGGTTATAGATATACCTGGTCAAAAGGAGCTTTTGAAAGAGTAGTTAAAAAACATGCAAGTGGCTCCTCAATCCTCAAGGCATCATAATGTTGCTCTAAAAAATTATCCAAATCATCTTTTAGATCCTTCCACTAAAGCTGAAAAGCCTCCACCCTTCTACCTCACACTCATTTTAGGAAATAAGTTAGCCTACAATTTTATTGTGGATAGTGGAGCAAGCACTACTATTATGCCTAAAGTAATGGTTGATAAGTTGGGTTTAAACTATGAGCCACATAGTAAAGGCATGTTACAGCTGGATGGAAGTCCAACCAAGATGGTAGGATTGGTCAAAGGTTTGAAAGTGTTTTTACATGGCTTCCCAAACTTCCCTATCATGCAAGATATTATGGTGGTGGACCTTCCAACACACCTTGCTGTATGCTTATCTAGGGACTTTATGATGAAGATAAGAAGATACCTTTCTATTGATTGGTAATTTATAGTTTTTAAGACAAGGTTTAAAACCAAGGTAAACATAAGGGCTCGACCCTTAGCAAGGTTCCACATTGAGCCATACTTGGAGACAATGACAAATCAAAACTATCAAATCAACAAGGAAGAAGAGGCCATTTTGAATAGTGAAACATCTCCTATTGAAGGTATTTTTGATCTCTATCTTGACAAGTAAAGCACTAAAATAGATGGCCTTAATCCTTACACTTTAATTTAGGAAACTAATTTAGGAGTTTACTGCATGTATGAGGAAAATGTCCAAATTTATTCATTCACCAATGAAGATCATGAGCTTGATGGCATGTGGGAATTTTTTTTTGATGGTTTAAGGAGAAAAGTAGGTTTAAGAGCTAGTGTCATGTTGGTTTCCCCATCAAGGAATCATTACTACTCTTCTTATAGGTTTCACTTTAGCTACACTTGCAACGAGGCAAAATATGAAGGCTTAGTTTATGGTCTCTAATGGGTAAAGAAGAGAGGAATCAAGCTTTTGAAAGTCTATGGAGATAGTGAGTTGGTCATTCATCAAGTGAGAATTCAAGCTATATATAATAACCCCTTGGTCAAGTCCTATAAACATAGGGTATGGGATCTACTTGAAAATTTTGATGCCTTCAACATCCAACCCATACCAAGAGACTTGAACAAGCATATTGATAGACTGGTTGCAATAGGAGCACATTTTAATTCAACTGTTGAAGTTGAACAAGATAAAGATTAATATCATATCAAGATCATTATGAGACCTTCCATTTCAAATAATGAAGTGTCAGGGCAAGTGTTTTAATGTGGTGAACACATTGCACACTTATTGTAAAATGAGGTAGGCTTCTCTTCAAGAAATCAAAAGAAGTTACATTATCATTATGAAGAGTAGATTATACAGTTGAAGACAAACAAAATACCCAAGGGGATGATTACCTTGGAGAGTGTCTTCAATGAGGATTATCAAAAGAAAAAGAAAAGAATGAGCATGTCAAAAAAAGAAGAAAACTATGAGAGAGTTATGATTTTTAAGGATAAGGTTTTGAAAATTGGCAAGGCTTATTCTCAGCTAGAAAGGCAAGATTTTATTACATTATGCAAAGAGTTTCATGACATATTTGATTGGGAGTACAAGGACTTGAAGGACTTCAACTCAAGTATATCTCATCACACCATTGAGTTGGAGTATGGAGCTAAACCAATAAGACAAAATCAAAGGCCTATCAACCCTAAGGTAGAAGAACTCATGAAGAAAGAACTGACCAAATTGATTGAGTCTAGGATTATCTTTCCTATCATGCACTCAACTTGGGTATCCAACCTTGTGTCGATTTGAAAGAAGAAAGGAGAAATGAAACTTTGTGTGGATTTTAGTGTTCTAAACGAAGTGTCTCTCAAGGATCATTACCCACTCCCTTCCATGGAATAAATTCTAACAAGTTGTTTCAAGTTGTCAATGTTTCTCACTTCTTAATGGTTATTCAGGTTATAATCAAATATTGGTAAATGAAGAGGATCAATTTAAGACAATCTTCACCACCAAGTGGGAGACCTTTGCTTATAAGAAGATACCATTTGGTTTATCCAATGCTGGAGTCACATTTCAAAGGGCAATGGATATTGCTTTCAAATGTTTGCTCAATAAGTTTTTGCTTGTTTACCTTGATGATATAACCATTTTTTCAAAATATGTTGCTAATCATATGGGACATATAAGGCAAGTGTTTGAGAAGTGTAGAGAGTATGACATATCCCTCAATCCAAAGAAGTGCATCTTCACTATCCATGAAGGTAAGCTTTTAGGTCATATTGTTTCAAAAGAAGGATTATCTATTGACCCCGAAAGGATTGAAGCTATTCTAGGCTTGTCTTTGCCTCAAAAAAAGAAAGGGTTGCAAAGTTTCTTGGGAAAAATAAAATTTGTAAGGAGGTTTATCCCAAACTTTGCAACTGTGGTAAAGCCTATCACAACCATGCTAAAAAAGAACCAAGTTTTTACTTAGACAAAGGAAGTTAAAGGCAACTTTGAGGTAATCAAGCAAGCAATTGAATCATCTCACACTCATTAAATCCAAATTTTTCTAAGGATTTCATTATTTATACTTTTGGTTTCTACAGCCAAGGCTTAGAAGACTATGAAGTAAGACATTTTTTTGTTGAGAAGCAAGCTTTAACCATCATTATAGGTTTGAAAAAGTTTAGGCATATGGTTTCCAATAACAAGATCCATATCATGATCTCCCATCCTAACACCAAGGAGTTTCTCCTAAGTAGGGATCTCAATGAGAAGAGAGCTAGATGGATTATGAAGGTGACGAAATATGACATTGACATCAAGGTAACCAACCCAGTAAGAGGAAGATGTTTATGTTAGCACTTAGCATCTAACTTTCAAGAACCAAAAGAGCAAGCCTTATTGAATCAAGTTTAAGACTAGCTAGCTGATCAAATGCAGAATCCAAGTTAGACACAAGACATCATCAATTTTCTTCAAAATAGTGAGTGTCCCAATGGCTTGAACAAATCTCAAATAAGGTATTTTAGGCTGCAAAATATTCCTTATTATCTTGTGGATGACATTCTCTTTAATAAGGATGTGAGAAATGTGTTGCAAAGATGCATTAACAATAACCAATTTGATATGCTGCTAGAAAAGTTCCATAATGGTAGAGATGGTGGTCTCTTCTCTCCTAGAACAACTACAAAATAATGAGAGCTAGTTACTATTGGCCTAGTATTTTTAAGGACTGTTATCATTGGGCTATGGTTTATCCTCAATGTACTTTCTTTGATGGAAAATAAAAGCTTTCTATCCTTCGATTACTCCTTCCAATGAGTAGAACTTTCATGAGTAGAAGTAATCCAGCTTTATGAACCCAAATTAATCCTTCCAATGGTTTCTTGGTTTTCAATGATGCATGACTAAGGGTTTTCCAAGGAGCAAGTCTTATGAATTTTATAATTAAAAGCATTTAGAAAACCCAAAATGGTCTTGATTCTTTCCTCTCAGAAGTGGCCCTTTGAAACTTTTTCGAAGGGCCTTTCTTGCCTTGTTCCCCCCCCGCAAAGTGTCCCTTCAAAATTTTCCAAAGGGCACTTTTTAGCCCAAGTGTCCATTTAGACTTTTTTGAAGGGAACTTTTCTTCCAAGTGACCCTTCAAAAAAGTTACAAAGGGCACTTTTTAGCCCAAGTGTCCCTTTGGATTTTTTTGAAGGGCACTTTGTTGTCCAAGTGACCCTTCGAAAAAGTTTTGAAGGGCACTTTTCTTCCCAAGTGACCCTTCAGATTTTTTTGAAGGGTACTTTGTCTTTGGAAATGCCCTTCGAAAAAGTTCTAAAGGGGCCATTTCCTTTGGAAATGCCCTTCATAATTTTTTGAAGGGATCTTATGTCTTCTCTAGGTGTCCTTCGGGAACTTTTACCAAAGGACACTTAAATGCCCTTCATAATTTTTTGAAGGGACCTTATGCCTTCTCCAGGTGTCCATCAAATATTTTTTGAAGGACACTTTCCCAAGTGTCCTTTGGTAAAAATTCCCGAAGGAACTAACCGTTTCCTTTTAGGGAAAATCCCTGAAAGAATTACTTCGAACAAATTGTCTAAAGGAATTACTTTAGGAAAATTACCTAAAAAATAAACCCAACCTGATGGATCCCCATGACATCTTGTAGGATATCAAGTTTAATACAACCAACTAGTCATTGGGGCGCAAAGATGACATGTCACAAACATTAAATTTAGGGTGGCCAACTAGCCGTTGGGATCTAAAGATGATGTGCTACAGGATGTAAAATTTAGGGTGGCCAAATAGCTATTGGGATTCAAAGATGATGTGTTGTAGGATTTAAAATTCATGCCTAAAGTCTTCAAGCAGGAAGTAAAGCCATTTAGAGAACCTGATAGGGTCTTAAGTAAGGATAGTGCAAATTAGGTTTCCTAAAGAGCTTTGCTTATGAATTTTACTAGTAAAAGTAATTGAAAAGACCAAAAAGGAAGAGACAATGCTTTGTAGGTTTTCAAAAGAGCTTTTCTTATGACATTTATAAGTATAAGCAATCATAGAACTTGAAGAAGCAAGTAAAAGCAAAGTCATTTGGAAAACTTGAATTAATATATAGTGTAAAACACAAGAGCTTTAAAAAAGAGTCTAAGGTTTAAAGCAGTGATCCAAGCTATTTATTATGGAGGGTCATCTCACCATTGATTTTGAAATGATCTTAGTCATTTTAAGAGGGTGAATCAAAGAGAAGGACAAACTCAAACTGAATGAGAGAACAACTATAATCAGTTTCACTAGGATGGTGACTGCAAACCATTTTGGAGGATTCTATTTTCACACCCAAGAGCTCTCTCTTCTCTCCCTCTTTTTCTATAAATAAGACCCTTGGGATCTTATTTTATCATCCATAGATACTACGGTGAAGCCCTACTAGAATATTTTACCATTTTCTTGCCTTTGAGCAAAGAAGCATAAGTCTATTTTCTTTCTAAGTTCTAGACATTTGCCTGGGCATGCAAGAGACACAAAGTGATATCAAGTGATGTTTTATCCTTCTGTTCTCTGGGAGCTTATCCTTCATGTTTTTGAGTAAATAATTGATCCAATAGGTCATGTAGAGTACATTCTAGTTGTATGAGATTTTACACGTGTAACCCTTTTTTTGGACCACACAGGTTGTCTTTTCCAGTTATTTACCTTATGTGATCTCATTCATTTTGTCTCTACATTGAAATACTTATGTTGGAATCTTATAGAGCTTAAGTTATAGAATATATTCTATAGTCCAAAACTTCAGATCTCTCAAGAAGAATCTAAGGTTCACAATAATGATCTAAGCCATTTGTTATGGAGGGTCATCTCACCATTGATTTTTCAATGATCTTGGTCATTTCAAGAAGGTGAATCAAAGAGAAGGACAAACTCCAATTGAATTAGAGAACAAATAGAATCAATTTCACCAGGATGGTGACTATAAAATGTTTTAGAGGCTTCTATTTTGGTACCCAAGAGCTCTCTCTTCTCTCCCTCTTTTGTTATATATAAGACCCTTAGTCTCTTGTTTTATCATCCTTAGATAGTATGATGAAGCCCTGTTGGAATATTTTGCCATTTTCTTACCTTTGAGAAAAGAAGCATAAGTCTATTTTATTTCTAAGTTCTAGACATTTACCTAGGCATGCAAGAGACACAAAGTGATATCAATTGATGTTTTATCCTTATAATCTCTATCATTCATGTTTTTGAGTAAAGAATTAATCGAACAAGTCATGTAGAGTGCATTCTAGTTGTATGAGATTTTGCACATGTATAACCCTTTTTTTGGACTATACAGGTTATCTTTTCCAATTATTTACCTTGTGTGATCTCATTAATTTTATCTATACATTGAAATAATTATGTTGGAATCTTTTAGAGCTTGAGTTATAGACTATATTTTTCTATATTGTGCATAAGTATAGGGCATACATGTGGATACTAATTCTTAGTGTATCACCATCTTAGACTAGCATTTTCATTTATGAAAACTTATGACTCTTTTCATTCATACAAATTGGTTCAGTAGTTTTATTGCACAAAAAACTAATACAGGGAGCTAGACCTTTCAACCTAGAGGTTCATTTCCACTTATAGGCACACCCATAGGCTTGGAAATATCCCAACATTGCCCAAATCTAGAGGAGGCTTGAATAGCCCTCTTCTAGGGTGCAAGATTTAGAGATAATAGGAGTATTTAATATTGTTTGTAGGCCTAGATTAGTGTTTTATTTTGAGCCTCTTCTATGAAATACTTATGAAAATTATTTTTATCTTAAGGTTGTGTAAGCTAGTATTATCCTTTGTTGATCTGGTGTGGGTTTGAACTTATGGGAATTTCCATCTTAAGTTTGGTGCATCACCTAGTTAGCTTTATTAGGAGTCCTTATTCTCTTTCTAACCCTTTACTTGTGAAGCATTAGGCTTAGCATTAGTTTTAGGTGAACATTAAAGAGGAAGCTAGCCTACTCTAAAGGTTCAACCCCAACATAGGTGACCCACAACATGGGGTTGTCATAAATTTATAGCTTAATTAGAGAGATCCTAAAGAACCCTCTCAAAGGTTGTGAATCAAGCCTATAATAATTTTTGACATGCTCTATGGGATAAATTACAAAGCAATGGAAGGATTTTTAGTGTTATTTTTTTACATATCAGCCTTTAGAGTTAGGTTTTAAAACATCAATGGTGACTCCAAACATCTATCAGCTGGTTAAGCAGCCTAACTAAGTGCCTAATAATTGTAATCTAGTATATAAAATCAATCACCTTTTGATCAGTATGCTTATTCTCCACCTTATCCTCATACTTATCAGGTAGATAATGTTTATGTGTTCACCCCAAGTGTCCCTTAAATAGTCTATCAACCTTGTCATAACCCTTGTCCCTCTCCCCCTCCTATGCCCTTTCCTAATCAAAAATAAGAATTTATCCCATCATGGATCTTCTCTAAAACCTTTGACCCTGGCTATGTTTTTCCCTCGCTTGTAAGACCAACTTATTTTATAACCATCTAAAAAAAATCAAATGTGTATGTTCCATACTCGTTTCCATCATGGAAATTAGCCTAGAAGAGCATAATAAAGAAGAAGGTGTCAGTTGAATAAGTACAAGAGTGAGTCTTGGCATATGAAAGGTTAACTGTGCCAAAAAAGAATCGAACAACCATAGCTCAACTTAATGAGCTTGGTGTATAAGAGTTATGATAGCATTTATGCTCATATTTCTTAAGAGAATTAGAGTAGCTTAAGGCTGTAAACTTGCCTAAAGTGTAAAATCCAAAAGCTTGATGGACTATCGAAGGTCCATTCTACATAGAAAGTGAGGAGGATTAGAACTAGGTGCCTGAGGCTAGTCCTCTTCAAGATGAGGTGTCAGTTGAGGACAACCCTAATATGTTGGAGCTAGAGGAAAGTAGATAAGACCTTGAGCAAGACAAATGTGATGTATTAGACCTTAGATGGTCAAACCAAACTTCATTTGTAATTTAAAACTAGGATGGAACCTTCATTGAAGTTCATGAATGGGACATCTCAAGTGTTCAAGTGATACAATTTAAGAAGCATACCAGTAAAGAGCCTAAAGAATTGTGGCAATGATTTAATGTCATAATAAAGGATTTTGATGAGGCTAATATACATGTAATTCCTCCAAAACATTATGGACATGCTATTTTAAGCATGAACAATCCTAGTTTACACAAAGACCAAGTGGAAGAACATGGTCTTTTTGAACCATCAATTAAACCAAGTGCAGTTGCTCCTAAGAGCTTGGATGAAGCCTTCTTTCAAGACTTTCTTAAGAGTGAAGAACAAGAAAAAGTAGGGGATTTTGTAGTCCAACATAAACTAGGTTTGGAAGACTTAGATCAGTGTGTTTACATTGGATACATATTCATTCCACTCCATCTACTGGGGAACACATCAAAAGTATTGGCCATCAAATTGCTTATTTCACCAATTCTGGTACCTCTAATGCAAAGTATTTTTCATCTTATTTTGTTATAGATAGATGATACTAGAGGTTTCCATTTTGATTTGGGAGGACCAATTTTGAAAAAATTCCTATATATATTAGATTAGTTTTTATGATTTTATCTAAGTGCCCTTATGCACATTTGTTTAATAGGTTAGTTTTTCTTTCTTTTCGACATTTGCATACGTGCATTTGCCTTTATTATTTTGTTTTAGTCCTTATTGTTTCAAGAGGAAGTTATAGAAGGAGGAAGCCTTGCATCATCTTCATTATCAACTCAGTTTCAAAAAAGTGACTCCATGCCCAATGGATTAGTTAAGTCAAAATGAATTGGGTTCTCAAGCATAGCAGATATGTTTCCCTACAAGTTGCCAAAAATGTTGGCCATATTTGGCCCACATACGAATCATGTACCCAATTGCTATGGTCCTAATGTAGGGAAAGAAGTAGTGTCCTTGATTGATTAAAATGATCTAAACTAGATCTATATGGAATGAATGGAAAATGTGAAGATCATGAAGCTCACAAAGCTTTTGGGACACTTTAAGTTCACTTAAAGTGTAACTCATCAATTTCTACAGGTAGGTCCAAAACTATAGAGACATTATGGAGTATCAAAAATGCTTGGGAAAAGTATGAGAGCACAAAATATTCATTTAGTCCATTCATTCCATCTAGATCTTGTCCATACTTTTGGCTCTGATGATAGAAAATTTGAGTGACCATTTTGATGCTGTTAGATCTCACACGTGTGGATAAGTCAAGGTGAGTTGGTCACATGGGTTTTTTCAAATTGGTCCTAGGTTCATATGCACTAAGGTTTGGCTCATGTACTATAGCATAATGAAAGACATGAATGGAAAAAGTTGGCTCTTAATGTAGAATTTGTTAAGTTTCTATACTTAGCCATTTTAGACTAGACTATCATCAAGATGTCATGCAGGATCACACGGACTAGTCGATTTAAATATTTTACAAAAGCATGTACAAAGTTCAAATGGATAGAAAATCAAAAGGGTTTGTTCCTTTCAATGTTGGGTCCATTATCTATATATTTTGTTTTCCCATGATCTTTTCACTTCAAGTTATAAAATTGCAAAGTTGGTAAAATATGACAAACGTCTCCATGAACATCATTTTTAAGACCCATAAAGTGACCATTTGGATTCAAAATCCTTGGTGAGAACTTGAGAAAAAATGCATGGATGACAAGTATCAAGCACATGGGAGATTGAAGCAAGTCAAATGGTTAGTGAATCCTAGAGACCAATGAGAAATTGAGCTCAAGGCAGTGGGTCCCAAAGATCTAAGATTTTTGTTTAATCAGATCTCAAAGTCTAACAGAGTGAAGTAAAGTCAAAGGGGTCAATGATCTAGGTTAATTTATTATAACTAATATAAAAGGAATGAGCCAAGGTGTTCAATAAAAGTTGATAAATCAAAATAAACCTAACTTGATAAGTAAAGCAAAGGACCCAAACTCATATCTAACCTGAGTTGGTGGAAAATGAAGCTCGATGTGGACTCAGATGGGACCAGACATCAAATAGAGTGCTATATACATATATAATACTATAAGAAAACAAATATACTTAGATTGGTTTTCACCTATAGTTATTTGGGTCTAGGATCGAATGCACAGAGTAGATATATGATTAATGTGAAGATCATCCCAAGTCTTGTCTTCAATAAACCACCACTCAGAATAAACATGACATGTCCTTGGAAATTTGAAGATATGAGGATTTTTCCCTCATAATGAAATCTAGTGGAGGATCAAATGAAATAGGAGTTTGGGATTTGGAAATCAATCAAAGCATGCAATTCTAGCATAATCATGACTTGCCACTTTTGGAAAACTCTTATCTTCTAGTGTAGCTTGTTCAACTAATGGAATGATTTAGAGGCTATCTAGGCAAATCATGAATATATTGTGTACAATAACCTATTTTGATTAGACCAAAAGTCTAGTGAAACATCTCTTAAAGCTGATAACTCATTGACTATCATGAACAATGTGTTCCCCCTTTCTCTTTCCTCTTCCCCTTCTTTCATAGTATCCTTTTATTTCTATTTTGTAAAAGGGGTTATCAGATTTTAGACTTTTTTTTATCTTTCTAAGAGATAGGACATTCCTTGAGATACTATAAATTATTTTTAGCTTGATCAGGTTCAAGCCTATAAAACATTTGTAAGAACTACCTCTTAACGCAATAAGACTTTCTTTACCTATCTTCTGCCCTTGAATCTGTGTTTGTTGTACACTATGGCATTATGTGAAGGAGAATCTTCTTCATCCTTAGTCCTTATTTATAACTTTGTTTAAGGAGTTTTCAATGTTGTTTATAGGTTTAGATTAGTGTTTTTTTAGAGCCTTTTCTATGAAATACTTATGCAAATTAGATTGATCTTAATGTTGTGTAAGCTAGTATTATCCTCTGCTAATCTAGTATGGGTTTGAGCTTATGGGAGTTTCCATCTTAAGTTTGGTGCATCACCTAATTAAATTTATTAAGATTCCTTATTATCTTTCTAACCCTTTCCCTATGAAGCATTAGGCCTAACATTAGTTTTAGGTGAGCATCAAAGAGGAAGTTGGCCTACTTTGGAGGTTTAGCCCTAACATAGGTGACCCACAGCCTGGGGTTATCCCAATTTTATAGCTCAATTAGAGAGAGCATAAAGAAACCTCTCCTAGGGTGTGAATTGAGCCTGTAACAGGTAAATAATCCATTTGAAATTAATGAATGTCTAAAAATGAAAAATCAAAAATGCAAAATATCAAGCTTCTTCATCATTTCTTCTGTGAGTTGTCAAGCACTCATAAAATATCTGGATTTATGAGCCATGACTATTGATTGAAAATATTAATTACATGTCCCCTCCTTAATTGAACTAGGGTTAGCCTTAACTCACCTAGGATTAGTTTGAATTTAGCTACAGTTAGTTCTAACCTAAGTATACTTGGGTGAGAGTTAACTTTGGAGGCTATAAATAGAAGGCCTCACCCATTGATCTTTAAGATTTTTATGTGAAATGTTATTATGCCAAAATACCTCCAAAAAGCTTCATTATAGTGTTACCATGCCAATTTCACTATCCAAGCCAAACCAAGCCAACCAACATTACCAAGGTGACAAGGAAAGGTGGAACAATGGAACTTTATTGATAAAGATTTCTTGAGCACATAGCCAAACAAGACAACTTCATCAACAAGAAAATTTGGAGCTAGAAGGAGGATAAAAAGGAGTTTATCTTTTGGTTTCTATTTGTGTTTTAATTATTTTCTTTTTACTTATGCTCACCCTAGTGTCTAGGCTAGAGGTGTTAGTTTTTAGTGTGTTTGTTTTGATTTGATTTTCTTGACTAACACCATACTAATCTCCTCTCTTGGATTCTTTGTTCACATGTGCTAACACAAGTTTAAATCCAACTTATAAAAATGTACATTTGATGTAATATAGATCTAATACCTAGGCTACATCATTAACTACACTAGCATCATAGTATATCCAGAGAAGATCAAAGTGATCCAAGATTATCCTACTCCATGCAATCTCACAGAATCAAGGAGTTTTCTTGGACTTAATAACTTCTACCATAGGTTCATCCTTAGTTTATCACACATATCTTATGACCTCACCTAGATAACACATTTAATAACCAAGTTTGATTGGAATCATGTGAAATAATTCAACTTTGAGGCACTCAAGCACCACCTCTGCATAACACCTAATCTCACAATGCCTAACATTATGCATATCTTTAAAATTCAAGTTGATGCATTCAAATATGCACTTAGTGGAGTGATCATGTAACATGAACATCTGATCACTTACCACTTAGAAACATTTAATGACATGGTACAAAGGTACTCCACATATTAGAAGGAACTATATGCTATTGTGTAAGCAATCAAGTGAAGATGACACTACATTATTAGGAAGGAGACAATTGTTCATTCAAACCATAAATCACTTCAATTTTTGTAGTCATAGAATAAGATAGAAAATAAACACCACATTAAATGGATGAATTAAATACAATAGTTCTATCTCATTATCAAACACAAAAAAGGGAAGGACAACAAAGCCATAGATTTCCTTAGTCGACCATCAATTCATGTTCTCATCATAGTGCTAAACATGTGCAACCATAACTTTGTAGACTAGGTACCCCTTTAATCATCTAGTCAATACTTTATAGTGACTTACGCCTACCTTGCATAAGGTAAACAAGTGTTAGAGTTATACTTGTCTGACTATATTCTATACAAGTTTATATATTTTTGTGTTCCCTCTAGTGTGCCTTGCTAATAACTTATCTAGGAGGCATACTACACCAAGACCTCAAGATAATTATATGTAACAAAGAATCTAGTAAAATTGTAGTTAGACTTATACTAGATGCACATGTGTATAGACATGGAGTGCCACATCAAGTCTTGTATTCCTTGTTTCATTGTGAAGCCCACAAATAGGAAACTAGGACTTTATACACCTTTACTAGTTCTATCTAGACCATGGGAATCTATAAACATGGATTTGATGATTGGGTGACCCATGACAAGATGACAACATGATGTTATGTTTATTATAATGAATTGGTTATCTAAGATGGATATCATGGTATCATGTAATAAAGACATTGACATAACTATCACTACACCAACATTTTTTAACCATGTTTGGGTTCATTTTTGGCTACCAACATCCATCATATTTGACCATGATCCACACTTTATGAGTCATTTTTGGCAAGAATTATGGGATATAATGGGTAAACAATTAGACCAATCAATGTATTTTCATCCCTAGATATATGGGTAAACTAAAGTGGTCAATCACACACATGTTCATCTTATTAGAATGTATAACTACATGCATGACCACACTTGGGATGAAAATCTCTTGTACATTCAACACACCTACAACAAGTTACTTCTTAGATTTACTAACCATAATACATTATAAACATGTCTTGGGTTATAACCTTCATTACCTCTATATATCTCCTATTGTGCACCATTGGGCATTGAGTTGCATCTAAAATAATGGGAAACAAACAAAGCTGAGAAGTTTTTACACCACATATAGTCTATTCACCATTAGGTTTAGTAGATTCTATCCTATTCCCAATCCAAATATAAGGAACACCATGATGCACATCACACACATCATACATTCTAAGTTGGTGATAAGGTGTGGTTTCAACTTCATAAGGAGTACTTCAAAGGTCCACACCAGAAGATAAATCCTCTATGCTATGGTCCTTAGACCATTCTTATCACTATTAGTGGGAATGCCTTTGTTATTAATCTATTTTAATGCTTGGACATGTACTTGATATTTAATGTGGAGCTTTTGAAGCCTTACACTCCATCTCTTATTGATCTAGGAGTGACAACATCCTTCTAATTTGGATCCTAAACACATACATCCTGTAGAAAGGGATTATATTATCAAAGTGATAGACACACACACCTACCATGGCACATATCAAATTTTTAGAGTAGTCAAGGTTGGAAAATACATGATAGAGGTACACACCATTGAGAGGGGGGGGGTGAATTAGTGTTTAACAATAATGCAATTCAATTCCCAACTCTTCAAACTACTTAACCAATCACATCAATATACAAGATAGATGAATTAAAGAACAACTATGAATGTAACCATTACACAAAGATTTATGTGGGAAACCCTCATGGGGGAGAAAAACCACTCTCAAGTCTATAAAAAAATGGACTACAGTCCTATAATATGATCACAAATATGAGGCTTTAGTGAAGTACCCACTTCATAAGGAGCACCAACCCCTAAGGTTGACAAGCACCAACTTGCCTAAGATGTTGAGCACCAACACAAAACCTATCAAATGAACAATTATTGAACTCTAATTTCTTCTCAATCTGATAGATAAACCTAGCAAGAACACTCTTCTCCAAGTCTGCAACTCCACATAAGTCACCAATACCAAACTATCTCTTCAACACAAAAAAATAACCCCTTAACAAATCTTTCACTCATATTCAAATATGTACTCATAAATATAGTCAAAATAATCAATAGAATAAGAAAATTATGCTAAGTCTAATGAAAATTTTCTCTACTCAATCTCATACAAACATTGGTCACCAAAACCCCCAAAAACCTTTGCACAAGGTCTTTAAACATCAACACATACTTTCTTGTCTATCTTGACACACACCCCTCAAAAGGGCATAAAACATATTGTATATATGCAAATATTAATTATGGTTGGAAATATCTCTTTATAAAATTTTAGGAAGAATTGTTTATGTCTCCCAAGGTTGGTCATGATCCTCTGCACAAGATTTTTATACCATACCATGAGCTCATGTCACAAACACCCCATAAATGAAGCATAACTCCACTTGTGTCACTATGTTTGACCAATAGGAGATTGTTAAAAACCTAAAAATCACTACATAATATCTTCAATAAATCCTCAACACCATCTAATCCTCAAGAATATTTGATCTTACCATCCACCCTGTAAATAAACTCAAACATCCAAACTGAGTTCCTTTTGCTAGCAAAACCATCATGGTCAACTATGAGTCAACCATTCAATCATCTCCAAGTGACTGGGAATAATAATAATCTCATGGATATAGGTAATAAATTCCCTACATCACCTCTAAGATCTCAGACCCATTTCTACTCACTGATTAGTCCTGCCAATTCCACTTCTCACTCTGATTGGTCTTTTTCACTCATGACATCCTTTCCTTCATATCAACCAGGCAACTTTGAGGACCTATAAATTTGACACAGATAAATGAATATTATTTAAAATTTACATGAATTTTTTAATCAAGTTATAAGCTTTATCTCACACCCATTTTTCCCTAGTTACTTTCATAAATCTCTCACAATATCAGAAATACTATTAAGAAGCACTTTTTTGTGAGACCCACAAATAGTAAAGATTGATAAAACACATCCAAAAAATCCTAGAGGAGTCATATAAAAAATAAAATAATCATAATTTCCATCCACCATATTTTTTAGCACCTACAATCAAAATCATTCGAATTGGGTCTAAGACTAGGGTTTTTGCACATAAAAACCTGTTTACCTTCTTAACAATCATTCATAAATAATAGGACCTTAATCCATGAAATAATTCTTGGAAAAACTTATTATAACCCTCCTAAATGTATCAAAATGGATAAAATCCCCATGAAAAGTCTACATGAGTTGATGAACATGAGAATTTTCCTTTTGAGCTTAAAATACACCATTCAAGCACCCTTTGAAGCACAAAAAATCATTTCTAACTTTCTCTATTATCTCATAACCTCTAACTTGGTTAATAAACTTGAAAAAACCTATTTCATCATCCACCATGTATATATAATGTCAAACACCCTAAAAACACTCATTGACCCTTCACAAGGCCTCACAAGCGCATCTAAGCCAATTAGGCCAATGGACAAACTATTTTGCAGACCACTTGCCACCTCTTTCAAACCATATATATAACCTCTTATCACCATATACATGTCAAAAATTCATATTACATGCACACTAATCTCCATATCATGGCACATAAGCCAAAACACTCAAGAACCCTTAGGCAATCATGCAAGATCAAGCCTACAAGGTACAAACTGAACTATATACCTCATGAAGGCCACATGAAGTCAAACCTTGAGCATATAAGACATAAAAAACAAGTAAAAAATAACCATAACAAGTTCCATTCAGCCATACAACATTCACCTAGGACACCCATGTATACCCTTATAACTATCACATTGCTCCAAGTACATTAGACCACCATGTTCCATCACTTTGACATGTTAGACCACTTTGTTATCACCAATTCCACTTGAAATCAATGAAAACACATATACCATCAATATCCCAATAATCTCCCCCTTTGTCATTGATGGAAACACTCCTTTTCTCTCTCCCCCTTTGCCAAAATGATAAAGTGGACTCTTTTCAACACTAGGCACCATAGAAAATAAGCAAATGAATTATAGGAAACTTATGAAAACATGATCAACTATAGGAAATATTCTAAAAATGGACCATTCAGACCTCAAATAGGAATAAATCCCCTTGGAAGATGCTCTCACTTAAAAAATACTCTTGAACCATCAAGATCCTTAGACCTATCACCAATTTACAAGGCAACATAGCTCCCCCTAGGACGCTGCTTCACTTTGAAGGCTCCCCGTTAGTCTAAAAAACCCATGCACACCTACAAGACCTCCAAGAATAGCTACCATCAATCAAAACAACAACATGAGCACCATAACATTATGTAAGCTCACATACCATTGTACTCAAGGCACCCTGTAGACTACCAAAGGCACTTTAAACACACCACCATACTTTAAATATACTTATAATAGGCCAAAATTATCAATTAGAAATAAAAATATTAACCTTATTTTGATTTTTTTTCAAAAATCTTCATTTTCTTCACTAGGCCTACTTGGACTCCTTGTAGCCCTATCTGGCCACTACAGACCTCATAACTCTCTAACTTGATCATTTCAAATCATGAAATTTAATATCTAAATTCCACTACCATTCCCCCTTAGACATGCCTAGAATGAGCTTCCAACTCATCCTTCTTATCATACTTCCTTCTTTAGCCTACTAGCTAATTAGGCCTCTTAGTGAGCTAAAACTTGAATAAAATGAATTATACTCACTTCCAGACCACTATAAAATTTTATTTAGATATCCATTTGGCCCATTCACCTTATTTTAAATATTCTATCTTCCAAATCCAAAGTTTGACCACTTTTCTAAACATGCCCAAATGACTAGGGCTTCAAAGTAAACCTTGGTAAAAAAGTCAACCTTCAGTCAATGCTGACCCCTGATCTAGATACCACACTTGGAGACCACCAAAACTCACTACCATGCAAAATTTCAAGCCTTTATACCTTTGGGAACCATGACTTCCTTTAAGCCACCAAACACATGCTCTTGAGAAGAGAAGCTAGTGACCACTCAAAATGCTCCACCTAGCACAAAAGGATTCAAAAACCTATGAAACCACCTAAAGCATGTCTAAAACACATGTTTAGACCTTACTAAGCATAAAAACTTCATGATACATCTTCATTATTTAAATGACCTTTGAAACCAAGCATTTTGTGCATACAGACTAAAACATATAGTAGGCACCTTGACCAAATGGTCAAAATCACATCTAAGCACCTCATCAACATTTGAAAACTATATTTCCTCCTTTGACATACCAAAACCAACTTTAATAATCTATTAGAAAACTTCTTTTCACCTTATAACATGATATGAGCAACTTGGGCACTTTTTACATAGTTATTACTGTAAAAAATGGTCAACTCAGACTTTTGTCCATAAAACACACATCTAAGTATATCAAGACCTCAAACCACCTGAGAATAACTCATTAAAATCTCCCTCAAGACCTCATACAAACCAATTCTTCCTTATCCTTTAAATCATCATTCAACCAAGGCATCAAAAATTGATCAAAAAGACACTTTAGGACTAAAAGACTTGAACATACCTTTTGAACAAACAACCAACCTCAACAACTAAAGAAACTCTTCTGACTAATTATTTCACCTCTCCCAATGAATCATTATTGATTCAATAAAGAAGGAATGACCCCTAGATAGGATCTTAGATATTCAAATGTAGCTTTAGGCAATGGTTTAGTCATTATGTCTTTCAGTTGTTCCTTAGAAGGTACATATTCTAATTTGATAATTTGATCACTAAATTGCTCCTTTAGAAAATGATACTTGATAAGGATATGCTTAGTCTTAGAATACATCACTAAGTTTTTTGAAATATTTATGGCAATATTATTGTCACGCAAAATAGGACAAGGACCATCTTGACTTACCTTATAATCTTCTAAGGTCTACTTCATCCAAATGATTTGAGTACAACAAGAAGCTATAGCAATGTATTTAGCCTCTATAGTAGATAAAGATACTGAAGATTTCTTATTTCTTAATAAATATACCAAGGATTCACCTACGAAGAACACTTCTCCACTAGTGCTCTTCCTATCATCAACACATCCTACCCAATCGACATCTGTATAAGATTTTAGCTTGAATTCCTTACTCTGAGGATACCACAAACCATAGTTCATGGTGCCTTTGAGATACCTTAGGATTCTCTTAATAGCCTTCGAGTGAGATTCTATGGGATCTACTTGATATCTTCCAACTACACTTACTATTTACATAATATTAGGTCTAGAAGTAGTAGAATAAAATAAACTCCCTACCATGGATCTATACAAGGATTGATCAACTTTAGGAGACTCATCATACTTACTCAACTTGCATCCTATTTCCATAGGATTAATCATGGGTTTCCTATCCAACATATTGAATTTCTCAAGCATATCCTTAATGTATTTGTCTTGAGAGATAAAGATCCCTTTGTCTAGTTGATTTATCTACATTCTTAAGAAGAATGAGAGATCTCCCAACATAGACATCTCAAATTTAGTTTTCATTACCTCTGCAAAGTCCTTACTCATCTTATCATTTATTAAACCAAATATTATGTCATCCACATAAACCACAACAAGCAATTAATATTCTCCTTTTGACTTGATGTAAAGATTGCTATCTGCCACTCCTCTTTTGAAACCTTGACTTAGGAGATACTTATCTAATCTATCATACCAAGCTGTAAGAGCCTGTTTAAGGCCATAAAGAGCCTTCTTCAATCAACAATTTTTTTTATTATTATCCTTTATATCATAACCCATAGGAAACTCCATAAAAACTTCTTCTAATTTGCCATTCAAAAATGCATATTTAACATCCATTTGGTATACCTTGAAATTTTTAGAACTAACATAGTCTAAAAATAGTCTGATAGCTTCCATTCTAGCTACAACAGTAAAAGTTTCATCAAAGTCAATCTCTTCTACCTGAGCATAGGCTTTACATACCAACCTAGCCTTATTTATTACCACTTTACCTTTCTTATTCAACTTATTCTTGTAGACCCACTTTGTTCTAATTACATTCTTTCCCATAGACCTAGGAACTATATCCCAAGTGTCATTTATTTTAATCTGATTAAGTTCTTCATCCATAACATAACACCATTCCTTTTCCTTATTGTCTTTAATGAATGTTTTTGGTTCTTGGATAGATAAAAAGGATAAATCATGTTGATCTTGATTGGAAAACAATCTTCCCCTAGTCTGTATACTAGCATTTATATCACCAATGACTTGAGAAACTAGATGATATACCTGAGTTCTTCTTGAATGAGCTTTAGTATCAAGTCTAATATCTTATTCATTATCTTCATCTGATGTAAATATATATTGGTCTTTATTTTTAGTAGAACTAATAGTTGGATCACATGGATTTAAGCTAGACTTCTTGGTAGGACCACTTTCATCAACTCTCACATTAGAACTTTCAACAATTTTATGAAGTATTTTTTTGAAACATCTATAAGCATAACTAATAGAAGAATACCCGAGAAAGATACCTTCATCATATGTAGAATCAAACTTGCCTATATTTTCTTCATCCCTTTTGATGTAACACTTACTTCTAAACACTCTAAAGTACTTGACATTTGCATCTCTATTTTTCCATAGTTCATAAGGGGTCTTGTCTTTATTCACTCTAATTTGAAATTTATTAAAAATTTAGACTAAAGTACTTGTAGCCTCTTCCCAAAAACCATCAGACAACTTGGCATCTTGCAGTAGAGTTCTAGACATCTCCTAAATAATTATATTATTTCTTTCAAATACTCCATTTTGTTGTGGAGTTCTAGTAACTGAGCATTATATTTTTATTCCATGAGTATCACAAAACTCATCAAATTCATTGAACCAAAATTCTCCACCTCTATCTAGTCTGATACACTTGATCTTTGATCCCTTCTCATTCTCAACAAGGGATTTAAAAGTTTTGAACTTGGAAAAAGATTTTTATTTTTATTTTAAGAAATAGATCCAAGTCATTCTTGTGAAGTCAAAAATTAGTAACATGAAATGGTAATTACCTTGTAAACTTTGAGTCTTCATAGGACCACATAAGTCAGTGTGAATTAACTCCAATGATTTAGTAGTAGAAAACTCCTTTGTCTTGTATCTTCTCTTTACTTGTTTACCATGAAGACAAGACTTACAAAAAGATTGAGGAACCTTAGAAATCTTGGGAATATGTCTTACAAGCTCCTCTAAACTAATCCTTATCATATTCTTGAATTTTATGTGACCAAGTCTTCTATCCCATAAACAACTTTCTTCTACTTGACTCATCAAACACTTTTCTCTTTTGGATTCATGATAGATACACATATTATTTTTTGACTTGTGACTCTTGGCAAGAAGTATGCCATTTTTTCCTTTTCTAATTTCATAAAAATAATCATAGAAGGTCACAACATTACCTTGTTCACACATCTGACCAAAACTGAGAAGATTATTTTTTAACCCTTTAACATATAAAACATTTTCAGTCTTTGAAATTCTATTGTCTAAACTCAAAGTTCCCTTACCTCTTATAGTATCAGAGTTGTTATCACCAAACCTAAAAGCACTAGGGTTTGATTTCTTAAGAGTGATTAATTTAATATTATCTCCTATCATGTGAATAGAACAACCACTATCTATGTACCATTTCTTGTCCCCATTTTCTTTTGAATGTAATACAACTTGGATAAACATGGACTCTTCATTATAGATCATGATGTACCTTAGAATCACCTTTCAAGATGTTAAGCCTAAAAAGGTCCTAATATAATACCAATTTATACATGTATACACCATTGAGAGGGGGGCTGAATTAGTTTTTAACAATAATGCAATTCAATTCCCAACTCTTCAAATTACTTAACCAATCACATCAATATGTAAGATAGATGAATCAAAGAACAAAGATGAATGTAACCATTAAAAAAAGATTTATGTGGTAAACCCTTATGGGGGAGAAAACCCACTCTAAAGTCTACAAAAAAATGGACTAAAGTCCTATTAGATGATCACAAACATGAGGCTTTAGTGAAGTACCCACTTCACAAGGAGCACCAACCCCTAAGGTTGACAAGTACCAACTTGCCTAAGATGTTGAGCACCAACACAAAACCTATCAAACAAATAATTATTAAACTCTAATTGATTCTAAATATGATATATAAACCCTACAAGAACACTTTTCTCCAAGTATTCAACTCCACATAAGTCACCAACACCAAGCTATCTCTTCAACACAAGCAAATAACCCCTTCAAAAATATTTCACTCATATTCAAATATGCACTCATAAATCTAGTAAAAATAATAAATATAATCATAAAATTATTCTGAGTTTAATGAAAATTTTCTCTACTCAATCTTATACAAACATTGGTCACCAAGACCCCCAACAACCTTCGTACATGGTCTTCAAACATCAACACATACTTGCTTGTCTAGCTTGACACACACCCCTCAAAAGGGCATAAAACATATTGTATATATACCACTCTTTATTATGGTTGGACATCTCTCTTTATAAAATTTTAAGAATAATTATTTATGTCTCTCAAGGTCATCCTTGATCCTATGCACATGCTTTCTATACCATACCATGAGCTCATGTCACAAACACCTCACAAATGAAGCATAACTCCACTTGTGTGACTATGTTTTACCAATAAGAGATTGGTAAAAACATAAAAATAAATAAAAAATATGTTAAATATGTCCTCAACACTCTCAAATCCTAAATAATAATTGATTTGACCATCTACCTTGCAAATAATCTTAAACATCTAAATCGAGTTCCTATTGCTAGTAAAACCATCATGGTCAACTATGAGTCAACCATTCAATCATCTCCAAGTGATTGGGAAAAATATTAATCTCATGGATATAGGGAATACATTCCCTACATCACCTCCAAGAGTTCAGACCCATCCCTACTCACTGATTAGGCCTTCCAATTCCACTTATCACTTTAACTAGTCTTTTTCACTCATGGCGTCCTTTTCTTCATATTGATTAGGAAAATTTGAGGACCTATAAATTTTACACAAATAAATTAATATTAATAAAAATTTACATGAATGTTTGAATCAAGTCATAAGCTTCATCTCACACCCATTTTTTCCCCTAGTTACTTTTAGAAATCTCTCACAATATCAAAAATATTGTTAAGAAGCACTTTTTTGTTTGACACACAAATAGTCATGATTGATAAAACATATAATAAAAATAATAGAGGAGTCCTATAAAACCTAAAATCATCATCTTGTCCATACAATATCTTTTTGAGCACCAACAAGCAAAATATTTCCAATCAGGTCTAAGATTAAGGTTTTTGCACATAAAAACCTACTTACCTTCTTAGAAATCATTCATAAATAATAGGAACTTAATCCATGAAATAATGATTTATAAACCTTATTAAGAACCATAATAAACTTATACAAAAGGATTATCTCCCCATACAAATTCTACATGAGCTAATGAACGTGAGAATTTACTTCTCGAGCTCAAAATACACCATTGGAGCACCTTCTAAAGCACATAAAGTCACTTTTTTGATAACCTCTGACTTGGTTAATAAGCTTTAAAACACCTCTTTTATCATCTCCCATTTATATTTAAGGTCAAACACCTTTAAAACACTCATTGACCCTTCACAAGGCCTCACAAGCCCATCTAAGCCAATTAGGCCAATGACCAAACTATCTTGAAAACCACTTGAAACGTCTTTAAAACCATATATATGACCTATTATCACCCTATACATGTCAAAAATTCATATTATAGGCACCCTAAGATCCATATCATGGCACATAAGCCAAAACACTCAAGAACCCTTAGGTAATCATGCAAGATCAAGCCTACAAGGTACAAACTAAACTATATACCTCATGAAGGCCACATGAAGTCAACCATTAAGCATGGAAAACATAAATAAAAATTCAAAAATAATCATACCAAGCTCCATTTATCCATACAACATCCACCTAGGTTATCCATGCATACCCTTGCAAGTATCACATTGCTCCAAGTACATTAGACCACCATGTTCCATCACTTTGACCTGTTAGACCACTTTGTCATCACCAATGACACTTGACATCAATGACAACACATATACCATAAATATCCAAATAATACATTGTTCAAGATAAATGATACACCTTACAACAAATTTAGGTGTAATTTACACTACACACTGATAGCATGGAAAACATTGCTCTTCACGAAAGGGTGAATGATCCATATGCATAACCCCTGTGAAACTGAGCTCACTCCTCACTTACTCTATTATGTAGGACATTAACCTCTCACTAATTATTTTTCACTCCTTTTTAAGAAGTTTAATAATACCTTCCACATAAGTTTTGCACCAGGTCATAGAATCCTACATGCCGATCACCCTAGATTGTAGCTTGTACACTCTGTATCTCACTACCCAATGCTAAATATTTTGTCAAATTTTATGCACTCCATGCCTTGAAGTTATATTCCAAGTCCCATGCCTACTCACCAATTACCATGCACTAGACTACCTACATACCCCTTATTTTCACACTAAGTATTGTGCCTTTTCACCAACTTTTGTGCCCATCACATCTCACAACCTCTCATGCCTCACACTTATAGACTCATTGACTCCTAAACTCTTTACGTGACTCACAATTCTACATGCCTAGATGACATCCACTCATGGACCATCAAATTTCTAGGCCCTAAAGGGCATCCACATGTCAACTTATCTCAACGACATGATCTAAGTAGTCCACCTACCATTGCCACTAAAAGGAGATATTAGATTTGAATTCAAGCAGTTGATAGCTTTAACATTAACTATTATAAATATTGTTAACTACCATACCTAATAAGATCAAAGCATTATAGATATCTTCCATGGTAACTAAACATTAGTTATGATCAATCTCATATTCTACACTATAAATTTATAACATACACATCTGGTTCAAAGATTCTTGAATGTAAATCTATGCCATTACACACAGTTGTAACATTATTAGATTTATATATGCATCTACTCAATATATAGACACTATTAACATTATTGTTATATATAAGTAGGGTTTTAATTCATTTACTCTATCCAATACTTATCTGGTTTTCTAAGTCAGTTTTAGACTTGTTATAACTAGGTGCAAGCATAGAATAATCCTGTAACACTTAAAATTTATCACTCAACTATGATGGTATCAATTCACATAAGGTGAAAAACTTATGTACTAACTTGAAATACAATAGAGAAAAAATTGGGGCCCACATTGGGCTAGTTGTGCCATGATACAACTCATTCTTCATAGGACTTAGTCATTTCAACAATGACATTGGTAGGTCCATTAGTGCAAGTCATTTCTAGGCTAGGCTGATGGTCTGTAGGTGTAAGGCCTATTTGGGGACTTATTCTAGTCATAGGAGTGTAATCCTATATTTGGTTGTATCTATGATATCAAAGGCATAAGCCTTTTTTTACTAAGCTAAGCATTATTTAGGCACTTGATGGGCTAAGGGGATGCTTTATATCAAGGGTCCATTTTTAGGCTAGTGCTCTCGATAAGGGTATCAAAGCTTGGGAATGTGACATTTATTACACTTAGGCTAATTTATAGGATATTCTAACATTATCACTTATATATGGATGTCATTAATGATCTAAACTAAAAGTTTGCTTCACCTTAACATTCATATATTAAGACTAACCATTATAACTATTGAAAACATTGCACAATTCAGTACTAAAGTGAAGGACATTCAATCAATTACACCATATATAATGGAAACCAATCTTCTTCATTTGCTTAATGCTCCAAATATAGAGTATAGTTCATATTATGAAAAATAGAGTAAATGCTTATCTAAAGCTACTAACAACCTAGTGGCTCACAGGTGAACATGGGCACTACAATGAGGATCATCAAAGGCATCCATGCTTAAAATTATGTTAATGGAATCCATAACATGATATCTAGAGCCAATTCTATAGAGCTTCACTACTTCAACTCACATCTCTCTTGCTCACTAGATTGAGTTCGACTTTATAGAAGATAGGATCATCTTCATGTCAGGGTGGAGGGTGCATGTTGTGTGCTAAAATGGAGCCTTGGTTGATCATTTTACCAGATCCATCACCTTTCACCCTTTTCACTATGGTCACCATATGCAACCATTAAAGAATATGTCCTAAAGAACTAGGTGCCAGTTAATAGCCTGCTAGTTGGTGTTATATCTATGATGATTCCTCTAGCTGGTGCAAAAGATACAAAAATAAAAATCATACTAAGTGATTGCCTTACACTAAGATGTCTAATAAGTTGGAGTGGATCCATACTTAGAAAAATGGTCCCAACTATTATACTCTATATTATTTTCCCTATTCTTTGATAATGAATATAACTTGCATTTTTTGCAAGTAAAGACTTTCACTCCATTAAATGTGTTTTATTTATTCCTATTGATAATTTTGATCTCACAGGTCAAAATGTTGCCCCTACCATTTAAAACTTTGCATATCATGCTATTTTATCTTATAAATCAGTGAGTTGATCTTAAAAGGTCCATAAAATGATCAATAAGAACCAGACTATCTTAACACGTCATGCAAGAATGAACATGCCAGTTTGATTATGCATTTAATAAGTGTACTTGGGATGTTGACCAAAGTTGAATAATTACATGAAAGTGATCTATTTTGTGCCATGACCATCTCCTACAAGTTTAGTGCATTAATGTGTTTCCCATATCAAGATATAATATTTCAAAAATGATCTAATAGTATAAGATATGCCTAGGGACATCAAATTAAATCTATTAAAAATAACCATTTATATTCAAAAAATAGAATTAATCCATAGGGCCACCAAGTGTCATGATCTTGGAAGCCCAAATAGCAGATTAATGGAATGTGGGTGATAACTAGGGTTAATAAGTCAAGGAAGATCAATGAGACACATTCAATCATGCATCAAAGATCAATGGAAAGATTAAAGTCAACAACTTAGAGGATCTTAAGATTGAACACAGGGTTACCATGTGTTATAATCATGGTGGTTTATCAAATCAATGGTTCACATTTGATCATGCAGATCAAAATTGATGATGTGCATTCAACTGTGCAAACAAGATTGATGGTGTGAATGAATTCAAGAAGTTAATGAGCCCATATTACACATAAGGGTGCCATGTGGCGTAAGCATGTTAATCAGATGAGATGATAGTAGGGTCCATAAAAGGCATGTGGGGATACCAAGTGTCATAATCTTGAGCTCAAATCAAAGATCAATAATCAATGTTGAAGTTAATACCAAGAGACTCTCAAGGGGATCAACAGAGCATATTTAATCAAGTTCTTAGGGACATGAGATGAGGACACATGTCCAAAGTAGTGATGGTCATATTTTAATTAGAAATAAATAGTATGGTAGGGAGATGCCACATGGGTAGATATGTCAGATCAAAAGATTTCATGGACCCAAGCCTAAAAATACATGAACATGAGATCAAAATGTGATTTAGGTGCCACATAAGTAAACCCTACAAATTCATATGCCATCATTGAAGCCCAGTTATATGAAAAGTGGACCTATGTTCAGGGTTTAGGAATTCTACCCTTTGTGAAAGTGGTGAACCTTAAAAGAAGGTGTCAAGAGTATCAGATAGGAAAAAGGGGTTCTAAACCCTATGTTTTAGTGTAATGAATAGGGTCACATGGAAAAATCATGATGGAATTCATATCCATGGGGTAATGGGAGTTTGATTAATCAAAGATTGAATTTGATATGGTTGTCGATAGGATGGATAGACCCTATTGTGGCTTTTGGAGCAGTTGAAGATCACTAAGGAGGCCTCAATGGAAGATCATGACCATTTCAATAGGGTCATTATGTTTGTTAAGAGTGTCATCATAGATTCAAAATGGGAATAACACTTCATGATATCAAGCTCAAAATGGACCTACAATACCTATTATGTACCAACTAGAAGGCAAGTTATTAGCTCCCAATTTTCCATGGGATCTTCTTGAGTGGCTGCATGTGGTAACCACAATGTAAATGGCCCAAGGTGATAGAAATGATGGGATAATAAACTAAGGCTCTAGTGTGCACTCTCCAACATGGTGCAAAGATGCTTCTGAGTACTATAAAGCCAAGCTTAATCTAGTGAAATGGGGACTCTTATGCTTTTGGCATGCCCAGGTTATGTCAATTTTTATACTCAACACCTATTTGATGTAATAAAAGACTAAATTCATCCATTCAAGCTGAATTGAAGTGTGTTCTATGAATTCATTAATGTGGTTAAATGAATATATGCTTTCCTTTACCTTTATCTTAGTCTTCTCACTTTCATGAAGTGTTTTGTAGCTTTCACAAGTCATTCTAAGTGCCCATAAATAGTTTGTTGACTGGTTTAGAAGTGGATAACTGCCCTCCCATGCTAGATTGATATCTATTCTGAGCCTTTTTATGAATAATTATGTGAAACCTGATCAAAGAATGAGTGGAGTGATATTTTTAGGTTTGAAAGTGTTTGATAGTGTGCATCATGTGCAATTATAAGTGTTCAAAACAATTGGTGCATCACCTTATTTTACATGTATTCATGAAATATTGTCACTTTCTTTCCCTTTTACAAAAAAGTGATTAGTTTATGTGATATATCCAAGGGAAACAAACCAATTTTTAAGCTATTTTCACTTTAGAGTCACCCACACTGTAAGAAAATCCCAGTATTTTAGCTAAAGAAAAGGTTTGCTTGCACACCTTCTAACATGGTGCTCTTTAGGTTGACAACAATTTTTGGCATGCTCAGTGGGATCCACTCTCCTTGGCATAGCTAAAGTTTAGATCTAAGGAGAAGTATTTGCAGTAGATAAAAACATCTATCATTATCAAGAATCCAAATATTCTTTAGGTTGTAGAGTTCATAGCATTATTTAGGCAATACTTTCATACCAAAGGTTACCACAAGGTTAGCTAGTAAAGGTATTCCTCTTGAATTCATTGAGTTTCCTTATACTTTGTATTAAAAAAATTTTAGTAGGAAAAAAACTTACTCTCAAAATAAATATTCATCTCTTGGTCATCTTATTACCCTAAGTAATGCAATCCCCACTATCCATATGACCAATGAAAACTAAGTGTTTGTTCCATTCAATAGAGGTACTCCACTAAATTTAGCCTAGTTTGATGACATTCTTATGTCTTCTCTTAATATTATGCAATTATTCTCAGGAGAAGATCAAACAAATCATATCAAGCACATCTAGGATGTTGCCAACCTTTACTTAGTGCATAATGTTATCTAAGAAAATATAGCTATTAGATTGTTTGCTACTTCCTTCAAAGGAAAAGTGCTATAGTGGTATAAAAACCTTCCACTAAATTCCATTTCTACCTAGGATGAAAAAGGTATAGACTTAGTTAATTTGAGGATAAATCTAATCACCTATCCTTGGTTAAATAGCTAACTACTATAAAAAGATCCCCTCATGAGTTCATGTCAAATTTTAATCTTAGATTCCAAAAAAAATAGACCAAGATACCTATATTGATTAGACAATCCCCATAATATGAATTTTTGTACTATCTTAAAGCCTTTAACTTTGATATTAGGGTGATGATAAAAATTAATGGGTGGTATTACCTTATTAGATGCTTATGAGGTTGTAATAAGGATAAAGAATAGTTTGATATAAGCTGGTAAGCTTTCTCCAAGGCCTATAATTCCTATATTCCTAGAGTTGAAGTCTATACCAACCCCTCAAGTTCCTCAAATTCCATCATTATCTCCTATTCCATCTCCTCAAGCCCAAGTTATAGCCCCTTCTAGTCAAGCTAGTGAGCTTGGTGAGATGAAAGGTTTGCTACAATATTTTGGAAATGAAATAGTGCAACTCAAAAGATAACAATATCAAGATAATATGCCTTATCAAAAAAAAAATTAGACCACATATCAACCCTTTAGGGATCAAAGGCCTCTTTATCAAGGGTTTAGAGAAAATAGACCACCCTACAAAACACAAGGAGCCATAACTCAATTTAAACCATATGTAGCTCTTGATCCTAATGCACCTTCCACCTCAAAATATATTATTACCATGCTACCATAAAATAATTTGATGTAGGATTTAGGTTGGCAACCCTCAAATCTCAATGATTTTAAAAACCAAGCCTTGGTGTCACAAAATATTACTATGCCATAAATGACACAAGAAGAGTTTTATCTTCAAGGAAGTTAATATCAAAAAACAAGTTTGGTATCACAAGGAGAGACTCAACAAGTTTAAGGGTAACCTGATGTCATTAGTGTGAATTGGTAAATGGATAAGCATATTTCTTTTAATTAGAGTGGTGAGATTGACACTTCAAGTGGTCAAGTTATAGCTATAACTAAAAATAAAAGAAGAGCCATTGATGAGGCTAAATATGTGATAAATGATACAAATAATCCTAATTTAATTTCCAAGAGTAACAAAGATCAACTTTCTACCCCTATAACATATAAAAACCATAATACAGAGGTTGGAAAGGTTCATCAGGTACCTCTAGTTCATGAGCAACTAGTGGTTTAGAAGGTGCAGCTAAAGGTCAGTGGAGCTCAATTTAATATAGTAGATCAAATGAAGAAGTATAAAATAAAAATTAGTATGTGGGATTCCCTCTTTCTTCCAAGACAAAAGACATGTTCATTAAAGATATTTTATCTCTTAAGTTGTCTCCAAAATTGGTTGATAAGGAAGGTGTTATCTTAACTAATTCAGATTGGCCAACTAAGTAATAAGTACATCAGGTATATAAGATGGTAAAGGTGGACAAAACTAAGGTAAAATTAGACAAAAGTCCTCCATTCTACCTCTTATGGACTATTTTAGATAATTTGGACTTATTTATAGTCTAAATAAAAAATAAATATCAATAGTATGCCTACATTATTCAAAATTTTATAATTTTAAATTCTCTCTAGTATAATAAATAGGGAATAGATCCAAATTATTATCATACTCTCCATATGAAACTTATGCATAAACAAAAAATTATTCATTTTCAAATATTATCTCCCATCCAATTTATGGACATAAGTCCAAATTATCTGAAATAGTCCTTTCTCTTTGTTAGTTGGTAATACTTTAGTTCATAACTACATGGTGGATAATGGAGCTAGTAGCACTATTATGATTAAGAAAACTATAGATAAGCTTGGTCTTGTTTATGAATAAAATTTTAAAGGAGTATTAAAAATATATGGATCACCAAAAAATATAGTAGGCATCATAAAAAATCTGAAATTGACACTACATGCTTATCTCGATGTTACCATTCAACATGATGTAGTTGTGGTGGACTTGCCTCCCTGCTTTACCATGTGTCTTTCAAGGGATTTTACCTAAAATATTGGAGGATACTTATCTGATCATTAGACATATTTTATGTTTATAACTAGGTACAGTACTAGGGTAACAATACATTTTGAACCCATAACATGTTTCCATTTGGAGCCATATATGTCATGTGTTATGAACACTAACTGTGTCATTTTGGATGAAGTGCTAGAAACTAGTGGAGTGGAAACTGAATCACCTTTAGATGGAATTACAATTTTTTTCCTTTGATGAGTGGGCCTCTAAATTACATGAGAATAATCATTATAAGTTAATTGAAGAAGAGGGACTTGGTGTTTATTGCCTCCATGAGAATAATTCACCAATTCCAACCATGGTGAAGGATGATGAGCCTAGTGATGGTCTATGGAAATTATACTTTGATGGATCAAGGAATAAGCACAATAATAGGGATGGGAATATTTTGATTTATCAAAAAAAACAAAGGTATTTATCTTTTATTAAGTTTTAGTTTGGTTTTTCAAACAATGTTGTAGAGTATGAGGCACTAGTTCACAATTTGTAGTGGGCTAGAATGATGAAAGTCAACACCTTGCAAGTTTTTGGTAATAGTTAAATTATAGTCCACCAAGTAAGAGGTATTAATGTGTGCAAAAATTTATTTCTTAGATCTTATAAGCATAAAGTATGAGACTTACTTGAGGACTTTTAGGCTTTCAACGTTCAGGGAATACCAAGAGACTAGAACAAACATGCAGATAAGTTGGCTATCATTGGGGCACAATTTTGCATCCCAGCTGGTATAAAAAGTCAAAAAATTTAGTCATGTATTAAGGTTTTTTTAAGGTTTTCTATTAGAGATAACCATGAGAATTGGCAAGTGTTTGAACATGATAATCAAATTATTAGGTTCTTGCAAGAAGAGGCTAAGTTTTCCTTAAAAAATCAATCAAAGTTATTGTAGTAGTTTGGTGATCAGATTGTGTAAATAAAAATAAATAAGTTGCCCAAGGGATTGGTCATGCTAAAAAACATATTCAATGGTGATGATGAGTTGAGAAGGGTAAAGTCATCTTTGTCAACAAAGGAGGAACACTACATCTATGGGGAAATTATAGCTAGTAAGAACTTGAAATTGGGTAAAGTATGCACCTCTTCAAAAAAGAAAGCTTTATTAAATTATCTAAAATTTTTGTTGATGTGTTTTCATGTAAATATAGTGATCTCAAGGGATTTGATCCAAATATATCTCAACACACAATTGAATTAGAGGCTAAAACTAAACTAGTCAGGCAAAGACAAAGGCCTATCTATCTAAATATTAAGCCTTTGATGGGAGTTGAGCCTCATAAGATCATAGAGTTTGCTATTATATTTCCAATCAAGCACTCAACTTGGGTGGCAAACCTTTTTCTAGTATAAAATAAGAATGGTAAGATTAGACTATGTGTTTACTTCTATGATTTGAACAAGGCTTCCCTTAAGATAACTATCCATTACCATCTATGGAACAAATTTTATAGTTGGTTATAGGTTCAGAGAGGTTTTATTTGTTGGATGGATATAGTGGTTACAATCATATTTTGATAAACAAAGATGACCAATTCAAAATAGACTTCACTACCAAGTGGGGGGCATTTGCATATAGAAAGATGCCTTTTGCTTTATCCAATGCTGGATCAACCTTTTAGATATCCATGTATATGGCATTCCAAGGCATTATTAATAGGTTTTTACTTGTTTATTTGGATGACATAACAGTGTTCTCAAAGCTTACAAGTGAGCACATGGTTCACCTCAAGCAAGTGTTTGAAAGGTGTAAACAATTTGGGGTATCTCTAAATCCCAAAAAGTGCATCTTCTCAGTTCATGAAGGTAATATCCTGGGGCATGTGGTTTCAAAATATGGTTTGAATATAAATTATGAAAGGATAGATTCAATTCTCACACTTTCCTTGCCCAAACACAAAAAGGCTTTACAAAGCTTCTTAGGGGAAATCAATTTTATAAGAAGATACATTTCAGATTTTGCCACTTTAGCCAAGCCACTTATGACCATGCTAAAGAAGAATCAGAGTTTCATCTGGTCCAAGGAAGGATTAAATAGTTTTGAAGAAATCAAGAAGGCCATAGCTAGTTCTCCTACACTCATAAATTCATATTTCACAAAATATTTCATATTGTACACCTATGATAACATGAACACCATTTTAGGCATTCTTATGCAATAGAATCAGGAGGGCTTAGAGAAACCAATAGCCTTATTTAGTCAAGGCTTGGAAGAGTATGAAATAAGGTACTCTTGTTGAAAAACATGTACTTTCATGTATAAGATCTCTCAATAAATTTGGATACTTATTGTTTAACAATGAGATACACTTAATGGTTGCCCATTCAAGTATCAAGGAGTTCCTCTTGAAAAAATACATGGATGAGAAAATAGTTGGTTGCATAACAAAGGTAATGGCATATGATGTGGAAATTAAGGTCACAAATATGATTAGAGGCAAATGACTTTGTGAGCATCTAGCCCAATACTTGTAAGAGGTAAATGAGGTGGTTTTGATGTTAAATAAAGAAGAGGTTATAGCTGATTGTACCTCACCTTCCAGTTGGTTTCATAACTTAGAAATATATCTCCAAGATGGTATTTATCCTCCTCATCTCAGTGCTTCAAAAATAAGATATTTTGTATTGTAATCATTTCCATTTCTTCTTGTTGATGGTGTTTTGTTCAATAAAGATATCAATGACATGTTGCTAATATGTATAGAGCCAAGCCAAACACAGAGATTGCTGGAAGAGTTACATGATGGACATGGTAGACATTTTTATACAAGAACTATATCCCTTAAGATCATGAGAGGTGGATATTATTGTCCAAGCATATTCAGTGATTGCCATACATGGGTTAGGAAGTGTAAACAGTGTGTTATGTTTGTCGGAAAAGTGAAACTTACAGCCTTACCTCTTTAACCAATTATGGTGGATTAGTGCTTTGTCCAATGGGGTTGGAATTTATTGGTCTCATTAATCCTCCTTTAAGCTTATAACATAAATGGATAATAACTAAAATAGATTACTTCACTAGATGGACAAAAATAGTAACATTGAAAGAAGCAAATAAATCTAATGTTTTAGATTTCTATGAAGGTTTGCTTACTAGATTTGAAGTTCCATCAACCATTATCTATAACAATGATATGGCCTTTATGGGGATTAGGATCAGCCAATGGGATATTCAACATGGTGTCTATCTTAACACTTCATCAAATTACTATCCGCAAGGTAATTACCTTGCTAAGTCCATAAATAAGAATCTGTTAAAGATCATAAGGACTATTGAAGATAATCAGAGGTCATGGAATCTCAAGTTGAAATAAAATCTATGGGATGATATAATTACATACAAGATATCAATAATCAACTCTCCATACAGGCTGGTATATGGTAAGGAAGCAAGATTACATATTTCTCTTGAGTTTCCTATTTAAAAATTGATGCATCAACTTGAGTTGTTCAACAATGAACCAATGAAGATCAGATATGCTAAGCTTATGGAGCTAGAAGAAGTTCAAAATCAATTCATGTTATCCATGGAAATCTACCAAGTATGGATGAAGAGAGCCTTTAAGAAGAGATATTCTTAATGAAGTTTCAAATAAGGAAACTTGGTCCTTAAGTGGGATGAGGATAGAGCTAAACTAAGAAGGCATACAAAGTTTGAATCTCTTTGGAGTGGTCCATACACAATCTCTAGCTATAAATCCCACAATGCTTCCCAACTTACAAATATGGATGGTGAGGAGCTTCCTATCTTAGTTAATGGGATACATCTTAAACATTATTATTGAAAAACTAGGTTCCTTGTACATAATTAGTTTGTTTATTTTCCTCAAAGTGCTATTCTAGCACATTTGTTTATTTGTGTTTTGTCTCAAATAAGTGATTTATCTACACATCTACTTTGTTTAGTTTGTTTCCCTATTTTGTGTGTTTCCTTTCTTGTTTTGAGGGGAAGGAGTTGTCTTATTTCAAGTCAAAAGGTTGCTTGCAATCATGAATCATAATTATCACTAAGCCCAAATGTCATGTAAATGGTCTAATTCTAAAGCATATTAGGCATGCTTCCTATCTGAGTCACCAAAGTGTTGACAATTTTGACCTAATAGGTCAAAATGTCAACCCTACCATTCAAAACTTTGCAAATCATGCTAGTTTGTCTTGTGAATAAGTGAGTTGATCTTGAAAGGTCCTTAAAATGATCAATAGGAATCATACTATCTTAACATGTCATGCAAGAATGAACATGCCAGTTTGATTATGCATTTAGTAAGTATACTTGGGACGTTGACCAAAGTTGAAGAATTACATGAAAGTAATATATTTTGTGCCATGAACATCTCCTACAAGTTTGGTGCCTTATTGTGTTTCCCATATCAATATATAAGCTTTCAAAAAAGATCTAAAAATGTGGGACATGCCTAAGGATGTCAAATTAAATATAATGGAAATAACCATTTGTCTTAAAAAAATAGAAGTGATCCACATGGCCACCAAGAATCATGATCTCAAAAGCTTGGATATCAGATCAACAATATACAGGTGATAGTTGGGGTCAATAAGTCAAGGAAGATTAATGGCACACATTCAATCATGCATCAAAGATCAATGGTGAGATCAAAGTCAATAAGTCATAAGATATTTAGATTGAATGCAGGGATACCATGTGTCACAATCATGGTGGTTTATCAAATCAATGACACACATTTAATCAGGTAGATCAAAATCATTGATGCATATTTAACCATGTAAATAATATCAATGGTGTGAATGAAGTCAATAAGTAAATGAGCCTAGATTGCATGCAAGTTTACCACATGGTGTAAGTGCATTAACTAGATGAGTAGAAAATAGGGTCTATAGAAGGCACGTGGGGCTACCAAGTGTCACAATATTGAGCTCAGATCAAAGATTAATGGATAACATTGAAGTCAATAATAGGAGACTCTAAAGGAGGATTAATAGATTAGATTTAATCAATTTATAAGGGGTATGAGATGAGGACATGTGTCCAAAGTAATGACAGTCACATTTTAATTAAAAATAAATAGTATGGTAGGGAGAAACCACATGGGTGGACATGCCAGACCTAAATATTTCATGGACCCAAGCCTATAAATACATGAACATGAGATCAAAATGTGATTTGGGTGCCACATAAGCAAACCCTATAGATTCATATGCTAACATAAAGGCCTAGTTCTATGCAAAGTGGACCTACAATCAAGGTTTGGGAGTTCCACCCTTTGTAAAAGTGGGGTATAAGGATAGTGGAACTGAAGAGAACCTTAAAAGGTGTCAAGAGTGTTAGATAGGAAAAAGGGGTTTTAAATGCTATGTTTTAGTGAAATGAATAGGGTCATGTGGATAGAGCATGATGAAAATCCTATCCATAGTGTAATAGGAGTTTGATCAAGCAAGGATTGAGTTTGATATAGTTGTCAACAAGATGGATAGACCATATTGTGGCTTTTGAAGCAACTAAAGATCACTACAGAGGCCTCATTGGAAGATCATGACCATTTAAATAGGGTCATTATGTTTTTTAAGAGTGTCATCATAGATTCAAGATGGGGAATAAAACTTCATGATATCAAGCTCAAAATGGACCTATATTTCCTATTATGCACTAGCTAGTAGGTGAGTTACTAGCTCCTAGTTTTACATGGGATCTTCTTGAATGGATATACATGGCAACCACAATGCAAATGGCCCAAGGTGATGGAGTAATGGGATAATCAACCAAGGCTCCAATATGCACTCTCCACCTTGGCATAAATATGATTCTAAGTGCTATAAAGTTGAGCTTGATCTAGTGAAAGGGGGACTCTTATGCTTTTAGCATGCACAAGCTATGTCACTTTTTGTACTCAACACCTATTTGATTTAATAAAAGATTGAATTCATTTATTCAAGCTAAATTAAAGTGTGTTCTATAAATTCATTGATGTGTTTAAATGACTATATGTTTTCCTCTACCCTTCATGAAGTGTTTTTTAGCTTTCACAGATCATTCTAAGTGCCCATAGATAGTTTATTGACTGGTTTGGAAGTGGACAACCTCCATCCCATGTTAGATTGATAGCTAGTCTAAACCTTTTTATGGAATAATTATGTGGAACCTGATCAAATAATGAGTGGAATGATATTTATAGGTTTGAAAGTGTCTGATAGTGTGTGTCATGTGCAATTATAAGTGTTTAAAGCATTTGGTGCATCACCTTTTTTTGCATGTTTTCATGAATTATTGTCACTTTCTTTCCCTTTCCAAGCATGTGATTATTTTAGGTGATAGATCCAAGGGAACCAACCCCCTATAGAAGTTATTCTCACTTTAGAGTCACCCACACTTTGAGAAGATCCCATTTTTTTAATTAGAGAAAAGGTTTGCTTGCACACCTTCTAATAGGGTGCTCTTCAGGTTGACAATAGTATCATTTGAATATTACACTATGCATTCACTCTGCATAGCCATAGCTTAGTTTTACCCCATGTACCTCGATCTTGGGCCATATGGTATGGTTTACCCAACTTGTAAATTTAATATATGTACCTATAAATTCTTTACATCTCTAGGATATAACAGTGAACATGTAGATATAACTATTATATCTGATCTTTGTGATAGATAATTTAAATGTAATGTAACACTTGGATTGGAATAAAGATATATTATTTCAACATATTAGTCCATTTTTGATGAAATATAATTAAAAACTTGGAAAACCATGGTTACTAAAATTAAATGAAAAAAAATCTAAGGTAAATATACAAAATAAAAACTTACCAAAAGAGCATGATGCACCTTCTAATTATGTTATGCACACATATGGCACATCTAATTCAAGATAGGTTATAAATTTACCACATGTTGATGATTCTTATCCATTGAATGGCATCATAGGATGATCTTTACTTTTCAAACATTCCAAAATACCAAAAAAATAAAAAAACATTAAAAAAACTCCAAATACATTTCCAACTCCTACATGATCTACTGGATCCTTGGCACCTATGTGTTAGTTTCATCTTGATGGATGGAATATTTAGTTACTCCTACATACACAAATATGTGTCACACTTATAATTGAGTGTGATACAGGCATACACAAATACATGATCTATTCCTATTTTGAATGTTGGGCCATCCTTTACTCATTTCATATAGACATTAGGGACATCTTCTTCATTGATCTTGATACACATAGGGTATATGGTTTGATGATCACTCTAAATTATCATGTTTGATCTTAAATATGTATTTACACATGATTTGTCCATGATTATGTCTTACACAAGGTACTTCATATTTTATACATTTGACATTTTCTCATAACACATTTGGTCCATATGTTACTATGACATGCTTATGCTAGTTGTTCATGATCCCCTTTATGCACTTCCTTGAGTGTCTTGCCTTGATAATTTATTCTTTGTTCAAGTATTTGAATATAATCCCTTGATTGTTGCCCACATGCCTATATATGCTTTTTTTGACATTTGTATATATCATTGTTTATTATATGGAAATTTGAATATGTCATCCTTGCATTTAAGGACATTTGACTAAGTCATGTTCCTTAAATTGTGTGGAATTTAAACATGCCCCTTTTTTGTGGTCTTCTTGGACCAATTGATTTTGTGTCATGCCCAAAATTTTGCCTCAATAAACCCATAAAAATGCTATATTTTTTCCCCTTCTTCTATGCAATACTAAACCTACATAAGTATACACTCCAAACAATTATTTAACCACACTTATGCATGCATATAATACACACATCTTAAATACCCACATCCATAAGTAAAGGTAACTTCAAAGATATACAAACACACTCAAGTTACGTCACATACAACACCTAATATGAGACACATAGAGGAGTATGACAAGCTAGTTGTGACTAAGCTATGTCAAAAAAAAAAAATCATAGTGTGCAAGGATATAATTTAATTTGATACTCAAAATATATCAATCATAGCTAAGGTAATGATGGAAAAAACTAAAACATGTCTCTAAGGATATGGAACATGATCTGTCAATGGTTTGTTGACATAGTGTTTCTACACAACATGCTTGCAAGAACATTAATTATAATTAAGATACCAAGCCCCTAAATTTTCCTAACCTATAATAAAATCACCATTATATCCATTAACCCACTATTCAAGTCAAATTATTTGTGTTGAATTAGAATTACCACATACATGGTGCAACTAGGCTTGACTAGCTCACTGCTCAACCAATTCACAATTTCATTAAAACACCTAATAGATGTTGATAGATAAAATATATTCACTAGAATATAAGTAATTATGATACTTATCCATAATTATATTATCTATAGGCTACTGATAGGAACCCATATAATGAATCCCTAGAAGGTAAAACTCTAAAATAACTCAACATTCCAAACAGGTTTTAGTGCAGAAAAATAGTTTTGCACAATAATTTTCTTAATGAATTAGGTTAAAAATTGAATCTTTAAAAATATTATAAACATACATAATTTATAAATAAAATTTATTGTACAATTTAAAGGTAAAAATAATCACCATCAACTTCTGGCTTTATTTAATGACTTCTCTAGCTATTTTTGGCAAGTCAATTTTGTAGCGACTCTGCAAGCTAAAAAAGAACATTAGGTACAAAAAATGAAAATTTACTCCAGAAATAGACCCAAAAAAATACATAAGGATGAGTTATAATAATTAAAATTACATATTCTAATTATCTTAAGATAAGGCTAGATCTTACAAGTTTCTATTTTAGAAAATCTCAAGTTCGAATATTAATTTGAGTCAGCTTTTGAACTGATTTGGTTTGATTTTCAACATAAAACTCATAAAGTTAAATTAAAATAAATCTTATGAGATTAAATTCAATTGTATACTCATCAAATAAATGATCCCAAAATATGACATAACTACCCACGTACTTCATGAGATGGGCATGAAGTCACAAATTCATTTTTGCCCCATTATAAATATTTCACTAAAAGATTAATGGCCCACCTCGGTCATCCTACTAAAATGGGTTTCCACAACACTCATGATTAGAGAATCAAAGAATTTATTCCCATACACTCAGTTATAATCTAGGGTAGGAAGTATACGCTTCACTTGGAATAATTAAAATTAATTGATTCACCACAAGGGTCTACAAATGTAAGGAACTATCTACCTGAAAGACCTGATCTCCAAGATTGTCATCAAGGCTTTAAATGTAAATACACTACCACTAAGGAAATTTTAAGTAAAAATAGGTTATAATCATAGATTTTATTCCAAGGTATAGAATTAAGATTTGTTACATGCAAATGAAATGTTTAGAATAATATTTAATGGAGTTAGCCTCCAAGACAACATTAGACATATCATACTGTATTATAGTGTTCAAATGACACTATCATTATCCATAATTTAATTGATTAAAAAACCAACTATTGTAATAACAACTCTAGCCCTAGTCAACAACCTATTTAACTTTCCAAGTTTTTTAAACATAATTTTAAATCTCTTGGTTCAAGAGCTTATCTTACTTGTTTAATATAGGAGTCATTATTACTTACGAATCTAAGTAATTTAAATTAATTTTATGACAAAACTAAGTATTTAAATAGTAAGACAAATAGATAGACTATTAACCATTATTAAAAATTATTTTTATACTTCCTTAGTTTAAATAAAATAATATTATTTTCCCTTTCTAAATACATTCTCCTATTTACCAGTAAACATTTACCTAGATATTCTTTCATTTGTTAAGTAAGATGACTACCTTATATTATTGTTACGAAATCATATAATAAAAGAGACTTATAGACTTTAAAATTCAAGGCAAATACAGATAGATAAATTTCTAATAATAGAATATTCCAAAATTCTTCATTAACAATGAAAGAAACATTATAGAATTTACTTCATTTACATTATAAACAACAAAACTATAAAAATAAAGACAAGGTTTTATATTTACACAGCTTCAAAAAGCTATTCACACTTACATCCTGCACTAAGAGTGAACAAACAAGTGTTAACATGAAGTTGAAAAAGTGACCATCCATAACAAATTCTTCTTTCCTTTTCCAAAGTAATAAACAAGATAAACATTAATTATCATCATTCATCCTAATGGTAACAATATAATTTATTTTTAAAATAAATGAATAATAAGGAGAAAGTAGGTAAATTCACCCAACATTAAGTTGAGCTGAGATTTCTTAAAACTCAAGCAATTGAACTAACACCTAATGAATCAAATTTCACTAAAATATTAATACTCACATAAAATACCAACCATTCATTTTACCAAATCAGGACAATAAAATTTCATTCAATTCTTATCTAGTCATCTTCAAAAATTTTCAACATTTAGGGAAAGTGTGCAACCTCAAAATCTCAAACAGAAAACTTGTTTTAATTACCGTATTTGCATGATCACCAAAAAGAAATTGAAGCAAATGTATTTCCTCTTAATGATTCTCATTAGGACCGAAAGAATCATATAGGAGGAAGAGAAGTAAATAAATTTTATTATTGTTCTCAACACTCACGTTCCTAACTTAACCAAAAGAGTCTCAACTCAAACTTCCTGAAATTCACAAATGTTTATATATAAGCACATATATTTACATACATACATACATATATAATCAAATTTTATTATTATTTATTTATATATATATATATATATATATATATATTATATATATATATAATGTTTATATTTAAAATTAAATATATATAACATAGATATATATTATTTATTATTATTATTACTATTTTTATTTTGATTTAAACCTATATATATAATAACATTTAAAAAAAAAATACACAGCTAGCAATGGCTAGGCCATGAGGCTTGGTAGTGGCCATGGCCATCAGTCATGGTGGCTAGGTCACTAGGGGATAGGGAGGGCCGGTTGGCCTGACCCTTCCTCCCTCCCTACCATGGGAGGAGGCAAGGGTTGAATCAACCATGCCCTACCTTTTTTTCTTGATAAAACTATCAGCTACGATATATATATATATATATATATATATTCAAAAAATAATAATTATATATATAATTCAATTCTATTTATGCATAAAATAAAATAATAATATATAAACCCGTATATATTTCTTATTTGATTTTTACCTACAATTAAAATGGAAATAATGTTGTTTTTCTTTCTTATATCACTATTGTATATAGAAATACATATTTTTTTATTTGCCTCCTACAATTAAATATAATAAAACACAAGGATTTCAAAGGATTATACTATTATTATTTTTTTTTTCAAACCTTGGTCTGAGCTCATGTGAGAAGATTTCATAACTATCAAGCAAAAAAATTGCCCAAATTCCAGGGAGAAAATTTCACTCAAACTGTCATGACCTTGTTAGACTAGATCTATTTCAATTGCTATTATGGTTTAGTTATGAACTATTCAAGACATAATTGTTTGGATTAGTATTGTGATACAATTGTGGGATCTATGTTTGATCCATTATTGATTGTTGTTTATATAGTTATTTGATATGTTTTTCATTACAACTTTGGATATTTATACTTAATGAGTTACTAATTCATTATTTAATTCAGTTATATTTTTACATTTAATGTTGTTATTGTATTTATTGATCTAATATAGTATGAATATTGATGATGGTCTATTATAACTAGAGGTACCATATATGAGTTAGGTTGGATGTAACTCTAAACAATCAGGTGAGGTCAAGGAAGTGAATGAAAAGGAACAGTGGACCTAAAATGGAAAACTGAGCTTTGACTATTTTGAATGCTTTAAGTCATTTTTATATGTATGTTTTATATTACTGAATGCTATTATTTATTGTATTCAATTTCATTGTCATATTGATTGTTAGTCATTTTTGACTTCTTGCTCAATCATTACTTTATCACTCAGTTTTGACTCCCTGAACTAGTTGACACTTATCATCATTGCTAATATATGCTTAGTCTATTCTTGATCTTTGTGCTCTTCTTCTGAAGTAATTGACTTATCATATTGTGATATTTCATTGGTATTTGGATTCTATCTTAATCACAGTTGAAATATTATTTAATATTTAGGATCTTTAGTGATAATTAGCTATTGTCATAGTCTTGTTCAAATTTGATTTAACGTCATTAATCTTTGATTATGTTTAGAAGATATGATTAACATTGAATAGGTCATTATATCTTATTTTAAACTATTTGGAGGTCTTCATTATTTATTGAGACTCTTATTACATTCAATGTTTATTATGACCAAATCATGGCTTTGATTTTCTTGAGTGTTTGATTATGGGGCCACGACCCACCTAGGGTTGGTATTATTCAAAGTGGTATTTTTGGTTTATGACTTTAATCTATGGCATTAGATCACCATTCAATGAAAAATGCATTGAGACTCTTCTCAACCCTATTAGGGTTCATCTTGGTCTTTTTAAATGCATGTTTAAAGCTCTATGCTTGGGGAAACTCAACCAAAATTATGGAATGATAGTCAAGATAAATAAAAATGCAGTTATTTACATGAGTTTTTCTCAGATCTTGATTTACAGTGAACTATTTGTTTTGTCAGCCATATGGGAGTTTTTGTGGAGTTTATAGTGGTTCAAGTTGGCTTTAATAGGTTGACTAGTCTTTTGTATTTAACATGGAAAAGGTTGGAAGTTCATGGAGGGAAGGAAAATAACTAAAAAAATTATTCTTTCACATTTTTGTAGCGCTTAAGTAACTAATGTATTTGATTTTTTTGAGTTGTTTTTATAGTTTGACCCTATTGAATGCAATTGGGTTTTCAAGGAAAAATTGAATGCAATCTTTTGATTATTTTGTGGTTTGTTAAAATATTATATTTGAAAGCTTGTTTGTGTGATTAAAACCCTGTAGGGTTTAAGTTTGAATCTGGGTTGTTGTTTTAACAAAAATATTTATAAAGCTATACGACCTCAGTCGTGGCATGCAGATAATAGTTTTCCTGTGTATGTTGGAAAAAATATATTTTTATTTTTATAGAAGTTCAATATTATTTTAATAATCCATTTAGGGCTATAACTACATTATGGGTTTTTATTGTTTTCAGAAAAGCTTGGTTGTGAGTTGAAACCCTAGATTTATACTATGAGTTTTATTTGGGTTGTTTGTTGTGAATAAACACTAGCCTATGCATTTTAGGTCATGGCCTTATAAGAACATAAAGAAAAATTTGAATTACAGATGGGTTTTGAATACCATCTAGATTTTGCTTATAATATTATTTTATTATTATTTTTATGTGTTTCATTTTTAGCCGTAGGCTAGGGTTTTTAATTTAATCATGATGAGGTTTTAGAATTATGATGAAATTCTATTTTTAGTCTATTGATATCAATTATATTCATATTTTTTTTACTTCGGGTTATGGATTATTTAGGTGATTGCATTCACATGAGCTTTGAAATCTAGATTGACTTTAAACATTTGTATGAATGATTTTAGTCATTATTATCACTACTAGTTAGAGATAATGATATTGGAATCTTTAAATCATGAATTTTCATTGATTCTATCAATTAATATTGATATGTTAATTAAATGATATTCAATGATTTTTTCATTTGATGGATTCAATTGACTTTATTTACACTAGCTGTGTGATTGTTTTGTTTTGCATGACAATTCGAGTTAAGTTTTTATGTATTTTTGGAGTGATGCAAGTTGATAACTTTTACATAGAGATTTTATAAAGTTATTTTGAGTATTCAATTTAGTTCATTTTCTAGAAATTTATTTGGGTCATTTAATTCATTTTACTTAGATGGAAATATTTAAGGAATATATTTATATTCAAGGTTACTAGTAGTAATACAATTGCATTTATTTTTGGGTGATTTATATTAGTGATAGATTAGGGCTTGCATGTGTAACACCTTGTATTACACTCTTAATATTAAATCTTATAATACTCTAAATGATATTCAATAGTTAGAATACTTACAAAGGTGTTAGTGTTATTAACCATGAATGTAAAGTCTTGTTTAAATATTTTAATCATTTGGTTTTGTTAAGTCAATCTCAATTGACATTATACCTTACTCACTTCTCTCATTTAGCCAAAATCACATCCAACTAATGGATGGGGTGGTCTAGGGCCACTTATGGTTGGGCTCATTTGGATTGGAGAGGTGGGTGTTTACTTCAATAGATTTGAAGGCAGAAGATTGGTTGTTTTACTTCTTTTGGTTGAATTGTTTGATAGTTGATAAAGTGAATTGGTTCATTATTGTATAATTAACTTCATTTATTATATTTATGTTTATTATTTATGTGATACAAGGTTAATTTGGTTTGCATAAATAGGTTAGTATATGAAAATTGACTTACAATGTGTTTGGATTTGATTTTAGAGATATCAAATTATCTATTATGTTGTTATGTATGATTATAAACATTCATTGACGACTTATGGTTACGATTGAGTTGATACATTTAAATATCAAGTAATGTAATTAAATTATCATTTATAGCTATGACATATGGATAACATGAACCTACAACTACATGAATTAATATTATTATTCATTAGTTTTATATTACTTGGATTGAATGTTACTGTATATAGACTTTTATTTGGAGTCTCAAAGGGTTGTACATTTATTAAAAATGTAGATGCATTTATTGGCATAGTTATATAAGTTCATTTAGATATATTATAATATGAATAGGTGTTAATTAAAATGTGTAAAGTTCACATCATTATTTAATACTATCAGTCTTATAGTCTCATGGAGATGACATTGGGTTAGTTAGGTGTTGAAATAGTTATTGGTTGCTTTTAAATCATAATTATAAGATTTAGTTGTGAGGCACTATGTGTGAATTACATTTGTTAAAGTATATAAAAAGTTAAAAAATATGATTATAGCCAAAGTGGCAAAAAGTTATAGACAAAATGCTAACATTAATAGGTAGGCAAAAGAGAGAGAGACACAACTATAACATTAGCCTCCCCCAATAAGAAACCCCATAGATAGAGGTAGAGTAGGAAAAATAAAAATAATATAAATATGAAACCCAAGGAGTATTAAAAACTCAACTTGGGAAAAAATTTGAATAAGAGAGGTATGTGACAAAAGCTATCAATAAGTAGATTAAATCCACATAGGCAAAGATAAAAATGTATTTAAGGAAATTTTAGGTGAATGTATGTTATTGTAAGGAAGAAGAACCCTCTAAGGTAACTTGTAAAAGAACCTTGCCAATGTCTAGTGTACATGCCTGCTTTGCCAATACATCTTCCATATGGTTGAATTCCCTAAAGATGTGAGCAATTTTGAAAGCCTAAAAGTGTGATGCCAAAGATAGATCCCTATTGATAAGATGAGATAGAGTCCTCTATCTACACATAGCTTTGCCATTAAGCTAGTCATAAACAAGTTTTGAATCTGAATAGATGGATAGTGAAGAAAGCTTCCAGTCCATAGTAATGGTGAGGGATGTAACCACCACATGTAACTCAATAAAATTATTTGTGTGGATGATAGTCCCATGGTGGAAAAGGATAGAGTTGTTACAAAAATATATAATTCCCCAACTCAATTAGGGCTTAGATTGCCCTTTGAAGTACCATCTGTGTATCTATATGGAAAAGTGTGGTTAATTAGAGGAGGATGAACCAAGTGAGGGACCTTTGAAGCTTTATGAATTAAGGATATAATAGAGTTATTATATCTATATACTATTGTGAGTATTGATGGATTTTTCCATAAAATATAAATCTATTTTTGGAGATCCAAATGATCCAAATCAATTAGATTGGTAGACATTTATGTGATTCTAAAGAGAAACAATAGCTATTCTAGTTTAACCAAACATCCTCTAATGACTCACCATCCAATTTTGGAGAGAGATATTTTAATGTGGTGGTGTCCCAAACCTCCTTAGAAAATTTATAATGAATGAAAATGTGGGTAATTATTTCCCCACATTCCCGACACATAAGGCAGATGTTTGGCCCATTCTAACCATGCCTCATAAGATTATCCCAAGTGACTATTCTATTTTACAAATACAACTAGAAATGAAGTTTTACCTTAAGAAGGGCCTATGATTTCCATAAACCTCACCACCACCATAGAGTGATATACTATTCACACTGAGCCATGAATGTTTTATAGCCCATCTTTACCAAATATTGTCCATCCTTCGTATTGTTTTCCCAAAAAAGAGTGTCATCTTTATTTATAAGTGTGATAGAATTATTAATCAGTTCTCCATGGAATTTTTCCCAATAAATAGAATCCTGTAAATCAATATACAAATCTACTAACTCTACCATCTAGATCTTGAACAATCATAAAGGTTACTATCATATACATCAACCAGGGTATATGGGTTTTTTTATTTCAATGATTATCGAAGAGAGGTGGTGAGTTGTAAACCATATTTAATCCTAAATATAAAATATCCTCTAAGGTGTACATTAGTACCATTTCTAGGGTCCCAAGTAAGGGAATCACCAATAATTACAAAGCTATGAACAAGTGCTTTCTTGAAAATAGTGACACCAATGCATGATTTTGGATAAGTTCTAATCTGATCCTTTATGGACATTGAATGTATGTATTTTTGTTGTATAATCTTCTACCATAAACCATTTTTTGTGATGAGGCTCAAAGATCCCTTATCATCTAGGGAAACTGAGAAGATGGATAAATCCTTTATGCCCCATACACCCATAGATTTGGGAAGGAGATGAGACTCTACTTGATGAGAGGTATACTTTTGGTTTCCTTTTTACTAGACCAAAGAAAGTGTAAGCACAACTTCCTAACCTGGTTGAGAATCATCTACAGGAAAAAAAGCTAAAGAAAGCTAGTAAAAAAGTATTGATTCTAAGATGCTTTTGATAAGAACTAGTCATCAAACCATGGAAATCCACTTATTACACCATAAGGTGATCAGCCTCTTAATCTTGTCCACTAGCTAGTTCCATTCCTTTCAATGATAATCATTTGCCTTGAGGAATAAACCCAAATATTTAATACCATCATTAAAAGGAGTGGAAAAGGGTAACACAGTGTGTATGTGGTTCTTGGTAGGATCATGAATATGGAAAAAATAAATGGCCAAATTTTTTAGGTTGTTGACCATAATCGTAGCCAAAGAGAAAAGTTTTAGAATTTGGTCCAATACTTTCACTTCCTATATGGTGTCATTCCCAAAGATAAGAATATCATCAATAAAAAGAGTATTAGAGATATGTGAGGTGAGAGAAATATTCACCCCTTTTATAGTTCTTACCCTAATATCATGTTGTAAATATTAATTTAGGGCTTTCATGATAAGTAAAAACAAGAGTGGGGAGAGTGGGCAGCCCTGTTTAAGCCCTCATGAGGGAGTAAAAAAAGAGGAGGCAAAACCATTGATAAGAACAACAAAAGAGGTAGATTGGTAGCATGATTCCATATAGTTGATAAAAAGGGGGTCGAAACCCACTTGGGTGAGAATGAGCCTTAGATATAGCCAATTTACCCTATCAAATGCTTTTGAGAGATCTATTTTAAGAAGGAAAATAGGCATGGACAAAGTTTTAACAGTGTGTGAGGTTTCCTAAGCAATACCAATAACATCAAATATAAGATGATTATCAAGGAAGCCAATTACTCAAGTGAAATATGCACCAAAAGGATGGGTTTCAGGTGAACAAAAATAATTTTTAAGATAATATTGTAAATGCAATTACACAGGGATATAGGCGATAGTGTTCAAAGCTAATGAGGGCATGATCTTTTGGAATATTTTCAATAAAACTAGAGGAGAAAGGGGAATGCATGCTGCCCAAGGTGAGAGAATCTTCAAAAACATGTAATAGATCAAATTTTATAAGATCCCAAAAGCACAAAAAGAATTCTACAGTCTAATCATCTGATTTGGGAGCTTTCCTATGTTGAAAGGTTTTAAGAATTGAAAGAAGTTATTTAGAAGAAATGGGCTTGATTAGTTGTTGATTTTGTTGATCATTGACCTAACCATTAAAGAAAGTAGCCACTATCATAATATCCTTGATATTATCCATAAGCTTCTCAATGTATATCTACTTATAGTGTGTAACAACAACTTTTGAGATAGAATAAAAGTTAGTACAGTCTAATCCATCACCATCCTTGATATTCCAAATAGTATTTTTTTACCTACGATCTATACTCTATCTATGAAAGAATTTTGTGTTTTCATCACCCTTAGTGAGCCAAATGGCCTTGCTTTTCATCCTCCATTTTGCCTCTTGCCATGCTAATAACCTCCCTTTTTCCTATTCCAAGGAGTCAAGTTATAATAGGGTTTTCACCTAGAAGTCATCCCATTGATATGATTCAAGGCACACATTTATATTTTCCTCTATCTGTAGTAGTTTTTTCTCATTGCCAGTAAAATTTTTTTGACCAACATTTTTCAAAATATTTTGCATTGATGAGATTTATTTATATACAAAACATGACATGTTCCTCATGTTCTAGCTGGTATGTCACCCATCCTTGTTTTATGAGCTCCTTGAAATCTTCATATTATAACCAATATGGGTTAAAATTGAAAGGTGAAGGAGGACCCATAAAAAGTTCAATCTGAATAGGATGGTGATCAGATGTAGACATCTTGATAGTGGAAGCTTTATATGCTTTAAATTGAAGTGTAATATATTCCTTAATAAGAAACCTATCTAGCCATTTGGAGATGCCTTGAGAACCAGATCAATGCTTTGACCAAGTGGGTTTCGTTATTGAGGGAACAACATCCACCAAGTAGTGGTTATCCATGAAATTTAGGAAGAAATATACCAATGGATCTTGTCTAGTTAGGCCACCCCAAACCTCATTTTGATGTGTAGTGAAATTGAGATCACCCCCAAGAATGAGGTGAGGCATGTGCAGAATGCCAGAGTTCTCAAGTGCCATCTAAATTTTTTTTTGATGTTGGGATGGAGCATATACATTTATGATATCAATGGGAAGATTTATTTCTTTGGAGAAGAAAGAGCTCAAAATGAAATTTATATCTTGCAGAGATGACCTCAATTTGATAGTGTGGTTCCATCCATATGTCAAGCCTCTAGAGTTACCCTGAGAACAACTGGTAATGAAGGACCAGTCTGGGAAACATTTGAGAAGATGTTTTTTAGAGATATCATTTGAACACATTATTTTCTAAATTAGTAAAATGCTAGGCTTATGACAATATACCAATCACTTCAAGGACCATTATTTCATGGTCGTCCCCATGCCATGAATGTTATAGGATGTAATAATCATGTTTTCACCTTTTTGGGGGCTACTCTGCTAAGGGCCCCAGTAATAGTTAATTATTTTCATGAGAGGATATCTCTTTCATCTTATCTTTGCACATGAGATAAATTTGAGCATCTCCCTTTGATAGCTGGAGTAGTGTGTGCAACAATTATTTTTAGACCTTCAGTATGATGTTCAAAACCCAAATTTTGGAGAGATTTTGTTTGTGACCTATTCCTATATTTGTGGGTAATGGAGGGTTTAGTATTTAAGGAATTTGTATCTGAGTCCTACCCATGTAGTATATCTTATAGCTCTATCTAGTATGAATATTTTGTTGTAAAAGACGTTTGAAACATGGTGGAGGTAGTCTAAAGAGTGAGGAGATTATGCAAATGGTACTCCTACTAGGTAACCACTAATGTCAAAAGCTCTACAAATCTAGAATCTATATGAATTTATCCATTCTTTGGTGAGCAAAATTATGAAAAAGACCTAGATTGGATAAAAAAGGAGAGAGGTTGTTAATCTAAGAAGGGGCCTCCACATTTGAGATAAGTAAGTGGGCTGAAAGACCTAATGTATAGATAGAGGTGAATAGTTCCTTTGTGCCAGTAATATCAATCAAAGTAGAGTTTCCTAGATTCAATCCTAGGATCATATTGTTCCTGAGATCCATAAAGGTAGGTAGATTTTTTTTTTGATAAAAAAACCCCCAAAATACATCCCATTGAAGTGGTCCATAGAAGTTTCCAATGTAGTGTAAACTTGGTGTACTTCTAATAAGAATATTTCATTTTATAAAGGAGTAGTATGGCCCATGGAAATTTTTAGAACCACTACAGAGTTGGGGGAAAAAAAGAGTGGGAGTGGGGGTGAAGAGTACCTAAGAAACAATAGTATTGATCACTGGGTGGATGTATCATGACATGGTGTGTCAATGTAGGCATAATTTATCCTGATTGAAAGTCATCCTTATATCAAGTTCAAGGTCTACAAAGCATGGCATAGGTGGATTCCTCATTGATTTGATAACTAGTGGAATAATAAAATAATAGGTTTTTACCATATCCCCTAATGTCTATCTAGTAAAAGAATTCACATTTGATGAATCCTTTAGTTTGTGAGGATAAGAAAACTTAAGATGGCCATACATATGGAAGTGTATGCATTGGAATGGCATATTTTTGTAATCCAAAGTTTGATTGATGCATCTATCACCAGTTTGTAATTTGATGGATGCTATAAGTCCCTTTGAAATTTCCATATCAATACAGATGGGGGCTATAGTGGTGATTTATTTGGAGGAGGTGCATAGATATATTTTTAAATAGATACCCAAAGAGTCCCCAATAATTGTTAGAATTTATAGCTCCCATAGCTCAATGTGCAGCCCTATAATCTTTACCCAGAAAGCTAGAGTCTTAACCTAATCCCTATTTGAGTTAAATCCAACAGTCCATCTAGAGAGAGTGAGAGTTGCATTTCCTTAGAACTAGAGTCCTTCCTAAACTATCTTAACATGGTCCTCCATCAATTTGAAAACAAAAATAATGAAACCTTTTCCCCCTTGATGGATAATAATATCATATACCAAGAGAGATACCCATGTGTGTTGTACCCACCTCTAGAGATCTAGATCTTTAAATATCTTGTTATGGAAATGCCAAATCAAAACTTGATCCATGTACCTAATGACATTTTACTTGAATAAATATTGGTTGATAGTATCCTACACAAGGATTGTTGATAATTTGAAGCATTTTTGTTTGTTATGGTGCACCTGTTTTTCTTTTCCTTAGCAATATCTAACAGTAGATGTCCCTGATTACTAGATGGTGTTTTTGAGTTCCCTTGGTCAGTTCCATTAGTGTGTTCCTATAGTTTTATCAATCATTGTTCCTTATCTTCTCCTCCACTCCCATATTTCACTTCCTCCACTCCCATCTTTCCTTTGTTACACACACACACACACACACACACACACACACACACACACACACACACACACACACACACACACACACACACACACACACACACACACACACACACACACACACACACACACACACACACACACACACACGCACACACACACACACACACACACACACACACACAAACACACACACACATAGTATGTTGATATACTTCGTATATAATTTAACATAATTATTACTAATAAGCAATGTGATATGCTAACCTTAAATCTATAAAGAATTTGAAATTACCTTCATCTATCTAAAATCTACATTGTGAAGATAAACTATTTAATAATGTTATTTTAAGGATTAATAAGAATTAAATCATTTGTAATTATGAGTTGGTGTCTTAATTGGACTACAACAAACCTAAGACTTATCTTAAGCTATATAGGCATGTAATTACTAGTAGAATATTGTTAATGATTAAATTAAAATAACTTAAAAAGTGATTATGGTTCGATATATTCTAAGGATTTTTAGAGGGCAATCACTTTAAATTTAAACTTTTATATCACTGTTGAAGTGATAGTACTATTTTGGACAACCTTGCATATTCACTTGGAAATTTGGACACAAATAATGATATTTAAACCTTATACATGTGATAAAGAGACAAATTAGCAAACAAGTTTGTAAATGGTTAAGTCATAAAATGTTTTAAACTCGAATGATTTTTAAAATTGAGGCATATTGTGATTGAGGATCATTTGCTTCATACTTAGAATTAATCAATGGAATAATAACAAGTTAATCCATTTTTTAATGAGGTTAATGGTTATTTTAACCATTTATGAATTAGTGCATGTAAATCCTATGTTGTTAAAGGGATAAGTATAGAAATAAATTGGAATGAAAAAATGAAATAATTGATTTGATAAGCCTTTCAAAAAATAGTAAATATGTAAATAAAGTGTACTTATCTAGATCACATAAGTATTTCTATGACTTAGGAGGCTAAAATAGGCATGAGAATCAGTCAGACACATTTCATGATTGTAGATGAAATTAGGCTTTGGATAGTAGTGCCCTTATGAAGATAGTAGCACCATGTGGTGCTAATGTCCAATTATGGTGCTAGTTTCATTGTTTAAGTAGTTGTTTGATACTTTCAAGGAAGCTATTGGAGAGTTTGGGGGACCTGTAGGTGATTATGTGTCTTTTGGAAGCTTGCCTATGTCACTATTTTGCCTAAATATCTTATAAAACTATAATTAATACCTAAACATGAAATAACAACTAGATAAAATGAAAAATAAAGGGAAAAAATAGGTTATGGGATATTACAATCACACAGAGTAGAATCCCTATTATCCTGGCTGCTACCTACATTAACTCTAATGCTAGGGGTCTTAGATTACATGTATTTCTTGCTGAGATAATGTGCATAATCAACATGCATGTTATGCTATAATTACTTTATGTTATGCCCTTATTTGATCAAGCATGAAAGTTTAGATGTGATAGTTGAATAATATACAGAGTATTGAGCTATATTATTGACTAATTTTGTGTAATAATGTGCCGAAATAACAAGTGTTAGATGTAAAATGACTTGTGAGGATATTTATATATAAGGAAATTTGATTTGAATGTAAAACCTTGTTAAATGGCTGACAAGATGTAAAATAGGGATATAAAACACAAGAGAAGGCTCAAGGGAAGGTTAAAACAAAAAACATGGAAGAAAATGACTATTGGACACTAGCACCATAATTAGACACTAACACCACATGACACTACTATTTAGATAAGGGTGATAGTGTCTTGAGGCCTAAAAATAGAGTTAAGACCAAGCAAGATAGGATAAGGGCTTCTGTGACTGAGAGGAAGTGACTCATGACCATTAGGGGTGCAACAAATAGGGAAAAAAAGATATTATAAATATCAAAAGACCCAAAATGACCATGAGAATAAGGCTATATTAATCACTAAGACCTTTATGTGAAAGAGTAATAGAATATATAGTACTTGTGGTTGTTTGACCAAATTAGGGTGTATACATTTTCCTCTTTTTAATCTAGTAGTGCAATGAAAGTACTAGAATTAAAGAAAAAGAGGAACATCTACCTGTGCTTACCTATACATATGTGTTTTAGACCTAGATCACTTCTTGGCCAAAGAAGTGGACAAGAGATGGAGTGAAGTATGTGAAGAGGAAATCCATAATGTGGGTGTCCTTTGTACTGATTTGAATAGTGAACTAAAGCATGAGGAACAAAACCCTATTTTACCCCCACCTTGATACCTGGACTAAATCTCAGTACGTAAACTGAATATGTGAAGAAATAAGGCCTACTTGCCACCATTATAATATATGTATTGAATATGAGCATGTGAGCTAAAACTAGAGGTTGAAGCTATTGCTTAACCTACATAATCTAGGTCTAGTGGAAGGCTATGGATCAATCATTGTAGATGGTCATGTGACCCAAATAGATAAAATCCTAGTGGCATCTTTATGATAATTTGAGTATAACTTGACAATATAAAAGTAAAGATCAAGGATGTGTGCTCTACATCATGACCCTAATCCTGATATCTTAGTAATGTAACCACATCTCTGAACATATGTAGGTCTAAGTCAAACTATATATCTGAGCCAAATTGTATATATGAGTCAAACTATATATCTAAGTCAAACTATATATCTGAGTCAAATTGTATATCTAAGTAGAACTGCATATCTAATTAGACCTATATATCTAAGTTAAACTATATATCTAAGTAAAATTGTATATTTGAATCAAATATATATCTAAGTTAAAATATATATCTGAGTAGACCTATATATCTAAGTTAAATTTTATATTTGAGTAAAACTATATATTTAAGTAAACTTGTATATCTAAGTCAAACTATATATCTAAGTCAAATTGTATATCTGAGAAAACCTATACATTTGAATATGTATATCTAAGTAAACCCATTTGTCTAAATATATATATATATATATATATATATATATATATATATATATATATGAGTAAACATGTGTCTAAATATTAGTATCTAAGTAAACTTGTGTGTCTAAATATATGCATATGAGTAAACCTATGTGTCTAAATATCTATATATGAGTAAACCTATGTGTTTGAATATCTATATCTGAGTAAACTTGTGTGTTTGAATATTTTTATGAGTAAACCTACGTGTTTGAATATCTATATTTGAGTAAACATGTGTGTCTGAGTATGTATATCTGGACCAATCTATGTGTATTTATCCCCCTATTGGTGAGAGATCTGAGACTAAGGTAAGGGTGTCTAACCAAAAGTGGAAATGATCGATATGATGGTTATAGTTATTTAGGGTGATATTGTTTTAGGTTTAAATATTTTATCGATTATGAAGGAGTCAATTGTTAAAATTGGTAAATGGGATAAACCTTTGGTTTATACTAAGTTTGTTATGGGAATATAGGTTTTGTCATTTTATAGATTTGAATGGGATCATGATATGAGTGGAACTAATATAGGGTGAGGTACATTGAGGTCAAGTCCACTCACAAGAAATGGATCAAAAATTAGAGTTACAATTTTCTAGATATCATGTTTGAAAGAAGTTGGTATTAGTTGGTGAAATTGGCATACAAGGTCAACCTTAGTAAGGTGGAATTTTTATAAATGTGACTTAAATACGTTAGTTAATTATTTTGACAATTAATTTGAAAAAATTTACTTGATAATTATTATTTTATCTAATCTAGAGAGTATGCTAAGGAGACAAGGAGTGAATTTGACTTGGTATGAGGAGGTGGAGATGCTTATACAGGCTGGGGAGGAGGTTAGCCTATTAAGGAGCCTATTATTTTTACTATTTTTGACACATGCAGTACATGTTTTACTATTTTTATTGGAAATTTGGTAGTTTAGGGCCATTTTTATAAATTTGGTACTATTGTCTTGGTAATGGCACTAGTGTCCAGGACATGGTTCTATTGTCTTGGGTATGGTACCACCATCCAACACTACTATCCCATATGTAGTGCTAGTGTCTAATAGGCCTAGTTTGTGATGCTTGTTATTGTTAAATGGTGTTTGATGAATATTTTTATCTATTTATATAATATTATGTGATGTTAATGTCAGAATTGGTTGTATTTTTTTGGGGGATGTGTGTATAAGAGAGTTTTGGAATGGATAGATGATGGAGTCATTATGGGGGTTACCCGTGATAGATGTAAAGATGGCCATGGTAGAGAGAGCCAGTCTAAGTCATGTGGAATCATTAGATATGATGCCTTAGGACAAAGACATGATAACAACATTATGTGAGAGGTGGGATGTAAATACCTACACATTTTTGCTACCTACTAGGGAGATGGCTGTCACCTAGGAGGATGTGTATATGATTATGTAGTTCTTGATTATTGGGTATACAGTAATATTATAGGAGGATATTGGTGATTTAGCTATATAATAGGTTGAAAGGTATTGTTTTGTGATGTTTGTGGGGACTTATCATGTTAGGATCTATAGTGATATATTATTATCACTGATTGTCACAATGAATGTTCCATAGTTGCAAAAGTTCTTAGAAATTATTTTGAAATAATTTGTGGCCATAGATGGGAGTGGGGTGTTGATATCATACATGATGCATGAGATATTATAGGATATAGAAGAGCTTGACACCATGTAATTGTGGGGCCATACTATGTTAGCCCACTTTTATTAGGATTTATAATGCTTTACGCAAGAGAAGTGTGCAAGAGGTATTGGTTCTTCCACACTATTGCATCATTGGTAATATGAACATATAACAATGAATAGACTAGTTTTGCTTCAATGAGGTGATTGGGATCACCCTCAAACATTTATAGAGAGGTGGACTAGTATAACCCACATGCCCAAAAGGAACATGATGCAGTGTTAACAATTGATTAAAAGGTTGACAGTCAAAGATATTATCAAGAGGCCCTACAAGGGCTATGAGGGATGGATTGAGGATAATGTTTAGTTGAGATAGGTATGAGTAAGATATTAGATGCATGATAATTGGGTATATGTATTTGAGAGGTTCCAATATGAGTGGGTGACATGGTAGTTTAGTGTTACTCAGGATGTGCCACCATTACCATTGGTGTGGTTGAGGAGTTATCAAGCTCTAGTGAGGCCAGATAGTAGGCTTAGACCATCATTTATAGAGTTAAATCTAAATCCATTGATAGAGTGGGATACAATGATTGATAAACCAAATGTGGATGATGCATAATATATTTATGCCTATTTAGCTTGGTAGAGAGAGAATAGATGGGCACCTCTATTCGTGAGAGGTGGGATCATCACAGAGGATGTGATGGATGTGGATCCCCTTAGGGTTGTTGATGGTAGGTTTCTATTGTATGTTTGTATATTTTACTTCTGTTGTCACTTATTTACTTATGTAGGTATCTAATATGCATTATGTTGGTATGTGTAGGTTCAAGTGATGATGAGTATTGGGAAAGTACCATTGAGTCCATGCTCTAAGTATTGACATGATATATTTCTAATGATGTTGTGGATGATGGATTAGTGAAGAGGGCCATGAATGTTTTTGGTGTTCATGCTCATTTGTTTGATTGAACAACCATAGATACTACAACATATAAGCAAGTGTCTACTGATAAGGATGAGGCACATGTGGAGTTATAGAGATGGATCATGCTTGCACTTAATTCTCTAGGTGGGGTAGGTAGCTAGATAGTGAATGATTATATGTGTCTATAATAAGAGCGTGCAACGTATTTAGTTAGGTTAGGTGTGTTACAAGAGAGAGATAAAGAGTAGATAGAGGCCTCGATCAAGGTCTCAGAGGGACAATAGGGCCTCCAATTCTAATATGTATATGCCAGAGAGTGAGAGTGAGAGGGATGATCCTAGTGGCCATATCTAAATTATTGATTGATTTACAACATTTGAATTGAAACTATGTTCTGAGTTATATATGTGAATGCTTATTTCTATATGTGCATTGTATTTATTGGTATCTTGATTTGGTTACTTTGTGTGTTTTTACATATGTTTAATTATTTTCATTGTTAAATGGTGATACTATAATATAATATGTGTCCAAGTAATGGTAATAAATTGTTTATCTATTTATATATATTTAAGTAGACATGTATAGTGGACTAGGAATGTTATTTATTAGTATAGGTGTTATAAGGGTCTCGTAAGATATATATATATATATATATATATATACATGGATCATGTAACTATAATATGCACTATCTAAACTCAGATGGCATGGTGAATTAATGACCACGCTACTCATGTTATATTGGTGTAGAAGTAGATTCTTGAATTGATATTACATGTGATACACAACTAGTATTCAGGTGTGTAGACTCTATAGTAAAGAGTTTGATTGGCTGTCATACTAAAAATGTGCTCTAAGATCTATGATCTCTAGTGAATATCTTGATTGACTATTGGACTATTTTATAATTTTTGTTATCTCTTGCTAAAATTTTGATCGGTGGTTGAACTAAGATTATTCTCTGATCTCTGTGATTGTTTCCAAATATATTAATTGGTCGATGATTTGAGATTGTGTTCTAATCTCTATGATTATTTCCAAATATCTTAATTGGTGGGTGAACTAAGATTGTGCTATGATCTCTATGATTATTTATAAATATATTAATTGGTGTGTGAATGGAGATTATGCTATGATCTCTTTAAATTGGCTACCATCTTTGCTGAATTTGTGGTGCATGAGATCTCTCATAAATAAGTGTCTTAAAAACCATATGGCTTGTATATTGAGTAACTAATGACTCCTTAAATGGAACATCCTGGGATAACTCAATTGTAGAGGAGTGTGATCTAGGATACTATGGAGACTAAAATATTGGTTCCCCTTGTGTGAATATTATAATGCCTCTATGGACATAATGGTCAATACGGTCTTGAAGTACATAATTTTTTTGTCTAAATGTCCATTTATCTTATGAAAATTATAATATGGCTTATTTTTTATCTTGTGAAGATGGTGTGCTAGATGGTGATAAGTAGGAGGAAGTGTGATCATCTCCTTATCTAATAATGTAAGCAAGATATCATGAGGCCTATCTCTATCTAAAAACTATATAACCCCTCTGTGTGTGTCTTGTTCTCTACTCAGTGTAGGAGGTGCTCTATGAAGTGGCTTTTTGACCTTACTGAGTATATTTAATGGTTATTTTTGTTCCACTTATTTATTAATCAAAAGTGGAGTAATTTCTTGTACCATGTTAGGTGATTGTGACTCTAAGAAACCTACATCCAAATCTACCTCTGAATGTGTAGCAACTAGTCCCAATTCTATCTCTAATGTTATAGATGTGTTACATAGATGCTAGAATGATTTTGATGTCTAATATAATACTTTATCCTTAAAATGTAAAAATGAGGCCTCTATAAAAGATGTATTGTACCTATAAATTTATCATCTATAAAATCAATTGATACATACATGACTTGAATCTTAGAATCTACTCAATTATTAGTTCTATCTCACCCTGGTGTAGTGAAGGTAACCTCTCATATGTGACTCAAGGTCCCTTATTCTGTATGTAGTGTTTTAGAAAGACCACTTCTAACTCATCATATGTATTTAGTAATCCATTTGGGAGTGCATGATGAAGCTAATTTTGTGACTCCCCTTTTAGGGACTTAAGAAGTAATTTTAGTAGAGTCAACTTGTTGGTGACATATGCCATGGCTTTATCATAAGCTTCAAGGTACAAGTATGGGTCTCCATGCCAATTAAATTTATGTAACACTGGTATTTGAAATTTGGGTGGCAAATTTTTAGTGAAGATTCATTACAGAATAAGATTGTCATGGATGGTATTGGAATTGGCCCAAGAGTGTATGCTTTACTCTCCAATGTTAGATGATGTACTTATTGTTGAAAAGCACCCATGATATGCATCAAGGAGATTACCTCTTGTGAGGGTATATTATCATCACCAAGGAGTTCATTTAAATCTTGAATGTTACTTATCTTAGTGATTTAACTATTTTGGGAATATTAGAGTCTTATTTCTAATTTAGTTAAGGGTCTGAAATAAATAAATTAGTAAATAATATTGCAATAATTATAGTAGTAGTTTGTATAAGTTATTTACCTTTGTATCTTTCTAAAAATAATAATAAAAGAGGAGAAATACAACTTAGCTTAAAACCAGATTGAGATGGCTAAGATAGAGGTTGAAATCAACCATGTAGGACTAGGACAACGTCATAAACCTGGATCTAGCTTTCATTTAGTGAAAGGATAGGAGTGCAAAAAATATGACACTTCAAGGTTTGATTATATAGTCTAGGTCCTATTACTATTGTCCAAAATAATCATAGATATCTAATTTTTTTGGGTTTTGTCTGCTATCGATGTTTGAGCTTGTCTAAGAAATTTTGAGTCCTAGATGTTAACAGAGTTCTTTGTAGAGATGATTTAATATTCAAACCCTAGACTTTCATTATGATTGAATAAAACTTGAGGAGTAGGGGGGGTTAGTGTGTGTAAGATGCACTGAATGTGTATCCACATACCTTGTGTGGGCATGCTACCTATATACCAATACTCTGAATATGAATTAAGCCATATGTAGTTCTCCCACTTGATGTGCTTTATGTAATAGTTTAATGAAGATGTGGAAATGCCAAATTGAGTGTGCTTGATGTCGCTAGGTACTAGTGTAAGGGTTTGAATATGTTTATAGTTGTGTTGAGTAATTTTATGTAAAAAATATGGAACTTTGCCTTAGTGGTTTGTTTATATTCTTGCTTGCTTTGTAAGATTTTGTCACCTTCTCTATAAATGAAATTTGAATGGATTTTTATAGGGATCTATTGGTCATGGGTTAAATGTATTCATGTTAGGATGACATAATGAAGAATAGGAATCTAGATAAAATGGTCATTTGGGCTCAAAATATGATTGGGTAAGAACACTAAAAATAAGACATTCTAGGATCTAGTGTTATAGTCTAGGTCTAATGCTTATTTCCTACAAGATCAAGACCTAGGGGAATAGAATTGGCCTAAGAAATGTAGCTTGACTGAGCTGGAATCAAGTTTTAGAAGTCTACAGATGATTGATTATGAGTGAAAAGGTGTCTAGAAGGGTCATGTAATCATGCAAGAGGGTCCTATAGATAGGGTGTCACAAGCCACACTCAAGCTACTAATTTGGATATTATATATGACTACATTTCCCCCCCTTTATTCTAGTGATGCATTAAAGCAAAATACTAAGATAAAGGAAAAATAGAAAGTGTACCTAAACTTACCTATAAAGATGAAACCCATGAAGCTATGTGATGTTGAGTGTACATAGAGAGAGAACATTATGAAGTGTAAATATACAAGAGAAAATAAATAATAGATTATTTCTTACTAGATATGCTATATCTAAAATAACAATGTATAAAGTTGGGTAAGAGAGAGGAAGAGAAATGAATGAATACACCTCACTGGGTATGCAAACCAATATAAAACTTGTGTTATTGAGTGATGCCAAGTGATGTTGGTTATTTATAAGTAATGCAAGGTAATTTTGGGTATGTGTTGTTCCAAAAGTAATATCATGAATGGAGTTGAGTGCTCAATTCCTTGACAGTGGCTCAAGAATACAAAGGTTGGTCATTTGGCTCCATCATCGCCAACTAAGTGAAGCTATAAACTGATATTGATATGAATTTATGTCATATGATATGGATCTTTAAGCCCATGAATGCTCTAATATTTGAAAATGTGGCATGGATATCTGAATGTGTACTAAAAACTAGGCCAATCTTGGCCATTTTGAAAGGTGGAAACTAGGCTTGTATGAAAGCCATTTCAAAATTGGGAACTAGGTTTATGTGTAAGCCACTTGGGAATGTAGAGGTTAGGCCTATACGAAAGCCACTCAAAAATGATGTCAACCACCTATATATGGAATAAGGCATGCAACTACTAAGAATGCTTGGTTAATATACTAAACTTAAAAAGAAAAGAAGTCAAATGTGCCCCCTAATCATTGGTGTTTGTAACATGGATTGTGACCTAGAAGTTATACTAACTACCCAAATTTTAAATTGGAAGTGAGAGCCATCATGATATGCATGATTCCCCCATGTATAGATTATTTGATAAAAATTATACTAAAACTACTAAATCTAAATTGATTTGTATCTGATAAAACTATATTTGAGCTTACCTTTCTACCTGTTTCTATAAAATCTAGGTTTTTTCTATTTGGATAGAAGCACCAAGACACCCTACTATTAGACACTATTATCCACATCCAAAACTATTGTCCTTTACTAATTATAATGATTATTTTGTAATCATCACTTTTTTTTTGGTCTATTTTTCCTAGTTTGGGTTCTGGTTGCTGATTTGAGTGTTTTGAAAACTAATTTTTTGACCAGTAGGAGCTCTAATATTTGTGAAAAAACCCTTAATTATTTCCCCCTCTTCTAAGGGTATGAATAAAGACCCTACAATGACTACCCTTATAATAAAGAGCCTTGAAAGTGTGTTATGTTATGAAATACATGATATAATAATGATAATCGAAAAGATGTCTCAAGATATAACATAGTTTATATTAGATATTTTTAGATCAACAAGGGTATACCTAGATAGATATAACAATGTAATAGCATGTGTAGTATACTAAATTGAAACTATAAATGTTAGTTGTTAGATTTTATTTGTCAAGGAAGAATGGAGCATGATGTCCATCATGGCATCTAAGAAAGCAAGATAATACATAATGTGGATTTGGGCATTGCAAATAGTTGAGAAGCAATTAAGCAACAAGCACACAAGGTAAGAAGCATACAAGAGTGGTTAAGGGGCCAATAAAATAAGGGACATGGACACATGTCACTCAACTTGAAAAGAAAGCATACAAGGCATGTTCAAATTCCCACATACACATATAACTGAAAATAAGTAAGGTTGGCATGAGGGACACATGCACATAGAAGATTAAAAACAAAGGACATTGGTAAATTTCCTAAGGTACACATACATGACAAAATAATAACTAAGAAATGTAATCACATCTAGATACTCAAACCAAGAAAAGAAAACATGTAAAGGCTAAAAATACAATCGCATCTAACTAATCAAATCAAGAAGTGAAAGTATGCAAGACATGGAGTATAAGACTAGGTATATGCTAAGAAATACACAAGTTCTATATATTAATGAATGTTGATAGATTAATCTATATAAGCTAGTAAGCAATGCACATTGACATGATAAATAGAGTGTGTGGTGTAAGAATGACATAACCTGGATGGTGTAGTCATGTAGAAGATGCCCCCAATGGGTAGATATATCGATGTATATCTCAAATGTAGTAGGGTACACCCTCAATGGGTAGAGTGAAGCAATAAATTTTCTAGGTGTCACTGTACACACTCAAAGAAGATCAAGTGAAGCATGGTAATGTAGATAAATTGACATACAATAGCATAAACTAACAAAATGTAAGTCTAGTATGGTAGTAGAAATGTAAAGCATGGATAATGCATAAAATTGAAATGTTTTTGGTGTTTTTAAGTTATTTGAATGTTTTCAGTATTTGTGAAATATTTGAATGTTTTTGTATTTTGGAATTTTGAATGTTTTTGGTATTTTGGAATAAGATATGTACAATCAATCATAAGGAAACTAAGTACAAGATTGAAAATAAGATATGTACAAGTAAGCAAAAAGAAACTATGTACAAGTAAATGAGAAAAAATGATATTAACCAGTAAGTCTCATAAGAGACTCTCTATTATGGTGTTCTATATCAAATAAAGGAATCATACATGATTATAAATCATAAGGGAATGGCTGTGAATATGATTTTAAATATTTGGATTCATTATTGGTATCTTGGAAATCATAATAACTTGTATTTTTCTACTCATCATTATCATTTTGATTTAGAACCAATGGAATACTAGTGTTGACTTTTTTGTATCTAGATCTTTTCCTTTGATAAATTATGTGTGCAAATGATTTGCCTTAGGATGTTTAATAAATCCCAAACCTTGGTGACAAACATTATCAACTTATAGAATAGGAGTAGTGATGCCTTGAACATGCTTGCCTAACCCTTGACCTTGATAATCAAACTATTGTAGTTATTTTTTACTAAACCCATATTGCTTTGAAAGTTAAATATCATTTTGGAGAGGTAAATTTGCATATTTTTTTTGCATGTGGTACTATTTCTTGCTCTGATTTTGATTTTTAATCCTTTTGTTGTTCTAATTTATGCTTTGGTAACCACTGTTGTACTATTTTTGAATTTGACCCATTGTGAATGTGTTCCTATGTCACTATGGATTGCTTGACTGATTTACCTTATATAGGGTCCTCATTAGTAATTATCAATTATCTATCGTATATGTTTATTCAAAGCCAAACATGAATCTATGTGATTCCCATGCATTCTATGATATACATAATAATATCTGGATCTTCTTATTGGATACAAAGGAGGTAGTTTGATCAATTTAAATTTAATCATTTCCCTTAGTACCTCACTTGAACTCTTATTTGATCTTTGAATGCTTTTTGAATCACTAGTTATAGAGTTACTTTGTTGTGATTTCTTATTTTGATATGTAACATTGCTTTCAACCAATTGACTAGGAGAAGGTGCATATACATGATTGGTACTAGGATGCCTTTGAGCCTTTTATATTATAATCTAATTTTTCCAATGTTGTGATCTTATCATGTAGTAGCTGATTTTACATTTTAAATCTAAAATTAACTTGATCATACTGGTGATTTATTCCCTTAGAGTATCACAAGTGCAAACCCTAGTTGCTTCTGATTGAACATGTAAGCACATATGTTAAAGAAGGTTTGAAGAATCTATAAGGTAAATCAATGCATTACAAACAATAGTATAGGCTGCCTCATTTTTTGGAGGGGTAATAGCATGGACCTGGTTAGAGGGTAAGTAGCTATCACCCTCTTAGGGGAGAGGAGGAGAAGAAAATTATTTCCTGTGAATAAGATATGACATTGAAACTTGATATGTGGTTGTTAGCATATGTAGTGGATCCTCTAAGTATGTAAGAATTTTATTCTTAATTGAATTACACATTATAGAGAGATAGCATGTTAAAGAAGTAATGAAATCTTGTATTAAGGAAAATTAAATAATGCTTTGAAGGAAAGGGTTCTTAAGATTTTTATCAAGAAATTTGTTAATATCATCCCTTATTATAAAAATTAAGAATGAGAGGGAAAGAATGAAGCTTTACATTAACATATAGTAAACTTCATCATTCATATACATGATAGGACCGAGTATAGACTCATTATTTGTAACAAATGTTTTGAAATAAGTGAGATCTATTTTTGATTTTATATGTGAAATAAGATTTAAATGTAAGGTGATACATTTAGTAGCCAAAGGGACCTAGTATATGTAACTAGGGTTTGAAAGAAAATGGTTTTCAAAAATTATTATGGTAATTTTGAAAAATTAAATGAAAATTTGATCTGAATGTAAGGTGATACCTCAAGTAGACAAATGGACCTAGTAAATGTAACTAGGGTTTGAAATAAAATAATTTTAAAAATTATTATGGAAAATTTGACAAATTAAATGTGTAATTATGATTTAAATATGCAGGAAAAAATAAAGAAAATAATGAAAATATATCAGGACCTAGTATAGGCAACTAGGGTCTAAAAGAAATTATTATTAAAATTACTAAGATAAATTTAAAAATTAAATGTGAATATATGATTTAAATATGAAAGAAAAATTATAAAAATATTAGAAAAATTAGAAATGAATTTTCCCTAGGGTTTCTAGGGTTTTTGTGCACAAACAAAATAAGGCAGGTTCACCAAATGAGATAACTATTTTGGGAATATTGGAGTCTTATTTTTAATTTAGTTAAGGGTCTTGAATAATTAAATTAGTAAATAATATTTAAATAATTATAATATTTATTTTTATAATTTATTTATCTTTTTTAGCTTTCTAAAAATAGTAATGAAAGAGGAGAAATGCAACTTAGCTTAAAACTAGACTAAGACGACTGAGACAAAGGCTAAAACTAGATGTGTAGGATTGGATTAATGTCATGAACTTGGATTTATATTTAATTTAGTGAAAGGATAAGATCACAAAAAATAAGAAACTTCAAGTTTTGATTTTATAGTTCAAGTCCTATCGCTATTGTCCAAACTGGTCATAGAGATTTGATTTTTTTGGGTTTTATCTACTATCCCTATGTGAGCCTACCTATTAAATTTTGAGTCTTGAATGTTGATAGAGATCCTTGTAGATATGATTTAAAATTAAAACACTAGACCTTAATTATGTTAGGGGTTAGTGTGTGTAAGATGAACTGAACATATATCCACACCCGTTATGTGGGCATGCTACCTACATACCAATCCTCTGAAGAGGGATCAAGCCATATGTAGTTCCCCCATTTGATGTGATTTGTGAAATAATGTAATGAAGATGTATAAATGATAAATTGAGTGTGATTAAGTTGGATAGGGACTGGTGTGAGGGTTTGAAGATGTTTATAGCTATGTTGGGTGACTGTATGCAGAGAATAGGGAAATTTGCCTTAGTGGTTTGTTTGTATTCTTGCTTGATTTGTAAGATTTTGTCACTTCATTTCTAAATGAATTTTAAATGGAATTTTATAGGGATATATTGGTCATTTGTTAAATGTATTCATGCTAGGATGATATAATTAAGAATAGGAATTAGGAGAAAATGGTTGTTTAGAATCAAAATGTGATTAGATAAGAGCACTAAAAATAAGACACCCTAGGGTCTGGTGCTATAGTCTAGGTCTGGTGTTCCTATCCTATAGGATTGAGACATAGGGGGATAGAATTGGCCCAATAAATTTAGCCTATTTGAGTTGGAATCAGGTTTCAAAAGTCTACAAATGACTGATTATGAGCAAAAAGGTGTCGAGAAGGGTCGTGTAAGCATGCAAGAGGGTCCTATGGATAGGGTGTCACAAGCCACACTCAAGATACCAATTTGGAAATTTTATATGACTATAATTATCCATTAGTCTATTGCATTGGGAACCTTTTTTATGGAAGATTTGTTTGCTCTTTATAGCCTTTGGAGGGGTGATGGATTAAACCTGGTTAAAGGGAAATAAGATATCACCCTCATGTAGGTTAGGTTGAGAAACATGTTCTACTATAGTAAGGGTGTTTTAGGGAGATTCATTGATATCTCTTATTTTTTTTTAATTTGAAAAGAAGTATAACATGATAATGGACTTTAAGGTACTTTATTATCATGTGAATGTAATGTATGTAAACTATGAACATAAGAATAAATGTGTGTGTGTTTTTTAGTATTTGACCAAGAATTTGTTTGAACATGAAAAATAGGTGAAATAGGGGGAGAACTAAAAGGTTTAGACTAAATGTATTCTTCATCATAATCATAGTAATCATCATTATTCAAAGGTTCATAAAAATTAGAGTTTAATTAACTTGTAGAAGTAAGTGAAGAAGAAGTATCATTCACATGCTCACTAAGAGAGAAAGTAGGAGAAGATTTTAAATTTTTATTACTATGAAATATATCATCATGTGAGGGTGTAATGCAATTCATTAATTCACTATATATGTGTGCATTTCATTAATTATTATTAATTTTAATCTTAGAGTCAAAGGTAGAAGAAGTAACAATCATGTTTTCATTTGGCATATTATGACATGTAAGAAAATAGTTAGACATTTGCATTATTAATATTTTGAAAAGAATAATTTCATTGAGCCTAGAGTGCAAAATAAGGTGATAAGATAATTGAATATACTTTAGTTTTTTCATTAATAAAATGTGTAATAGTATTTGTATATGATTTTTGAAATTTAATTGAGAAGGGTGAAGAAGATGCATTGCTCTTTTCTACATTACTTGAATCAGGAAAAAATTGATTTTGTGTATTGCACTTATATTGATTTAATTTGAATAAGGAGGTAGTGAAAGTAGTTTAAAATCTAGGATCACATTTAAAAAAAAATACTACCAACAAGAGGTTCTTTTGGCATTATATTTTTAGTTTGATTTTGAGGTGTAGGAGAAGAGGGAGAGGAAAGAGAAGAAGATGCATCGAGTATATCCTCATCAACACTTTCATTGTCATTCTCTAATAAATACTTAAATCAATTATTACAATAATATTCATCATCATCATTATAAGTGAAATCATTATCATGTGTTAATGTGCAATCTTAAAAATTTGTCCATTCATTATTATAATTATGGGAAAAATTCAAAAATTCATCAACTGGGTGAGGGGTAAGAGGCCTCTTGGATGTCATTTTAAATTGTCCAAAGAAGATAATGTAAATAATGAATAAAAATCACATAATAGGTATAATTTAATATAACATAGGTATATGTGCAAATATGGGAAATATTTAACCCAATGTGTAGAGTAAATTAGGATTGTACTTGAAACCCTAATTGCTAGTATTTGGATATATAGGGATCTAGGGTTTGATGAGGGTTATTTAAAAAAAAAATAAATTATATTAAATTAATGAAATGATAATATATGATTTATTTAAATGATTTAGGTTGTGCCAAAAATTAGGAAAAAAAAATAGAAGTTTTTAACCCTAATTTAGTGCACAAAATTTAAAGAAGGTAAACCTTAGGCGAAACTAGGGGTTTAAGCAATATTCAAAGTAAGATGGGTTCACCAAATGTTTTAACCATTTAGTGATCAGTGAATGTAAATATTATGTTATTAAATGGATAAGGATAATAATAACTTGGAATGAAAAATAAGAAATAATAGATTTGGCAAGCCTTTCCCAAAATAGTAAAGATGTAAAAAAGTATACTTATCTAGAGAAAAATAGGTATTTATGTAACTTATGAGGCTGAAACAAGCTTGAGAATTCATTAGGTATCTTTCATTCCATGAATATAGTTAAAATTAGGCTTCAAAAAGTAATTCCATGTGGTTTTATTGTCTAATTATGGTGCTAGTGTCCTTCTTGGAGGAACAAGCTAAAACTTTTAGGGAAGTTACAAGAGAGTTTGGTGGACCTGTAGGTGATTATGTGTCTTCTATAATCTTGATTGTTACAATATTTTATCTAAATATCTTCCTAAACCCTAATGAATACTTGTACACATTAAAAAACAACCAGATCAAATTCAAAAGAAAGGGAAAAATTGGGCTGTGGGATATTACAATCACACAGAGTAGAACCCCTATTATCCTGGCCACTACCTACATTAACCACAATGATATGGTTATTAGATTTCTTGTAGTTCTCCCTTAGGGAATGTGCATAATCTATGTGCATGATATGATAGAATCACTTTCACTTAGGCCCTTATTTGATCAAGCATGTAAGTTTAGATGTGATAACTAAGTAATATGCAGAGTATTGAGTTGTAATATTGACTGATTTTATGTAATTATGTGCCAAAATAGTAAGTTTTAGATGTAAAATGCCTTGTGAGGATCTATATATAAAATCAAATTTGATTTGAATGTTAGACCCTTGTTTATTGGATGAAAATATGCAAAAAAGGGATAAAAAATATAAGATAAGGCTCAAGGAAGGGTTAGGACCCAAAACATAAAAGAAAATGACCATTGGACACTAGCACCACAAGGTGTTACTTTCTAGGTAAGGGCACTAGTGTCTTGAGGCCTAAAAATAGAGTTAAGATTGAGTAGGATAGGTTAGGGGCCCTTGTGATTTGGAGGAAGTGACTCAAGACCATTAGGGGTGCAAAAAATAGGGAAAATAAGACAAAAAATATCAAAAGACCCAAAATGACCACATGAACAAGGGCTATATTCATCACTAAGACCTTCATATGAAAGAGCAATAAATGATATATTTCTTGTGGTTGCTTGACCAAATTAGGGTATATATGATTGCAAACCTAATATATGTGCATTTAGTTCTTGAAACTCACGTGGTGATTAAAACATTGATGTTTTAAAAAAGTTATCATAACCTTACTAAGATCATTAAGTAAGCATGTTTTGGCCTATACCTTGAGACTAAACTTGTCTTGTAAAAAGGAAATATGTTCCCAAGTGGAACATAAGTGTGGTTTTTGAAACATCTTAAGAAGATTAATCAATACACTTATACCTTTGGTCTAACCTCCTTAATCTACTTATTATCAAGATGTCAATGCCATCCCTTGCTTGTTTGTGAACTTCGTAAAGTGTTCCAAAGCTTTGCATTGATTTTGGAAGCAGTCCTTTTTCTTGATCACTGCCTATTGCATGTGAATTTTTTAGATAATAATTATACAAGCTTAGTATGATTATTATTTTATTTAATCTATATTACTTCCTACAACTCCTTTCTAAACTTTTCTGATTTACCTTATGAGGTACTGACTATTTTATAGCTTGTTCAGGTACTCAGGTAAGTGTATACATTAGCAACAAATTTTATAGGAAGGCCATGTTAAAGTACCCAAATAGGCATGCATGAGTTTTTATACACCAATCCACTTATATATTAATACTAAGTGGTTAAAATTCTCCCTAATGAAGTCATTGTTAATTTATGGACTTTGGTTAGTTCATGTGTTGGCTATGACACAGTTATAGATCTCACTTTGGTTTTGGTTCTAAACTCTAACTAAGTAATTATACCATAGTTGTTTATCTCAGTGTTGTAAAAAAAATTTATGGTTATTAAATATTGGTATTAGATCAAGTTATACTACTCTAAGAAACTTTGGGGAATGTTTTCATATTATTTGTCTTGTTGAGTTGTTATTTGTTTCACCTTAAGATGGTGAAAACAAGATCTGAAATGACAAACAACAGCCCAATGAATATTAACCCTAGTAGAGGTAGAGGATGTAGGACCAAGATTAATAAAAAAGAGGCACATCATCTCAATAATGCTGTAAGAAATATTGGATCCCCTAACCATGATGAAAATAACCCTAATGCTAACTAGGAATTAGCCTTGAATGGGATACTTACTACATTGAATGTCCTAAAAAATAATTTGGACATCTAAGAATGAATATTGAATAACTTAGATGGAATTACACTTGAATAACTTCCTCTTAAAGAAGAAGGGCACGTTGGTGAGCAAGAAATTCAAGACAACTTTTTAAATATGGTCAATCTTATTATCAAGGAATTGAAAAAGTTGCCTCCACCAACCTTTTCAAGTGAAGAATTTGGTGATGCAAATGATGCATGGTTGGTTAAATTGCATAAATAATTTAACCTTCATAATATGCTTTCCAATGTGAAATCAAGAGTGGCTAATTATCATTTAGCAAGAGATATAACTCTTTGGTGGAACCATCTCTGTGCCTTAGAGGTTTACCAACTAATGACTCTTACATGACCTAATTTTGAAAGATAGTTCAAGAAGAGGTATGGTGCAAATAAATATATTGCTTTAGGATCTTAAATAATCATTATACTCCTAATGGGGTTACTAACAACAATGCCCTTTTATGATAAATCTCATCTATGAATGCTTGAGTATGAGCGAGAATACCTTGAAACACAACATAGGTCCTCATGCACTTTATGATTTCAGTCAACACTCACAATATTATATATATATATATATATATATACATCACAATGATGCCAACACTAAGGTATCATAAGGTCTTTAAGAATCCTATACTATTGAGAGACTTTACCATTTAAAAACCCATGCTTGGCATATATTACCTAAAGGCTTAAGCAAGAATGAAGCACCAAGAACATAATAGAACAAAACTTATACTAACATCTCAAAACATCAAATACATCTAATCTAACCTATCTTGACCTTTACTTAGCTGAAAAATTGCCTGGAAACCATGACTACCCTGTAGGTAGGGCTAGGGGCCTTGTAGCCCTAAAACACCTAATTTTTGGCCATAACTTTCTTTTTATTGATCATAGAGGAAATATAAAAGCATATTTTAGTACCTATTATCTAGTTTTACAACCTATAAAAGTTACAGGTGGGGGTGTTTTATATGAATTGGTACTTCCAGCCCTAGGATAGGCCTAATTAGGTCTCCTAAATACCATGTTTCAAAGGTATAGGGATATGGGAGGATCTGGACTTTAAAATTCATATGGGAAGTACGAAATGACATTTTTTAACTATCTAAATCATAAAATATTCACATGTTAACCCTAAAACCTCATTACAACACTCTGTCTTAGACTACCTATGTATACAAGGTTTAAAATCAAAGTCAAGTTAGAAAGCACCCTTACCTATGAAATTTTACTTTGAAACTTTAGACAATTGGTGATGGCCCTTGGTGCACAAGGATTTATTTTTTTTAGGATTTTGCACTATACAATTTTCAAGATCCATGAAACCCTAGTTAGAGTACATTAAACATAAAATTATACCTACAGATCGTATTTGAGGGTCTCAAGAACTCAAATAAATTTTGTTGAGATTGTTTTGCACTCATCTAAGTGTTGGAGATGTCATAGAGAACATGTAGAGACTGGATATGCTAACTGTAACATTCAAGCTTGCTGCCTTGTTTAGTTCCTTACCACTAGTTAATTGAAAACATCATTAAAAAACACAAAATTATTTGTAGAAGCCCAAAATTCATTTATTCACTTGTTACATCCCCCATACATCTGAAACACTCAAAATTACATCAAATGGAATGCTTATTCCATTTTTAGACTCACCTAGTCTATCTCCTAGACTTGCTCAACAAACTCCTAATCAACCTAAACAACTTTCTTACAATAGATACTCATCAAAATCTCCTATTCTATGACATTCCTAACTTGAATCATCCCTATCTCATTTGGATATAGGTTTCAAGTCTTTATTTGACAACTAAACACCTATTTATGCCTTTACGTACTCAAATAGGCCTTATCCATGATTATATGACACTTATACAACTTTCAAACATTTGAAATACGTTCTTTTGGAGGGAAAATCATGTTCCACACCTCTATATCACCTAGAATCAATGACAAACAAAATTAACATGGTATGGACATAGTGATGCTCCTACATCAAGGTATCTGAACTCAAACTTTAAGAAATATAAATAACTAATTTTTAATTATTAAAACAAGAGAATATGTCTATAAATAAGTATGAAAACAAGTTTTTAAACCTACTACATCATGTTAACTACATGTATGATGAATAAACCAAAGTTACCAAGTTCAAACTAGATTTGAAGGAGATATTAATGTAGGATGTAAACATGACTAATCCTAAGACTCTAATTGTTTCTATTGAATTTACTCATAAGTTAGAAGAGAAAAAAAACTCATCAAAAGGTGAGGCAATATTTTCAATAGAATAAACAATATTCTAAGAACAAAAATCTATCCCCTTCACCTAAGATTTTTGAGAAATCTGATCAAAACTACAAGTTTACCAAGAGTACAAGTGGTTTTAATAAATTTCAAGGGTAACATAAAAAATTTAAGAATCAAAATTCTTCCCAGTCTAATTTTTCTAAGAGAAATCAAATATAAGGTAGTCAAAATGTACCTACCACAAGGACAAATATAATTCTTGTGTCACTTCAAAGGACTATAGTATGCTGGGAATGTGGTGATAATCACTATTTTAAGGATCATCCTAAACTAAAAATAGGTCAATTAGCTAACCATAGGGTTTATGAGTTGTGGATACTGGAAACTCAAATTTTCAAGCAACCCCTATCAAATTCAGAGGTAAATTAAATGATATTTATGTTTCAATTTTGTTTGATTCAAGAACAATAAATAGTTTTATTAATCCAAAGTTAGTGAATAACTATAAACTAAATATTATGACATTAAAGGATGGTTGGGATGTTAATTTTGGCTCAGGTAAAAGGGTGTCAATCTCTAAGTGTCTTGAATAAATCAACTTATACTTAGGCAATTTTTAGACTAAAGTTAACCTATTTTTAGCTCCTCTTGATTTGTTTGATGTCATTCTAGGTATGGATTGATTACAAAGGCATAAATCCAATCTATATTACTGTAATAAAATAATTAAATGTTGTGATGACATGGGAAAATTGGTAGTAATTAGAGGTTTTTTAAAACCTAAAGTATGCAAGTTACTACCAGCTTTACAATTGAAGAAATTAATACATAAATACTATAAATCATATGTTGTATAGATACATGAAATAACACCTAAAATAGAAATAACATTCCAAGAATATTCATTTCTTCAATAATTATTGAATGTGTTTCCATATAAATTACATGGTTTACCTCCTAAAAGAGAGTTTGAATTTTATATTGATGTAATATTAGGGGTAGCCCCTGCATCTAAAACACCTTATCATATAAATGTAGCATATTTGTAGGAGCTAAACTCTTAACTACAAGAGCTATTGGAAAAAGGAAGTACTAGGCCAAGTGTGTCACCTTGGGGTACACCTGAGATCTTTTTGAAAATAAGGATGAAAAATTGCATTTGTGTGTTGACTATCACATGTTTAACAAGGTGACTATCAAGAATTGTTATCTTTTACCAAGGATAAATGATCTGTTTGATCAATTGAAGGATGTAGCTATCTTTTATAATATAGACTTGAGATCATGATATCACCAACTGAGAATCAAGGATGAAGAGATCCATAAGACCTCTTTTAAAACTTGGTATGAACATTATGAGTTTATGGTAATTCCCTTTGGTTTGAATAATGCACATACTACATTTATGAATTTAATGAATAGTGTATTCAAATATTTTTTAGACAAGTTTGTTTGTGTTTTCCTTGATGACATACTAATCTATTATAAGAATGTAGTTGAAAATGAAAAACATTTACATTTAGTGATACAAAGGCTAAGGTAACATAAATTATTTGGTAAACTATCTAAATATGCTTTCTTTCAAATGGAGATCCACTATTTGGGTCACATAATATCTAAAGCTAGGATTGCTATTGATCCAACAAAGATTAAAGTTATCCAAGAGTGTCCCATTCCTAAAAATGTACATAAAGTACATAGTTTTATGGGATTGATTGGTTATTATATAAGGTTTGTTGAATTTTTTTCTAAGTTGGCTAACCCAATAACTTCCTTGCAGTGTAAGGGTAAGATTTTTATTAGACTTCTGAGTGTGAAAAATCTTTTAGAATATTAAAGAATTATTAACTATGGTACCTATACTTATTATACTAAATCCTAATGGTAGTTTCAAAATCTAAGCTGATGTATCCAAAGAAGGCTTGGGTGGCATGCTAACTCATGATGGTTTAGTTATGTCTTATGAGTCATGGAAACTAAAAGATCATGATTATATTACACCACTCATGACCTAAAACTTAATACCATTATTCATGATTTAAATCAATAGAAACACTTTTTGTTGGGTAAGAATTTTCAAGTAAAATCCAATCATTATAGCCTATAATATTTGTTTTCCCAATAAGATCTGAATGCTTGCTAGCGTAGGTGGCTAGAATTTTTGAGTAATTTCAATATGAATTTTTCATATGTTAAAGGTGTGGATAATCATGTTACTGACGTACTCAACTGACACATATATATTTTTGCCTTATTTATTATGCATTATAATTTTAGAACTAAAATTTTGGAACAAAAATGTTTTAATAAGTTTTGCTAAGATGTAAGTGCAAATTTGGCTGATGAACCCGTAGTTTTTTTTTAAAAGTTTTATGTTGATTTTGATGGTTTAATCAGAGATAAAAATAAAATTTATGTGATTGAGTTTGGTGACTTAAGGAATATTTTGATAAAATAAGTGCATGAATCACCTCATTTTTCTCATCCTGGTGTCATGAAGATGACATATGAGCTGAAAAGGCTATATCATTGGCTTGATTTAAAACTTAAAGTTGCTGAATTTGTGTTAAAATATTTGGAATGTCAACATGTAAAAGATGAACATTGCCATCTAGGAGGACTATTTTATCCTCATGAGGTTCCACATGGTAAGTGCGCTGTGATTTCTTTGGATTTCATAGCTATTTTGTCAAAATATTGAAGCAAACATGATACTATTTTGTTTGTAATAGATAAGTTTACTAGTTGGTCATTTTATTGTTAGAAATTTAACCAATGATGCATCTGTGTTTATTGAATAATTTGTGAAATAAATAGTATGGTTGCATGGCATGTCTAAAGTTATTAAATTTGATAGAGATAAATTTATTACTTCAAGGCTTTGAAAAAAATTGACTGCTACTTTTGGTACAAGATTGAATTTTAGATTGTCTTATAACCTTGAAATGGTTGGTCAGATGGAAAGACTAAATCAGGTTATGGAAGATATGTTAAAAATTTATGTGAAATATCAACAAGGTAAATGGAAACATTATTTAGACTTAGTTGAGTTTGCTTACAACAACACATGCCATTTTGTTATTAAAATAGCTCCTTTAGAAGCTTTTTATAGACATAAATGTAGAACACCACTTGGTTGGGAAAGTTTAGAAAATATAAATACTGGTGGCCCTAATGTTCTACAAGAGTATGTGATAGGTAATTGGAAATAATAAGGCAAAATCTAAAGGTTGACTCTGATAGGAAAAATATTTATATTGATTTAAAGAGAACCATTTGAATTTGAAGTCGATGATAATGTTTTTCTACATGTTAGACCATATAAAAGTTTGATTAGGTTTGGAAAGTTATCCAAATTATCTCTTCAATTTGTAGGAACCTTTGAAATTTTGGATAAGATTAGTCCTGTTTCCTATTGACTAGCCCTTCCTCCTTCTCTATCCTAGATTCATGATGTTTTTCATGTTGAATTATTGAGAAAGTATATACTTGATCCTTATAATGTGTTGGATTAGACTCATTTTTAAGTTATAGAAGAGGAAAAGATGCATTGGATCTAGTTAAAATCTTAGACCATCACAAAGTTAGATTGTAAAATCATGAGATTTCCCAAATTCTAGTTCAATGGGATCCTTTGTCTAAAAGAAGTGTTATTTGGGAAGATGAGAGTCTTTTCAAGCAACACTATCCTCATATATTTTGATCATCTGGATGACTCTTTTCCAAGTGTGGGAGGATGTCATGACCCTATTAGACTACATTTATTTCACTTTCTATTATGGTTTAGTTATAAATTATTTAGGACATAATTATTTAGATTACTATTACGATATAGTTCTATGATCTATGTTTGATCCATTATTGATTATTGTTTAGATAATTATTTGATATGTTTTTCATTACAACATTAGATATTTATGTTTAATGAATTATTGATTCATTATTTAGTTTATTTATATTATTACATTTAATGTTGTTATTGCATTTATTGTTATTTTATAATACAAATATTACTGATGCCTTGTTATGACTACTAGTACTAGATATGAGCTAGTTTGGATGTGACTCTGAGCAATCAAGTGAGGCTGAGAAAGTGAACAAAAAGAAACAGTGAATTTAAAATAGAAAATTGAGCTTTAACTATTTTTAATGCTTTAAGTCATTTTTATATACATGTTTTATATTACTGAATGTTATTTTTTATTGGATTCAATTTCATTATTATATTGATCATTAGTTGGTTATAAATTTTTGCTTGATCATTACTTTATCAATTAGTTTTGAATCCTTGATCTAGTCAACACTTATTGGTATTGTTAATATATGCTTAGTCTATTATTAATCTTTGTGATCTTTGTTTGAAGTAATTGACTTGTCAGGGTACAAAATTTCATTGGTCTTTGGATTTTATCTTACTCATAGTTGGAGTCTTGTTTTGTGTTTGGAATCTTTAGTGACATTTATCTATTGTCATAGTCCTTTTCAAATTTGATATAAATTTATTAATATTTGATTTTGTTTCAAAGACATGATTAACATTGAATAGGTCATTAGGTCTTATTTTAAACTACTTGAAGGTCTTTATTGTTTGTTGAGACTCTTGTTGCATTCAATGTTTATTATGACCAAGTCATGATTTTGATTTACTTGAGTGTTTGATTAGGGGGCCATGATTGACCTTGGGGTTGGCATTATTTAAATTGTCTATTTTGGTTTGTGACTTTAGTCAATGATATTAGCTCAACATTCAAGGAAAAATGTGTTGATACTCTTCTGAACCCTATTAGGGTTCTTCTTGGTCATTTTTGCATGAATGTTATAAGTTTTATGCTTGGGAAAAATCTATAATTTTTTTTATCATGGTGGTCAAGGGAAATAAGAATGAGCTATTTTCTTGAGTTTTGAAAACTCTACCAAAATTTTATCATGGAGATTAAGGGAAATAAGAATGAGCTATTTGCATGAGTTTTTCTCAGAGTTTGAACTATAATGACCTATTTGTTTTATCGACCATGCAAGTTTTTTATGGAGTTTATGGTGGTTTAAATTGGATTTCAAAGGTTTATTGGTCTTTTGTATTCGACATGGAAAATTCTAGAAGCTCATGGAGGCAAAGAAAAGAAGTAAAAACATCATTATTTTTCATTTTTTATTTGGCACTCAAGTAAGTAATTTATTTTATTTTTATGAGTTATTTTTTTAATAATTCAACCCTTTGTGAATTGAATTTGGTTTTCAAGGAAAAATTGAATGTATTCCTTTGATTATTTTATGGCTTTCTAAAATATTATTTTTGAAAGCTTGTTTGTGTGATTAAAAAATTTTAGGGTTTGAGTTTGAATCTAGGTTGTTATTATTTTAACAAAAAGATTTATATGACCATACGACCTCAATCGTGGCATGCAGATAATAGTTTTCCTATGTGTATGTTGGGAAAATATATTTTTGTTTTTATGTAAGTTCATTATTATTTTAAAAATACATTTAGGGATACAACTACACATTTTGTATTATGGGTTCTTGTTATTTCTAGAAAAACATGGTTGTGAGTTGAAACCCCAGATTTATACTATGAGTTTTATTTGGGTTGTTTGTTGTGATTAAACACTAGCCTATGGATTTTAGGCCACAACCTTAGAAGAACAAAAATAAAAATTTGAGTTACAGATGGGGTTTGAATACCATTTGGGTTTTGATTAAAATATTATTTTATTATTATTCTTGTGTGTTTCATTTTTAATCGTACGACTGGGGTTTTTAATTTAATCATTATAAGGTTTTTAAACTATGATAGAAGTATATTATTAGTATCTTGATATTTATTATGTTCATAATTATTTGACTTTGAGTTATGGATTATTTGGGTGATTACATTCATCATGAGTTTTGAAATTTGGTTTGACTTTAAACATTCATATGAATGATTTTAGTCATTATTATCATTACCAATTATAGATAATGATCTTGGAATATTTTCATCATGAATTTTTATTGGTTATGTTTGTCAATGTTGATTTGGTAATTAAATTATATTTAATGATTATTTCATTTGAGTGATTCAGTTGACTTTATTTACACTAGCTATATGATATGTTGCTTTACATGATAACTTGAGTTGAGTTTTGATGTCTTTTTGGGCTACTGCAAGTTGATAATTTTTTCATAGAGATTTTATAAATTTATTTTGAGTATTTGTCTTAGTTCATTTTATTGAAAGTTAGTTGAGTCATTTAAGTCATTTTACTTAAATGAAAATATTTAAGGAATATTTTTTATATTTAGAGTTACTAGTAGTAATACAATTGCATTTATTTTGGGTGCTTTATTTTACCGATGGATTGGGGATTGAGAGTGTAACACCATGGATTGAAATATTAATATTCAATATTAGAATAATCTAAACATGTTTTAGTAGTTAAAATAATTGTAAAGGTGTTAGTGTTATTAACCATGAATGCAAATAGTCTGGTTTACATGTTTTCATCATTTTGTTTTGTTAAGTCAAGCTTAGTTGACACTGTACCTTACTTATCTTATTTATCTAGAATCACATCCAACTAATGGATGGGGTGGTCTAGGCCAATTATGGTTGGGTTCATTAGGATTAGAGAGGTGGGGATTTGATTCAATGGATTTGTATGTGGAAGATTGGTTGCTGTACTTCTTTTGGTTGAATTGTTTGATAGTTGATTGTAAAGTGAATTGATTCATGATTATATAATTAAATTTATTTATTAAATTTATGTTTATTATTTACATGATACAAGGTTAATGTTAAGTTTTCATAATTAGGTTAGTATATGTAAATTGACTTACAATGTGATTGGATTAGATTTTATAGATATCAAATTATCTATTATGTTGTTATGTATGATTATAAGAATTCATTGAGGACTTATGTTTGTGATTGAGTTAATCCATTTAAATATCAAGTAATATAATTAAATTATCATTTATAGCTATGACATATGGATAACATGAACCTAAAACTACATGAATTAATCTTATTCCTTCGTTAGTTTTATATTACTTAGATTGAGTGTTACTATATATAGACTCTTGTTTAGAATCTCAAAAGGTTATGCATTGATTAAAAGTGCAGATGCATTGATTGGCATAATTTTATAAGTTCATTTATATATCTTATATTATGAACATGTGTTAATGAAGCTTTGTAAAGTCCATATGATTATTTAATACTATTAGTCTTCTAATCTCATGGAGATGACATTGGGTTAGTTGTGTGTTGAAACAATAATTGGTCTCTTTTGAATCAAAATTATAAGATTTAGTTGTGAGGCACTATGTGTGCATTGTGTTTTTTAAAGTACACAAAAGTTAAAAAGTATGTTATATATATATATATATATAAATATATATAAAGTTTATATACTTCATACATAATTTAACGTAATTATACTCACAAATAATGTGATATGGTAACCTTAAATCAATATAAAGACTTTGAAATTACCTTCATTTATCCAAAATATACATTGTGAATATACACTATTTAATAAGATTATTTTAAGGATTAATAATAATATAATCATTCACAATTATGAGTTGGTGTCTTAATTGGACTACAAAAAGCCTAAGACTTATCTTAAGTTATACAGGGATGTAATTGATAGTAGAATCTTTATTAAGGATCAAATTAAAAGAAATTGAAAAGTGATAAAGGTTCAATATCTTCTAAGGATTTTTAAAGGGCAATCACTTTAAAGGGAAACTTTTATATCACTACTAAAGTGATAAGACTATTTTGGACAGCCTTGCATGTTCACTTGGAAATTAGGATATAAATAATGATATTCAAACCTTATACATGTGATAAAGACAAATTACTAAACAAATTTTTAAACAATTAAGTCATAAAATGCTTTAAACTCAAATGGTTATTCAAATTTAGGAATGTTGTGATTGAGGATCATTTGCTTCATACTTGGAATTGATCACTAGAATAATAGCAAGTTAATCCATTTTAGAATGAGGTTAATGGTAAACCTAATAGATATGCATTTATTTCTTGGAAATCACATGGTAATTAACACATTGATGTTTTAAGAATGTTATTGTAACATTAATAAGATCATTAAGCAAACATGTTTCAACTTGTACCTTGAGACTAACCCTATCTTATAAAAAAGAAATATGTTCCCAAGTTAAACATAAGCATGGTTATTGAAACATATTAAGAAGCTTAATCAATACACTTATACCTTTGATCTAACCTCCTTAAGGTACCTACCAGTGGGATGTTAATAGTGTCCCTTGTTTGTTTATGAACTTCGTAAAGTGTTCCAAAGCTTTGAATTACTTTTAGAAATAGTCCTTTTTCTTGAGCACTACCTATTGCATGTGAATTTGTTATAGCATGCTTATGCAAGCTTAGTATGATGATTTTTACATTGAATCTATCTTACTTCATACAACTATTTACTAAAATTTTCTAATTTACCCTATGAGGTACTATTATAGCCTATTCAAGTACTCAGGTAAGTGTATAGGTTAGTGATGACTTTTCTAGGAAGGCCAAGTTGAAGTATGTGAATAGGATTACGTGAGTGTTTATACACTAACCCACTTCTATTCAAATACTAAGTGGTGAAAAACACTTCTTAATGAATTCATTGCTAATTTATGGACTTAAGCTAGCTCTTATGTTGGCTATGACACAGTTATGGATCTCACTTTAGTTTTCATCCTAAACTCTAACTAAGTATTTATACTGTAGTTGTTTATCTCGATGTTATAAAATAAAAATAAAAATTATGGTTATTACACAAACAAAACACCATAGAGAGAGTTAAAAAAAAAATATAAATCAACCAAACAAGATATCAAAATGCTCAATGAAATCCTCAAACATTATGGTGAAATCTTGGCATATCAAAAGGATAATAATCCTAATTCAAACCTAAATGAATCTATCCTTCATTTCTCACCTTGTCTATAAATCTATAAAAAGAGTAGTTAACTCTATGATGAAGAGCCCACTTTCCTGATCTATTGAAGTTCCCTACTACATCTGGTAGATACATTCTCCTCTATGCTTCATTCCTCATCCTCTAAATGATGCTTATGAAAACATCAACAATATGGAGCAATTTTCTTGGCCAAAGAATAGAACTCCAAAATGCTACATTGAAAATTACTACCTCCTTTAATGTTAAAAATTTTAAGCATGGGACAAGGCACAATCAAGTGGAATTTTAAATGGTTTTAGGTAAGGTAAGACCCAATCTTCTCCCCCACACTCAAAGACACAATTATAAATGACTACCTACCAACCTTTTTCTCCCACTCCTCTACGTCAACTCTCCATTTTTAATTTTTAATAATATATATTTTATTTTAAATCATGTACATGTAAAAAGGGGAAAAAGAGTCGAGTAGTGATTGACATGTCCCACTAAAATTTTATTTATTTATTTTTATAATTTATTATCCTTGTATTTATTTATTAGTTTATATATATAAATTCATGTTTTTTTAAATATATATATATATATATATATATATATATATATATATATATATATATCATTATTATAATATAATTATAAAAATTTATTTATTTATTTATTAATATTACATATATATATATATATAAAATTAAAACCTAATAAATAGTTTAAAAGATGATCAAATTTTTTTAAGGTTAAAGAACCACCTAAAATAATCACCAGTGAATTATTATGATCTTGAAGACTTTCAAGGCAAACCAAAGGACTAAAAATGATACATGCAACAATAATTTTTTCCACATGACATGAACATGGTCACAAATCAATTTACTAGAATCACAATGATACCATGCCAATGAGAAGGAACTACTGAGTCAGGGAAGGGTATTACATTCACCCCCTCTACACAATGGCTGTCTTCGATGCAAAAACCACAATGAAGAATATTATGTTAATTACATAATCTCAATCTTCATAAAACATTTATAAAATCTTATGATACTTGAAGTCACACTAGTGAAATAACCAAACCCAAATAATCACTAATATAACATGTAAGTATGCGTGCCAATCTACTGTAAGGTCATACAAAGCAAATTTGTCCTATCCTATGGCAAACATATAATGTGATGAATAAGTGTCAAGCCATTGTGAACATAACATGTGAATAAGAGTTCCAAACCATGGTAAAACATATAATGTGAAGAACAATGTCAAACCTTGAAAATATACTACAATACCATGAATCTTATATAATGCTGAACTAAACTATCATATTGAGCCATACGACCTAGTCAAGTCACATTGATTAATATTATAAGGTGTTAACTAAACACATGAATAACCTCATAAATGATAAAATGAGAAAAAATTCAATCTAATATAATTCATTTTATCATACACATCTGTCACTAACAAACTAAAATTCAAAATCCTTTGATATGAGTATGAGAGCTCAAGTACCCATCTGATGTATAAATTACACTGAGAGAAAAAAAATAATGAGTGCTAATCTATGTTGAAATTACACTTATAATATAACTATCCATCCACAATAATACCATTTTGAGTAAAACTATGTAATACTGATCCATACTGAATCATATTGAATCAACAATCAAACATATGTGCCAAGTGACCAAGTAATCACTACATATCAAACCACCTCCTTAGACCTCCAAAATATAAATAATATATCCAAACAATGGCCATATATATATATATATATATATATATATATATATATATATATATATATATATATATATATATATATATATATATATATATATATAACCACCATGTCTAGTGGGGTGGGAAGGATGGTATCATGAACCTGTGTGATTGGCTCCCACCTCGACCCAATAGCTTATTTACAATCCACTTATCCTCCCCCATACCATGCCATAGGTGTAAAAATTATGAACATACGAACACATGTGAAACCAATACCAATAATTATCAAAATAAATTTTAAAATTAAACTGATCATGTAAAAGTAAATCAATAAAAGAGACCAAGTGACCCTAAAAAAAGAAATAAAATTGAATCATAAAAACACAATAATAATATTCATGATTGGTTAATTGATTAAAATATTTAAAGACAAAAAAAATAGTAATGGTTTGAATTCAAATAAAAATAAGGTGTTCAAACAAAATAAAATCAAATTCAACAAAACATAGGTGAAAATAGATCACATTACGAACATTATGTGACTTGGCAAGTCACCCAAGGGGATAAAGAAAAGGTAAGAGGGTATAAGGTGGTCCACTAGCCATCATGGAGACTCAAACTATATCATCAGGCATAGTAGATTAGTCCACCTACCATTATCAATATGAAAATAGTCCACTAGTCATCTAGAGAATTAAACTACATCATCGACTAGGGTGTGGTCCATCATAATAACCAACTAGTATAAATGAAGGAGAATATAAAAATAACTCCTGCACATGGCATCCCAATGTCATATAATCACCAAATGCTACTATACTAACTCACATCTCTGATTGTCATGTAACCAAATTTCTATCAAATAACATTACTTATAGAGAGTAACCATGTCAAGACATATCAAAAAAATTGCATTGGTCCAACTAATGCCACAATGTCATCCCTGATGACATTTTCAACATATATCTATAACTACAATTATAATCTCATGAGGAATATCTGAGACTCTTTATGTATGGTAACATAATGTCCTAAGGTAACATGTATAAATTCTATTTATTATCCATCACTAAAGAGACTAAATAAATAATCCATATCATAACAAAGTTATACTAAAGAGAAAGTATCTAATTCCATTTTATCATAATAGTCCACCATGACAAACCAACTGATACAAATGAAATAAAATAACTAATATCAACTCTCACATATGGAATCTTAGTGTCACATAAATACCAATGCAAACATACCAGCTCATATTTCTATCACTGCTATCAATTAATATATCTCTTAGGGAATATCGGTATCAAAACATAGCTCACCAAAGTTATATCAAATGAAAACTATAAGTATGTTTGAGTGCTACCCACTGACCATTGCAATATATTGTAAATACTATAAGTATCAATATGGTATAAGAAATCATCACCAAGATAAAATAGTTCATCAGCTACACTACTCATCAAGCCATACTCTAAATGACCAAGCTTTCACCATTCTAAACTAGGGAGAAATAAGATGAAGAAAATAGGGTTTTATAGATCCTAACACATGCACAAAATATGGTATTGCATGCTACTATATTTTTCATGTGTCAGCCTAACATGAGCTAAAAATATTGTGCAATGGTCAATACAAAAGATAAAGGTCACCTCAAAATGGTCATCACCCATAAAAGTTTGGAAATCACAATTAGTGCTAAGCTATATTCTCTAGGCAACTAACATATATGCTACCAAATAGAGGTATACTGATATGATGAACATGTTAATAAAAGGGGAGGTGTAACCATATAGGGTTAACATTACCTAAATATCTAAAAGAAACTCATATTACGTCAATGTTATTAACACTCATATGAAACCTACCCAACTATGTGCCACTACTAAAGAATAAAACTACTCTAAACAAATTCCATCAATTGGATAAATGTATAATAGACCTATTATTACCACCTTTATCTTAACATTGTAAGGTTATTTACAGGTTTGAAATTGTTTAAGTTGTATAATATAATTATTGGATCAAAGAATGCATCATTTCAAGAAAAATATACTATAGCCTCAAGATTCATATAAGTTATATACATGTAGTAAAACCCTTGTAAGTCTCACCCATTTACATATACAACTATTAACCACTACACACCATAAATATATTTATCACTCCCTCTTTTTAACAATAACACTATCATCTATATACCTCATGTAATAATAAATAAGAGCAAAAATAATCTATATAATTGTAATCATACCATAATGAAATATTAAGGAAAATGAGTCCTCTACTCCCCCTTTTAAAACATGATTGATTAATTATACTAGAATACTAAGGAAGTTCATTAAGATAAAAATACTTCATAAGTACATATGTAGGAAAACACATAGTCATAAATAACATTAAAATACACTAACATATATAAGTAAATATATCACACAATGGATATTATACAAAACATTAACTTGAAGTGTAGACATGCCAACGAGGTCAACAATCAAAAACTCATGGGAACTTTACACAAGCTCCAATAACATGATCAACAATTTAACTTATGATGATAATTTCATGTGAGGGAAAAAAAGTATAAATATAATGATGATATGTTTCACAACTTTTTTAGCAAATAAAAAATGCAATTCCCTAGATATATTAGTTTTAAACTTGGGATCTAATACCAAAATGTCATGCCCAAAATTTTGCCTCAATAAACCCATAAAACATCACAATTTTTTCCCCTCTTCTATGCAACACTAACTCTGCACAAGTAAACACTCTAATACATTACTCAACCAAACTCATGCATGAAAATAATAAATGCATATTAAAAAATCACATCCAAAAGTAAAGGCAAATTCTAAGATATGCAAGGAACAATCAAGTTATGTTGTATATAGCAACTAATATGAGATGCATAAAGGAGTACAACAAACTAGTTGTGACTAAGCCATGTCGAACAAAACATAAATAGTGTGAAAGGATATAATTGAATTTGATACTAAAAATATATAAATCATATCTAAGTTAATGATGGAAAAAAATAAAACATGTCTCCAATAATATGAAACATGATCCATCAATGGTTTGTTGACACAATATTTCTATACAACATGCTTGCAAGCACATTAATGATACTTAAATAACCAAGCCCCTAAATTTTAAAAACATCTAATACAATAAAATTATACCCATTAACACAAAAATAAAGTCAAAATATTTTTGTTGAGGTAGAATTAACCCATACATGGTACAACCAGGCTTGACTAACTCATCGCTCAACCAATTTGCAATTTCATTAAATTACCTAACAAATGATGATAGATAAAATATCCCCACAAAAATATAAGTAATTATGACACTTATACACATTTATATTAGCTATATTCTACCCATAATAACCCATATAACTAATCCCAATAAGGTAAAACTCTAAAATAACTCAGTGTTTCAAATAGGTTTTGGCACAGAAAAATAGTTCTACCCAATAATTTTATGAATGAACTAGGTTCAAAAATGATACATTGAAAATAATATAAAAATACATAATTTATAAATAAAAGTTTTTATACAAATTTAAAGGTAAAAATATCACCTTCATTTTTTAGTTTTACTCAATGACTTCTTGAGCTATTTTTGGCAAGTTGATTTTGTAACGACTTTGCACGCTGAAAAAGAACATCAAGTGCAAAAAAATGATAATTAACTTAAAAAATGGACCCAAAAAAATAAATAATGATGAGGTATAATAATTATAATTTCATATTCTAATTCTCATAAGAAAAGGCTAGATATAACAAGTTTCTATTTCAAAAAATCTCAAGTTTGGATATTAATTTGAGTCTACTCCTGAACTGATTTGGTTTGAATTTCAATAGAAAAATCATAAAGTCAACTTGAAATAAATTTTAAGAAAGTAAATTAAATTTTATACTCATATAATAAAGGATCCAATATGATGATATAACTACCCACATGATTCATGAAATGGGCATGAAGTCACAAATTCATTTGCACCCCACTAGAAAGATTTCACTAGAAGATTAATGGCTTGTCATGGTCATCCTACCAAAATGGGATTCAAAAACACTCAAGCTCAGAGAATAAAATTATTTACACCCAAAAACTTAGATGTAATATGGGTTAGGAAGTATATGCCTCACTTGACATAATTAAAATTTATTTATTCACCATAAGGGTCTATAACATGTAAGGAACTATCTACCCAAAAGACTTAATCTCTAAGATTGACGTAAAGGATTGAAATGTGAATACAATATAAATAAGTAAATTTTAAGAAAAAAGAGGTTATAATCATATATTTTATTCTAAGGTATGGAATTAAGATTCATTACACTCAAACAAAATGCTCTATAAGAACCTCGTTGGGTTAGACTTAGAGATACATAATTTTTTTAAAATCTTAAACACATATACTATAAATAGATTACACCTCAAGAATATAAATAGAGATCAAATATATTCTCAAGTGATAATAGTAAGTACACATTATATCTTATATCACAGATCTCTGATGTCATGAGAAAGCTACATAAAATGAATATAGAAAGTAATACAACTTAACCACAACTGATACAACTCTGTAATCACTATTGTTAATATATAATAATAAGTAATTATAATTATTCATGATAATAATCAATAATGAGATTCAATCCAGTACAATATACATAATTTAGATACCTAGTTCCCTAGATCATGAGTTCCCCAGACTTTCCAGTATTCGTGGCAATCTCAAGTGTTGTCTCAATAATATTAGTACTACTATGGGGAGGGAGAGCATCATCCAAACACTTTTTCATTCCAACCATAGACCAAAAATCCCTCACATAATATCTCATCAAAGAATGGCCCTCCCTTCATGGATGAGTAGATAGTGAAGGCATAAGAATCTAGAGAGACTAACAAGTACCTATGTGCTGTATGATTCTAAACTAAACATGTAGTATATCATATAAATCCATTATATTGAAATATATCATAAAAACATGTAAATAAAACTCAGGAAATGATAATATCTCACTAAACATACTTTGGCCCAAATTTTTACAAATAGTAATAATGATCTAGATCAATCAAATTCATACACAACACTTGATCAAATTATCTTCATATGTCATTGTG